>VZRQ01011092.1:675294-705294 GCA_013397975.1 Machaerirhynchus nigripectus
TCTTTAACACCGTAATTCACCGGGGGTTGAGGGGATGGGGGAAGGGGGGGAGAGACATGGGGAGAGGGAGGGGCTCAGAAATGTGTTGGCCCCATTCTGGTTTTTCTTCAAGGACAGTGTGGCCATCTCTGACATTGTAACCCAGAACAAAAAGTGCTTACAAATTATAAAAAATTTGAAAGCATCCAGCTTCCAAAGGTGGAAGTGCTGGCTCTTCTTCACACTGGGTCACTTCCCAAAGATTCATCCCAATCAGCTACTTTGGCTGAGCTGACAATTAGGAAAGTATTGATGGTGTTCTGGGATGGGGATCATGACTTGTGAAGCTGGGTACCTCGTCCCACCCTGGGGCGTGAAAAGTGATGTGAATGCAGTTCTCTTGCAACATCATATTCTCTCGACAAATTCAGAAAAAAACAGATGATTGAGGCATTGCTTATGTTAAGTCCTTTACAGATGTTTGACTTCCCCTGATTCTTTGATGGGAGGTGGGTAGCTAACTGGCTCCCCTCTTCCCAGCCCCAGCCAAAAGAAATTCAGAGTGGGATAAGTAGGCACCAATTTGACATACACCATTAGGAATTAATACCCTGCTTTGTGCCAGTGTGCCGTATCTGTAATAGGTGTCTGCTTCTGTGAAACAACCACCGATCCAGAATGAATTTCCTTAATGCAGAGAAGACCTCAGACAGTTCTCATCACATTAGCAACATGTCTGTGGGAGGATGCCACGTGTAGCAGCCAGCTTGGCTCTGGGCTGATGGGTTAGCGGCCAAAGGAAAACAAAAGTTGCAGTGCCTAGCAGTTTGCATGCAGTTTTTGTTGCAAACACTGAAAACAGTTTATACACAAGCCTACAGAGCAAATAAGTCTTTGCATTGACTGCATGTGGACTGAACAACATACCCTGGCTTCCAAGGACAATGTATTTGTAGTAACAGGGAGTTGTGATGTTATTAGGCAAGTGTTTTTTACACCCCCGGGCAAGAATGATGAAGAAAGTAATCTCAATTCGGCTGAATACAAACTATCCTCATTAGGGACAAACATAAAATATATTTTAAAAAAGGGATGCAGACTGTCATAATTATGATTTGTTAAACAGCTTTCAGCACCAAAAAAAAAAAAAAAAGCTATTATTAGTATTATATTCTTAGCGTGTTACTGACCATGGCAAATTTATAATTGTCCTTATGACTTGGCCTGTGTCTTTAATGAAACTGTAACCTTGGGTAGTTACAGACAAACACAAGATTTTTATGAAGAAATTAGATATCCAACGAATTCTTTGAAAGCCCAGTATGTAAAAAAGGGCTTTTATACAGAGAAGCAATTCACCATATAAAATAATAATTCATAAAAGAAACATGAGCAAAGGAAACAACTCAACAGCATTTAAAATTCCACGGGCTAATCTACTTTCTGTCTGCAAGAGGCAAACAAGGAAAAGTATTACGCATTCATTGATTAAAAATGAAAAGCTTCTAACCTAATGACACTGCCTTTCACCACCTCCCAGCCATCGTCCACCCACCCTCTCCCCCCACCCCATTTTTAAAAAAATATACTCATTTCAAACCCCCTTCAGATTAATTTAGCAGGCATTGCCTCATGCCTGACGGGAGGAGGACTCATTGATAATTTATGGAAATATCTACTATAATCCAAGGGAGATGACTTTTTTTCCAGCTTTGTGCATCAATAGATAATCAAGGCCTTCAAGCAGCCTTAGCTTCCCATTACCTCGGGCAAGAGAATTCCTGAAAGCATGCCTCCAGGGCACCTGAATTATATCCTCCATTAGGGGAGGAAAAGCTTTCTGCATTCCACCTATAACACTCCCCAGAACCTTTCCTGTTTATTTCTGCTGTATGAAAGCAGAAGCATTAGGAACAGGATTTTTTAAGTGAAGACTTATGTAGATACAATGGAGAAACCTTTCAAGCGCGAGCCAGATCACCTCCTTCAATCCCGGGCAGTGACCTATCCCAAATAAAAGGTTTCTGTTACATCATTAGCTCAAGCCAAAAACAGCCTTGGCTTAATGCACAGTTTGTTCTTCCTACTGTTTTTAGGCAAATACTGCTACTTTACTCCCATCTGGGAGGGAAATTACACTGCTGGGCTGTAATCTAAGACAAGATTTTCATTGGAAGCAAATGCTTTCAATCCAGTGTAAATACTGGTGTATGTTCAGAAAAGCCTAAAACAATAAACCCTGGCCTCGACCGACACAAGTTAGAGAAAGTGAAAAGCAGGGAGAGGATAAGAAAGCGCCCGGCTATCCTCGGAGCAAATGCTTCAGTAGACTTCTGTAAATTGTTTAACCTCTTCCACTTTTTTTAAATGGAAAATTGATCCTGTAAAGACTGAAACCACAGAGAGAAGTCTAAATGGTCAATTGTGGATTTTAGTATTTCCATCTACTTTGCAACTCGATACACTCACCTCTGTGAGGTCTCCAGAGATTCCCCCCTCCCTTTCTTTTTTCCCCCCTCTTTTCCTCCTTTCAAAGATCACTAAACAAACTTGAAGCACGACTGACCAGCCACACGGTAGCAGCTACGAACTGCATTTGTAAAATGTCGGTGGCAACTCTGTTCCTGAAGTTGACTTCTCCTGCCGCCAAATGAAGGCGAACTGAAAAGGTGGAAATAATCATAGAAATGATGCTAGTCCATAAACAAGCTTACAGCCTCATTAGTATAGCGGGAGGCTCCGCTGGGTGATTTATGCTTGTTTTGCTGATGCCATGAGGAAATGCCATAGGGCAACTTTAGCCAGCTGCTAATGGTTTCTGACAGCTTCTTAGCAACTAGTGCAAGCAACGCCGTGGCGTTTGCTAGTGACAGAAACCGAAAATGTCATATTATCTGCCCATGTGTCACGAAGTCCGTGTGGCAATTAACTAGTAGGCCAGTGACTGGGGGGGCCACAGGCTCTTCAGAATGGCCCATGGCTATTTGGGGTCAAAGCGGGCACACCGTTCGCCTTTATGCTGCACATATGCATGGCTGTGTGCATGATCCCCATCATGCTCCCTCTGCCCCGCTTGCTGATCAGTTTGGTCCACGCAGATCCTTTGTCCATGGAGAAACTCCATCTCACTTTCTCTTTAGGCATGGCGTGACATTATCAGAGGAATTGCAAGTAATCTGTCTTGATATGATGGTTGGAAATGGCACTTTAATTGGCAATACCTGATTCCCTGGTTTTGAGTGCTGGATCCGAAGGTGCTAGCTGTTTTTCTGCTCACTCGCAAATTAGTCTAAAAGGATTTAAGATCACTGAAGCAGACTCGTTGCCTGTCAAATTGCTGGGAGCACAGCAACTCTGCACAGCAACTAGACGCTATTTAAAAAAAAAAAACAAATGCAGAGCCTGTAAGGAGCAGAAGGAGAGCCCGGACTCCGCACGCCCGTTCCCTGGCGAGCAGAACCAGGCGCTATATGTCAAACTGTCAAACCTTTCAGCGTGGCCGTTTGCCCTTTCAAATAATATTTAAGAATTGTTTTTACACAATTTTTTATAGGCCATGGTCTAGTGAAAGAGGCCAACCAACAAAGAAAGGAATTTGTGCTACAATTCGTCCGTGGACGATTTCTTGCCAGACCTGGGCCAGTCCCCATGGAGCAAGGCAGGTGACCTGTGGCAGCTCCCTGGCTGTTGGGGAGCTCCAATTTCAAACGCCCTCAACTCCAGCATCCCAGAGTTGCCTATTTAAGCACACCCAGGCATTTAGGCTGTGCTATCTTGTTCCTTTCAAGAAAAGATAAAGCAGCATTTATCGTATTCAGCCCTGCTGAATGGCTCAGACTGGCCATGCCAGCAGGGGCTCCTCTCACTGCGTCCCCCTCTCTGCTGTTATTGCCTCTTACAACTTCCCTTCCCCTCCCACTCCCCTAAAAATCAGAGGCAGAAGCAGCAAAGGGCAAGCGACTTTACAGAAGCCCCTCGAGTGGGTAATGCTCTCTTTGTCCCGGGTGATACATTACAAACTTTGTTGACAAAATAGGTGCTTCTGGAGAGCAACTTGGCACAGGCACTCGCCTTCAGCAGCCATGGTCATGGCAGGAGTCTACTGGTGATTCAAAGTCTCCCTCACTCCCACACCAAACTGAAATTAAATGTCATCACCCTGCGACACTGGAAAGTCTGGCAGTGTGGCACAGCTGGGCAGCTTTCAGCCACTCCAGCTCCCAAATCCACTCTCAGACCTCAACCATCGAGGCTGCCCAGATATGACATAAATA
Source organism: Machaerirhynchus nigripectus (assembly GCA_013397975.1). Classification (NCBI taxonomy): domain Eukaryota; kingdom Metazoa; phylum Chordata; class Aves; order Passeriformes; family Dicruridae; genus Machaerirhynchus; species Machaerirhynchus nigripectus. The sequence goes on from VZRQ01011092.1 coordinate 679,548, forward strand.
TTCCCAATCCCAAGTCATGGAGGTTTCTGAAAGGCTGGAAATTCAGATGTCCTAAAAACTCCAGCCCTTTGCTTGACTACAAAATCCATGCTTCTGCCTGGAGCTCTTTAGACAAAAGTCCTCAAATGATTTGAAGTGACCAGAAACCTCAGTATCAAAGTTCCAAATACAGCTTTACTAAAAGTACCTTCACCAGATGTAACAGGTTATTTCTCACTCCACGTAGCCCTGTCCTACTATCAGGTCTCCATTTGGAATACAAGTATTTTTTATATCAAAGAAAACCAGACTATTCTAAAAAGCCTGCTTCCCACACCTCTTGACAGGAGATCTGAGAGAGCTTTTGGGGTCTACTGTTCAATTTTCTGGGAGGGGGTAAGAGCAGAGCACTGGCTTTGCTGAGGTGCACCAAACAAAATGATGAACATTTCCAGCTTATACAGTCCAGTTCTAGACAGGCATCTAAGTCCACTGCTTTAAGGAGTTCACAGGAGAAAATGTGAAAGATGTGTACCCAGCAGCCCCAGGAAAGGCCTGGAGCAACTTTTAAGTGGACTGACTAAAAGCTCCTTATGTTCAACTTATTTGTATGTGTCTAAATGTCTCCTTTTAAAAACAGTTTCTTCCTCTTAGAAGACCTTCACAGTTTGCATTTACTTTTGTATTTAATGAGATAATATAACCTAAATATACACTGCATTTGGACAAAAACTGTTGACTTCTGCACTAGATTGAAAATGTGTTTAGTGCTATGAACTGAAACACCTAACATGATGGCCCGAAGTTCATGGTCTTTTCAGTAATGTCTTTTTTTTCAAATTCTATCATAATTTTTTTTACAAGCATTTAGATACAAGTCCCTCAGATTCCTGCTTCTGCTAGCATGAGAAATCCTAAATTGTCTAAGACAAATATTTAACTGTTCACTGTCCATCCACACCTCAGTTGGTTCCTTTCTCTTTTAACTATTCCAAGAACCAGAATTTCCTTAGTAACCTTTCCAGGTAACTGGAAAGGAAGATTCATTAGCTTTAAGTAACATAATGCACTAGAGAGATTTTAAGTGGTTAAATTGCTTTCCTTAACCTTTTTTCTGTATCATATGCCAGTTTAGAGTAACTACTGTAATTTCCACAGCTTTACCTATGTTCTCTCTTACAGAAAAAAACCTCTTAGTTTGCTGGATACCCACACATCCACCATGATGACTTTTCGTGGAGCAAAGCCAGGCTTATGTGTGAAATTTTCCTATAAGGTACAAAATTATGAATTCTCAAAAAGCAGGTCCACGGATGCAACAAGCTTTTCTGTGAAGCAATAGACGGAATCTGCTACAACTACTGTTCACAGGAAATAGAACAAGGATCATAATTTCAGACCACCAGCTTTGAATGGTCTTGGGCAATCAAAGAACGTGGAAATTTCTTTATATGTATATATTTTTCAATTGTTCTGACACAACCAGCTCCAACTTGGCCCAGGAATGCGGTGAGCAAAAGTCACACCCAAATGACTCTGACGTGAGTCAGTGCAGCTATTATTCGTGTCCACAAATACTGAAGGACAAGTTCACTACTCAGAAAGTATCATTCCTCCTTAGAGCAAGGTGGTTAAGGAGGCAAGCTGAGCAGCACAGGGGCTGAGCGCTCAGGTATGCCAGGAGAGAGCTGGAAGGCACTGACACAGTCTGTGGGTGTGTGCCCAGATGCTAAACCAAGCTGTACCTATCCACTGAGGAGAAATAGAAGTGTTAACATTAAAAGGCCATTAAGTTTGGAAGATCTCCCCAAAACACATTACTTTAAAATTTAAACACACATGCATATATTGCACGTGTAACATTAACCCACTGACGGCTCTCAATCTGCAAAAGCCCAAGTAAGGCACACAAGCTGAGAATGGGACTACCAGCAAAAAGGTACTTCAGAAAACATAAAACAACCATGCAATTTCTTTATTTGGAAAAGCATTTTCTATCATTTTGGATCCATGGTTAGTCATATGTGAGGACGCACCCACTCCTGGAGCTCCTGAGGTCAATGGCAATCATCTCAGCACACTGAATGGCCTACAGAACACACCAAAAATAATTTACAGTGATGATGTAGCTCTGCATGTGAATTTTAAAAGTGTTGTTGATGAGGGACCTTTTTTTTATATATTCCTTAAGGAGAAAGCCTTCTCAAATATACTTAATAAAAAGTTAATGAGGAACAACAAGGTTGAAAATGAGCATTAGCAAGGAACAAATACCATGTGTCTAGGTGTGCACACATCTCTTAAAGAGATGCAGTACATGCCTCATGCAAGGGTTCAGACCATGACATAAACAGTGGGAAGTTGTCAGTCACAGATAGTATCCATATTTACAAGATACTAAAGGACACAGCTGCTAAAATATCCTACACAAATATTCATAGACAGCATAACCTGGACAAATATAAGTTACACTCTGGCATTTCACAAACTTTCAAAGTTTTTTGTAGAATCATTGTACTTTGTTCTTCAGAGACAGGAGCGCCTTTTTCTAGCAACCCAACCATCTTTTTTTCACTTCAATTCCCTTTAGGCAAGCAACTAGAAAATTAGTTGTCTATGCAAAGAGTAAAACCAGCATTTTTCTGGGGGAAAACCCCCCAGATTTTACTCATTTTCATTTCTTTGGCAGCTTTTTATAGCTGAAATGAAGGAAACCTCTTCTCTTGCACCAGGCAGCACTTCTTAAAGAGGTTCAGAAAACTACACTACTACGGGTAAGTTGTGCGATATTTCTGGCGCTGTGCATCACCAAAGAAATACTAAAAAGAAAGCAATTCATTGTATGGGAAGCAAACAACTTTCTGCTGCCAGCAACAAAAGTTTACTTTGAGCAGTTGGAGGCAAATACCCTACAGAAAAGTAACTGGTTAAAAAGAAAAACATCCTGCTTTAACTAAGAATGGTAAAAATCTTAAAAAGTTGTTGGGTTTTTTTTTTCCCTAACCTAAAAGCCACCATGATGACTCTACAACTTCTTGGGAAAAGCTGGTTTTCAGTCATCTTCTCTTTTGTTCAAACACAGGTCTTTTTTACGAAACCTATTCTCTCCAACCTCATCAGGAGAGCTAGTCCCACCAGTTGAATTCTCCCTGGAAAGTCAACTACATATGACTGAGACACAGGTAAATCCACCACTGGATTCCATCAGACTTACTTCCTTGTAAGGCAGGAGCACAAGAAGCAGCAGGAGCACAGGACTGCTCCGCCATAGGGGAATATGCCCAGCTAATGCCCCAAATGGCCATGAGGTCAACTTCTGTAAATCTCTATAGCTCCTTAACAACCGGCTCTATCTTTTGTGTTTATCCAGCTCCTAAGACACTTGACTCTTGGACTGAGCACAAGCAGCTGTAAGAGGCTCAAAGCAAAGATCAGAAGCATATTACGTACAAACTAAGGGACGCATTATCTGTAGAAACAGTTTATTATGTGGAGCATTTAAGTAGGCTTCCTTCCCTAAACACAGCTAAATTGCCTTGGGCCCTGCCTAAATGCCTGCTCCAGAGGAGAAGATGCTGTAGATTTCCAGTTTTACAACAGAAAATAATGTGCCAGGACCTTAACGCTGTCCAAATAATTCAAAATGAGGTTATTCTATTGAAAATAATTTAAAAAAAAAAAAAAAAAAAAAAAAAAAAAAAAAAAAAAAAAGTTGAGCAAGACAAACCAAAATACTTGGGATTGTTAAACCAAACAAAAGCATTTTACTTTGGGCCAATTCAAGACCAATCAGTGCTGGCCCAAGCTGCAGTTTGCACTTCAGAACTATAGTTCAGATACTGTTTACCCCACATCCTCTTTTGCAGAGCTGGATCCCCTATGCCACTGGAGTTATCCAGCCATAATGAACGGGAGAGAGTTAGTCTAGCTGCAGCTCAGGCAAGTCAGGATTCATGACCTACCAAACACACACGAGATACTTCCCATTGGAAGTTGCCATGTGGTTTGTGTCAAGTAAAAAAGTTCTTGCGGATACGCAGTATATTTTCTTCCACTGCCATCCACTTTAAAACAGCATCAAAGCCAAAACATTTTGCCTGTCCCTAGTCCATCAGTTACATCATCTGACAATAAAAATCAAGACACAAATGAAAGAAAACTAACATTGAACTTCACTTTGCACGCCACGGCTGCATCACATACTCTATTTCCCCACATACAGTGACATATATTGTTACTTTGCAACTGCAAAAGGCAGATCTAAAAGCGATGAGAATAAAATGCCCCCATCTCATCTACATTTTCTCTTTTGACAGTAACATCTCCCACTGCCATTGTTAAAAACCAACCATCATTTCATACAGCCTTTTAAGGATCCACTTGCTCCAGCAAATCACAGCCACTGAACTCTTCTGACTGGGCAGCTAGTGAAAAAACATCTGGCTTTAAACTCATGACACAAATTAATAATTTCCTCTTACTTAAAGCAAGAGGAAGATAATTTTGATTTATTATGGAGTATTAATCCAAAAACCTTTCTGAGGGCAACCTGGTAATTCCCACTGCATGACCCTGTATCTCACAGCTACGGAAAGGAGGGCAGAGAAGAGGACTGGCCACGTCCACCCAGAAGAACCACTTCCACAAGCTGTCTTCGAGGTCCACCTGCCTGCTGGCCTAAAATACTGGGCAGAGAGGGTCAGCACGTCAGGGACTTGCGAATCTTCCAGTGCCTGGGCTTCATATGAACAAGGCAAGAGTTGGATACAAAAGAATTACACTCCTGTTTTCTAAGGAAGTATAAGAAACACTTGCAATCATAAACTGAATGGATGGCATTTAGACTGCACCATGCATTTCCTCCCCTCATCCTGTCCTAGCACTGTGTGGGACGCTCAGAAGCAGCCTGATTTGCCCCCCAAAGACAGAAACTTTTGTTACCATGCATCTAATCAACTCAGGAAAACCACCTGAATTATAAAATATGCATCCCTCTGTCAGACCTTTCAAGGGAAGGGCATACACAGAATTAATGCTTTTCCCCACTGCTCCTTGCTATCCAGCATCCTAACTCCACTTCTCTTGTTCCTCCAGCAAAAGGTGGTTGCTCTGGAGTATCCGTGACAAGAGTGGGAGGCTGCTCCTCAGGAAGGGGGTGAGGAGCCAAAAGGAGTAAATTTGACAGAGCCAAGCTCACATAAAATTTTCTTCCACTCAACTGCTCCTCTTTCAGCACAAAAGGCAAATCTGCTCCGATGAGGTGGCACTTAAGAAAGCCACAATAGGAAAAAACAGTCCTGAAGTTGAGCTTTAGAGTGAAGGCATGGTGACATTGGGTCTGATGGCCAGCAAACAGGCACACTGCTGCCACTCACACAGCTCCTGCTGCTCTCTGCTCTGCCCAGATTCTGTGGCTCTACAGGATCAGAGGGATCAAGCAATGACCACTGCAGTGATCCGGCCATTAACTCTTCTTCTGCTGCTGCAAACACTTTCCCCCCAAATATTCCTTGGGTATGGGGAGGTGGGGTGGCACTGAGGGGCAGGTCAGGGTACAACCTCTGTGCATCCAGGTGGCTGGTGTCAACCCAGCCCCCACGGCAGAGCCTGAAAATTCAGAGGGCTTGGAGAGCCATTCAGAGAAGCAACAGCGATGGGGAGGTGGCCTTGACCCTGCTCCTTGTGGTTGGCCACTCAGGCTCAGGTCCTGAGGTCCCCTGATGGTCCCCACCTAGGGCCATGCAGGCAGTGACAGCCCTTTCAGGCACCTCAGTCCTACTAAGTCAGCACATCCCCTTAGACTCCAACTTAATGTATTCATGCCACTGCTATGTTTTTGGCTTCCTACGACTTTCTATCACAGCTTCTGGTGTTTTGATGTTTGATTTACAGTGCAGTTACAGTTTAGGGTGCAGGTTCTTTCCAAATTAAAACAAACAAACAACAAATCCAAAAGCAAATCATCCAGGAACAAAGAGATGTCAGAGTCCAAAACACACAATGAAGGTGAAAGAAAAGTCAAATCAATGCTGGGCACTTAAAAACTTCCTCTGAATATGACCTACAGGTGCACGTTCACCTTATTTTTACCTCTTTCATCTTCCATCACTACATATTCCTGGATATTACCCACCTAGAATTACTTCAAATAGGCAAACTGATAGGAGAAAAGGGACAAACTTCTGGTGCACTCCAGAATTTGATTATTATTTATGTCACTACATCTCATGGCATCAGAGTTCCAGCTGTGAGAGGGATGTAGCATGGGAAGGAGTTAACTCAGCCATTTCCAGCTCATCTCTTTGACTCCGTAAGAGCGTCTAACCAAAATCCCACAGAAATCTCAAAGCAAAGCTGGGTCATAGCAAAAAGCCATCCATGTCTTAAGAAAAAATAAACAAAATGTATATACATCCTTCAAAAAGCAAGCCAAAATTATTTCTGGTTTCTTTTTCAACTCACAGCATTTGTCATTATTACTAAGAGCAACAGTGGTAGAAATGTGTAGAAAGCAAAAACTGACTGCTTTCAGTAATTTTATGTACTTAAATGACATGAATGAGTAACCAAGAAAGCTAAGGAAAACCTCAGGTTGTAGCAGGCTGAAACCACAGGCATCAACTTCCCCACGGCAGGTATATAATAAGTGAATAATCTCGCTTTTCTGATGAAACAACCGCATCCTTCTTGAAAGGGCTGAGGACCTTGTCTCACCCCTTCCACCCACCAGCGATGGAAGAGAACTCTCACCTGCCCAGCTCACCACCCCATCTGTCTCCTCCTGAGGCAGCCTTGCAGTGCCTACAAAATCACCTTCATAACTGCCAAATATCCTGTTCAGACGGTACCCTCTCAGCTGAGGCTAACAAGGAATATGTTTCTGCTGCGTACCCCATCTTTTTCACCCCAACTATCAGGGTGTGCTTCTGAGCCGATGTGCAAGGGCACACCACACACACGCAGCAGCCAATGTTGCACCGGGTCAAACACCAGCAATGTCCCCGTGTCCTTCCTGTCCATGCAGATATCAAGGAAGGTTTTATAGGCATTGGTTGCCTCATAAAGGAAAAGACAGACTTTTCTAAGCATCCTGTAAATGCCAGGAAAAGAGAAGAATGGAAAGGAAATGAAAGGAGCAACCTGGAAAGGAGAACGGAAAAGCAGGAGACCTTGGCTCCAGGGAAAGAGTTGACCACAGCTTTAGCCCTGCCTTCATCTATAGAAGATGTTTGCTTTTATTAATCTCGGAAAAAATGTGGTGCGTGAGCTGTCAGCCCCTGGGCAGATTTAACTTGGGTGACCTGAACTTACTCTGCAGATCACCATAGGTCTCTCTGACCTTGGCAGTGACACAAGGATCATATTTTCTTGTGGATGAATTACTCTGGAATAATTCTGCCAATGTATTAGGGATAAATAGCCTTTTATTTAGGACTGTGAAAATACATTCTCTCTTTCTGCCTCTCACCTTTCCAAACAAAATCTATTTACTGGAAGAAGGAAAACCCCACCCTTCATTAAGGTCTGGGTACACATCTCAAGGGCCAGACAGAAGCTTGGCTGCTTCATGCTCATGGCAATGTGTTTTCAGACATTGCCTTCAGCAAGATGCATTTTGGAGTTAACTGGTAAGATTTGCTGCTTTTGATTGGAGTGGTCAGCCTGCACATTTGCAGTTGAATATACAAATACTTTCAGACACGAAAGAGGTGGTAAATTTAGGTCAACAGGGGGAATGTTCAGCTTCAATCGCCAAAACAGAAAACACAATCCTCAACATACATCTACAAGCTAGTGAAGAGCAGCTCTGTGAAAACCAGCCAAGCTGCATCGAGATAAGCAAAAAATCCCCCAACACCCACATCTCAGCCTTGCAGAAAATTGACCAGTTTGGAAGGAACAGGTAAACAGTGTGTTCTTGGACAAAAGTCAGCACAGTTTGGATGATGTAGACCTTTCCGTTCAAGAGTTGCACTGGTTTTTGTGTCTGGTCACTTGAGGTCATACCACAGAGCTCTGAGGCTCTGCAGAAGCTCTGCATGCTTCCTCCCCATAACGGAGGTGGCTAAAGTGGTTATTAAAAACAGTTGTTGTTCTGATGCCACCTGAGTCTTAATTGCTGAAAAAATGGGGACTACAACCACAGAAAGGGCTTTCTGGCACTGGCTAAGGAAGTATCAGTTTTTGAGGTCAGAATAACATCCCTTAAAAATATGAATCAGAGTGGTTCTTTCATACTGCAATTTGATAAAGGCAGGCAAAACATTAGCAGACTATTTTGATGAAGGTCAGGACAGCTTTGTAATATATATATATTAGAGATGTGCTTAGACGTGCACAAAAAGGAAAGAAAATACTTGAAAACCTGTATTCAAATGATCCTAGGGGAGTCAAACAAATCCTAGTAAATAGTTTCCCGCTTCCACTCTGAACGAGTTTCTTCTTATAAACTTATTGCATGTTGAGCAAACACAGTTTTCCAACTGTGTGTTTTCTGTTTTCTTCCTCTATACACAACTTTTGCTGTACGGCGGATGTCTTAGGACCTGCAGGCAAGTGTCTCAGCCTTAAGACTGGGTCACCAAGGCTTATCGGGCAGAAAAGCAAGTTTCTAGTCACGGATCTGCACTCTTTGCCATCGCAGTTCTGGAACAATACTCACTGATGCCAAAACAGGTTGATTCTCTTGAGACTGGAAAAGGCTTTCACAAATGCCTGCGAATCATCTGAGCAGTTGCCAACAATGCCAGCCTCTGAACCATTGCTAATCATGATGCTGGTTTCTATGCAAAGCAACTCTGAATTTTGTCATTTTAAATGCCTGACCAGCTGCACCTGCAATTCGTGGCTGAGGCAGATGAGGAGACAGATTTTCATCTACTATCATGGGTTCAAATTCAAAGTTCAGCTAAAAACCATTCTCACCTATACTTAACAGTTTCTATGGAAAATACTTTGACATAAGCACCATATTTGCAATGAATATGATCTCAGCAGTGACCTGAACAAAGATATATTGACCTGGAAAGGGCAATTGCCTCTAAGATCATGGGGAATCTATCCCTTATGCTCACCCCTTACCAGCCTAGGAGACTTCATGCATATTCAAAGTTGCACATGAACCTCACCAAAAAGCAATGAAAGGAGAGGCTCAAGATGGCAGCTTCTGTATACATCCACGCAAAGATTACATGGGTTGTAAAGAAGGAGGTCAAAGTCTCAGAGCAGTCAACAAACATGCTGGAAAGCCCAACTTTCCAAGGCACTGCAAGGCACCCAACTTTCCAAGGCACTGTGCTGGTTATGACTCCTGCAGAGCAAGCAGAACGGCTTACAAGAAAGCCTCTGCCAGGACAATCCTGGAAACACCTCACTCAGCTCCCTTCCCTGGGTTTACCCTGGAGAGCCATCCCCCAAGATCCCAGATAAGGCACGCTGACAAGGAGCTGAATGAAAGCCCACACTGCTGCTGCCAGTAACCCGCCCTCCCTCCACGCCTGCAAACCTCCAGCACCATCCTTAGGCTTTGTACTCACAGCCTCCCAAGGAAGCAAGCCCCAAATTTCACTTTTCTGGGGCACAGTGGGGACATCCCCCCAGTTCAGAGATATTTTTCAGGACAGCATCCAAAGTGGACTTCAAAACCGAAGTAAAAGTATTCAATATTCTGCAGAAAAATTATTAACCCCTTACCTCTCTACCTCATGTGCTAGTCAGGATTGTTAGAAATATGACTACAAAAATGAAGTCGAAAAATGAGCCGTTCTGAATGCATATTAGTACACTTAAATGGACCTATGTTCATCTTCTTAGTTTGGAGTAGAAGTAGGTTAAACTCTGATTTTATATGCAAAAGCAGAGAGAAGTTCTGACAGATGCAGTGCCAGCTTCCAAAGGACCCTGAGCCCAAGCAGCACAACAAAGCCAAATACGGCCATTCCTATCACCTCAGCTCAGCAACAGGTTTTGCTTCAAGGCTTCCCTCATGGAGCCTCTCATCTCATGCGAGACCTCAATGATGTTTAGTTGGAGGCTGACCAAAGCGCTGCTACACAGTTTCAGAAGCCCCATTCATTATGTTTTACATTTAAGTCCTCAGCTCCCAGAGTCATATGAGAACCTTCAACCAAAACTACATATGCACTAATAAAGCAGGCAACCTCTCGACGTTAGGGAAGGCTGGAATCCTGGCTTCTTGACAGCTAGGCATGGGAATACAGACACTAACCCTCCCCCCGCCAAGTAATATTAAAAAAAAAAAAATTAAAGTGTGTATAAATGTATTTTTTTTTTTTAATGCCAAGATTTTTGAACACTTCAGGTACCCATGCAGGTCTGCAAACGTAACAAGTGTCACGAGATGCTCAGGCCACCGTGCTCGGGAGCTGCAGAGGACACAGCCTCACCAACACATGCAATGCCTGAGCCCACTCCTCTAATCTTCAGCAGTACAAGATACTTTATTCTGCTTCTCCACACAGGGCAAACATTTCCTTCCTAAAGGAATGCCAAGTTTTAGCACAGATTCATCCCTCCTTACTCTAAGCATTTAAGTCAGACTGCCAAGCTAAGTGTCTGAGCGAGGTGATTAGTCCTCCCTGAGTCCTTTCACAGGCAATGGAGAGAAATAAACTCTCCGGAGGGAAATCCAGGATTGAGATGACAAGAATATGTGCACTGTTAGCTTTGAATACTGCACAGAACAGTAAAAACTTACAAGAAGCAATGCTGTAGCAAGGAAACTACGGCTAATGAAGACTGAATATGCCCATCTCTGTTTCTAAGAAGGATCTGGACTTCAGGGCTCCTTCTAAAATTACCCACGATGGAGAGGCTGAATTTAGCTCCCATCCATCACCTTATCACAAGAATACAACCTCATGCTTCCTGCCACAGAGAATCTGGGAAAATGCAAAATTCTACCTCTTATCACCAAATCATAATTAATTTCTTCTTCCTATTTTGCCTTACTTGACAGAGGAAAACAAAAAGCCCTCCTTGATAGATAACTAAATTTATGTCTTACCAAACTGAATGTAAATGCAAGAAACAGGAAGTTTTTACTTGGAAACTGGAATTTCAAGCACTCAGTGGCAAACAATGAAGCAGAGAGATAAAGATGCAATGGCAATGGTGGGGGACAGACCTGCCAAGCTTCCTGCCCACGCTGACTCAAGAGCATGTGTCCTACCATGATACAGACTGGCCACACCGCTTGCTTTTATTTTGGTAATTGGTATTTGTTCCTGTGAAAACCCCTAAAAAAAAACTCAGAAGACCAGACAATAGTAGACTTGCCATCTCTTATAGCCAGATCTTTTACTTAACACTTCAGCAAAAGATGTAATCAGCGGATCTTTGTCCATTTATACAATTCTCTCTGCAGTGACGAGGATTGTATTACACTCTCCAGCACCCGCCAGATCAGAGCATCCAGTCTTCCCCATCACTTCAAGAGATTGAACTGATACTTGAAAGCACATTTGCTATTATCTACTCCAGGCCTTTGGAAATGACGTTACACAGATACAGGGGGCAGGCAAATATTGCCGCTCTTTTATTATTCCTGACGTTCCCTCGCTTGTAATATCTGAGAAGTTCCCAGGTCAATGGGATTACTTTATCTTCCTCCCCCTTCCTTTATCTCTTCCCTCACCCCACAGGTATCCATGTCCAAATGGGACACTTCGGCAGGGGGTTTGCTTGACCCAGGTCACGCGGAGGTCAAGCTTTTCACCACTTGCTAATGCAAAACTTCCCCCCAGCCCTTGCAACCCTGGGGGTCCGGGCACCCCTCCCCACACATCCCTCTCCTGAGCCACGGGTGCAGATGGAGAAGGCAAATGCTCCTCAGCGAACTTACAGAAGCAAAATCCTCCCCATATGGAAACCGGAATATGTTTTGTGTTTTTAAATAAACAAAGCAAAGTGAGAAGCTCATGAAAAATCAGCTCAGCAGCGACTTTATTCCTGTACCAAACTTGAAGAATGGGAGGCTTAACTAGTTAGGAGCAACTCAGACTATATTTTTGCCTACCAGAACAAAGTTCGATTTTTATTTAGATTGATTTTAAGATTTACATGCGAGAAATGGATACAATTGGATCAAATATATACTAAAACAAATTGTTGACTCCCATGAAAGCCAATAAACCCAAAACAAATTTCGCAGATCTCATCTAGCAGCATTTGAGATTTGTTTTATTTCATTATTTTGTATACATTTATGGAGCAGAAATTTGCTTAACTCTGCTCCACTTTTCTTTTACTGAAACAATAAGACTCTCTGCAGAATATTTTCGACTTGAATATTATCACCAGGATAGCATATGGCACACTAGCAGCAGGCAGTTTATCTTCATCCTCTTTGTAAGCTAAAATTAGCACAATGCTTTTGCAACAACATATGATGTGTTCAGACCAGTACAATATACCTAATACAACTTCAGATCCATCCCTGGCTAACCTCCAATATCCAAGTAAATTGATTGTTAATTTTAACTGAGTATTAATGTGTTTAGCATCAAGTTGGCATCTATCAACTTGAGAGGCATTTTTAAGTTTAATACTGTCATTTCACATATACCAAGTGCAACTGTAAATGGAATTTGTATATTGGTAACACATAGAATTTCAATTAATCTGTATGAAGCAATTCTAATTTATATTAACACATTATGTATGGAAAGCCATGCTGTAAAATTGCATAATATGCATATTCTGCTTTTCAGTGATGGAATATAATTAATGGTGGTGAAGAGCTGATATACCCATGTCATGACTAACATGTTCCTCCTGCAGACTGTTAGCTGGTCACTTTATTGGGATTAAATTCAACCAAATCACCAACATCCTTTGGATTAAATTAAACCAAGCCATCACTTTACATTTCTTGATGAGGTGGCTATGCCAGCCCTCTCTGCTCTTCAACCTGGTAAATTATGGTCACCTCAGGAGTTTTTTAGCTGGATTAAGTATGTGGTGAGACACTAATGTTAGCACTGCTTCCTAATTTGTTTCTTGCAGCCGTAACACCAAGGAACTTAGCACAATGTTCCTTGTAAAGGAAATTTAAAAGGTTGTAAAAGATTCTAAAAATGCCCTGTGCTTCACAAGGGTGGCTGTTTTACCACCTTTCCTGCCAGGCTGACAGAATAAAACTGTGTAATAGTGGAAAGTAGTCACATCCAAGCATGTATATGAACAAACACACACACAAACAATAAATATTTATAGACTGACATTCAAAGATTTTGTGGCCCAGCCTGCTCACCGATAGAACATTCCTCTGCTTTCCCACAGCCCATCACAGAACTACAACACGAAACCATACCAAGTCTGTCCAATAGTTATACTGAATTAACATCACCACTATTCTCGCTTTTACACAGCTGACCTCATGCAGAATTTGCATCGGCTTAGTGTAGACAGATACCAAAAAAAGAAAAGGGGCAGGATCCTGCACAAAAGCCTCTCCTGGGGCATTCTCATTGCCACAGGATGAGGGGACAGGAGAGGATAAATAGATGTTTTACTAAGAGGGGAAGAGAGGGGAAGTACAGCACGAACACAACATTGCAACTCCACTATGTTGTCTCTTTTCCCCTTGCTGCAATTTGCCTGCATCTTATCCCCTGCTCTTTAGCGAGAGGCTGCTACACTGATGTTACAGTGCCCTGAAACTTTAACCCCATTTTAAATGACACTTTACTTCAAACTGTTAATGCTGACCTCTTTCCCCTGCTTTAGGAAGGCAGTCGATGCAGTGCATGTGCTAAAATCCAGGGCCCCAAGCAGGGACTCCACTGTGGGGTTTCTCCCTCAGTGCTGTGCCAGGGAGGGAGAAAGGGAGGAGATTCTCTTGGCACAGCAATGAGACCAACAAAAGACTCTCCATCCTACAAGCCTTGCTTCCATGACCTTCACTTGCTGACCAGAGAAAGCTAAGAAATGCCTTCTTCGAGGTCCATCGGGACACTACAGACTCCAGAATATATTTAGCATGCATCCATGTGACACTGCTATTCAGAGCACTGGGGAAAACTTAAGAATAAGTTGGGGTATGTCTGCCACCATTAGGTCTTTTCCAAGGGCATAAGTGGTGTCTCCTAGCAGGTCTTATCCTGTCCTTCTGCAAAAGATGTACTTACAACCTGGAGACAGTACACAGTATTGGGGTTGCAAGGGCCATCTCTCACCCATGGCACAGAATCAGACCTGGGAAAACTAAGGACTAAGGGACAAGTAGTTGAAAAGGTTGTTCCCACTGTACTTTTACTTATTTATATGCTGTTTCTTCTTTCCCACACATTCACATTACACTTCAGCAAAGAGCAACTGCAAAAACCTGACTGCTAAATCTGTGTGAGATTCTAAACACTCAAAAGAAAAAAAAAATATATATACAAAAATACTCATAATAAAGTAATATTTATAATATATAAGTAATTAATATATAGATATAAATATTTATAGATAACCCATGGCTATTAGATGCCAGAGTACTGCCTGGCGATGAGGAAGTACCCAAGCCACAGAGGAGGCAGGGTGGCAGTGCCTATCGTGATGTGACACTGCTCCCACTGCACATCACGGGCCCAGCCACGCTGTCCCATGTCTTTTCCCACCCTTCAGGCCTGAGCAACAAAAGCTCAAGAGTGTCAAACCAAAGGCTACGTGGAGGAGGTATCATGGCTAAAAAGCCAAAGCAGAAAGGTGGAAGATTTTACCAACAGCACCCTCATTCAAAGACCTGCCAGAGCAGCGTCAGGCATTTGCTTAGTCACAGCCCTACGATCCCACCCCAGCTTGGGTAGAAGGGACATCAGGCATCTCCCTCTGGTATTTCTCATGTCACCAACTAGTGGGTCACCAGGCCAGTGAGAAGTGGTCCCCAATGAATTATAGGATGACAGGTGGCTCTGACATCATCCCTGCTGCAAGCTGCAGAGGCTGCTCTGATTGCCCAGAGAAAGTCCCCATCTCATTCATGAATTTAAAATTGGAAGGAAAAAAAAAAAAGAATAGTAATAATAAAAGCCCATGTGCATCCATGTGCTTAGAAAAAATTATGTCAGCATCTTACACTGCTGATCCTATTAATTAATCCCTTGAAGAATGGCCCCTCGCCCACAAACATATAATGTAATGCCAGCTTAATCTTACCTAAAAAAAAATTACAATGCAATAAGATTACTAGTCTGACAATGCTAACTGTTACAGCACTGCTTAATCCTGCATTTCAGTGCTTTAACAAGCTCCTACAATACTGTACAGAGTTTATCAGAGCAGTTGCCGAGACAAGAAGGACTTATGTTTTAAAGAATGTAATTCCACTGTCTTTTGTGTTTTTTATGTATAATGTTTATACAGTGACTTTCATCCTGAAAGATCTCAAAGCCTATTGCCTGCTCCTGTTTCCATTGAAGTCTTTCTTTCATTAGGTTTCATATTAGAGTAGGATTAGAAATAAATATATATAGAGATATACAGGGGGTTATAGCAGGAAAATTTGTTGGGACGGGAGCTCATCCCTCCTTCCCGTTCCCCAAATGCAGCTGGGAGGGGCACCACCAAATTGGCCCCCTCCAAACCAGAAACCTGCAAAGGACCCCATGTGAGACCTTGCCTAAAGAAGTGGGTGGACACGTGACCTCTGAAAGTATCATGTCTCCACCCCTGCAATAACTTTGCCCTCATCCCCAGGCTGTCCTCTCACCAGCACAGCCCCCCTCCAACAATATCCACCCACAGCCACACGTTTCCCAGCCTTCGCCGCTTAGAGACATATTAAGCTTCTCATGGAATAGGAGAAGAAAGAACTGCTCCCTCCCTGTAATTATCAAATCAGCCCAAAAATGAGGAAGAATTGAGAATCCTCATTATAGCACATCATAAAACATGGCGAGGTCTCGTGCTCGCTGTCTGTTATTGGCACAGTCTGCCAACAAAACTTCACAAAGAGCACAGGAATTCATGTTTGCAGAGATATTAAAGTCATAAAAGAGGAAATTTGTATTTTATTTTCCCACAGTCTAAATGAAGGTGAACCAAGCAAATTTGGCAAAGAGTGCTAGTCAGATGCCATTTCCCACAGCAGTGTGGTCTTTTCCTCTGGGAATAAAACATTTTCCTTCAACTACTGTTTATAACTCTTATCAGTTCAACAGCAATAGAGCCATCAAGTCCAATATCTTGTGGAAAAAAGTCAAGGTCAACAAGTACTTGCATTTTCGTTTATCTTTAGCTGCAATTGCTACTGACATTCAATTGGGTAATAAACATGAGGACTGTCAAATGCTCTCAGCAAACAGGTGATCCAAAAGCTATCAGAGAGAAAGAGGCTACCGCCAGGTAATCAAACAATTCTGTTGCAACAATTATGATTTGAGTGCATTCATTTACAGAAGCAATCACCTGTCAAATTTGAATGAATAGCATCAAACCATTCCCACCATCGGGGTAATAAGGGCAAGAAAATACAAGCTATGTCTACTTTCTTCCCAACAAAAGCATGCCAGCATTAGCAAGAGCTTTAAAAAAAAAAAGGATAAACAAAAATATCCAGTATCTTATTTACTGAATTGAATTACAAAAAATTATTTTAACATAAAAACTGGAGGACATCTGTCCAAGTAACTGGATCTCGTGGTGGTGTGTCTCACGAACAGTAATGGGTGTTTAGGAAAACACTACGGAAAGTGGGGGCACACAGAGGCAGCTGTGCCACCGCTCTGACAATCAGCACTTGGGCAGCTTCCTGAGCCAGCGGTTGCATCTGGACCAGGTTTTTTAATAGCTACAAAAGAACCTGTTTTTTCATGAATTGGTCTAACCTCTTTTTGTCCCCTGCTGGCCTACTCAGAATGCTGTTCTGTAGCAATGGATTTAACTCAACACATAATATATTTTTGTTTGTTACAAACCTACTAACACTCTGGAACAGCTCCTGTGCCATGAACACCCACCCTTAGTTCCTGCATTATGGGACAAGCACCCACTTTCTCCATACACAACTAATTTTAAAGACTTCTCCTTCAACCTTAGTCATTTTTCCCCTCCCAGCCTTTCATGAGAGAGATAGGAAAATGGTTTGTGCCAAGCACCCTGATGGCACACCCTGTTGCATCACTAATCCAGAAACACGGCATATTTATGAGTTTATACGCCTTGTGATAAAATGTCACTCAAAACAAACATCTCAAGATCACAACTTTTGTTTTTTTAACCTCCAATTTAAAGAGGTCAGTGACACACACCTTAAAATCTCACTCTGCCTACATCAGATTGCAAAAGACAGCTGAAGCCACCAAGACCTGAAGAGGCAAATGGGATAAAACCCTTATGAGCCACCATGACTTAAGTGAAAACACCCAGGATGTGTAGGAAAAAAAACCACCATATCTGAATAAAGGAAAAAAAAAAAAAAAAAAAGCCATCTTGAAAACACCCAACTCTGGTACTGTTGAAAGGGGCATCTTGGACACTAAAAAACTTCAAACTTATTTCTACAACTTCTTACAAACCAAATATCCCTCTGCCCCACCCAAGAAGGAAAACAAGATGCCCTTTAGTCCTACACCAGAGTTTTTAGCTAATAGCTCAAGACGTGATTTAGCAACGTGATGATTTCCCACCACTGTTCCCTGTTTGGCATATTCAAGATCCTCCCCTCAGTTAGACACCTGGTTCTGTGCAGACACACTTTGGGGCCTGCAAAAGCCAATGGATGCTGAGTTCAGGGTCAGGGCCATGTTCTTATATACACATCTATGTATACATGGGCTTGTGCACAGCCACACAGATGTTTAATGGGTAGACGTTTCTGAGTTTAGAAAAACTTGCCAAGAAAATAGGAGAAAAAAAAAAAAAAAAAAGGACTCCAGCACATGGATTTTGCTGCTTGATTACAGATGGGCCGAGAAGTCAGGAATATTTGTATTTCCATAGCCACTTTAAAGGTAAACAGTTTCCAAAGTCTTTTCCCTCCTTCTGCTCTGCCAATGATGGCAATAGCCTCAGCCTGAAGGATCTGCCTCCTGACATGGTCGTCTCTCTGCTCCCCTCCCAGCTAGAAGCTTTTCCTGAGCAAAGACTGAAAGTCGCATTAAACCGTGCTGAAATGGTTGTGCTGGTTTTGAACTGCTTATTATCTCTGGGGGCTGACCTGAAAAACAAGTTGGTGCTTAGAGAAATTCAGGTTTCCCCTGAAAGGCAAATGGAAGGGAGGAAGGTTTTTTACAAGGGAAAGAGTTCATTTACGATGATGTTACCCACAATTTAGGAAAAACAAGCAACATTTATAAGCATTTAAGTTAGCTTTGCCAGAGCGAAAAGAAAAGAGCCTGTTAATAACAGACATTTAAGCTAATGCCAATGACTGAAATAAATCCTGACACTGGGAATAGATTAATGCTCAAATCATGACAGACACCCGCTTCCAAGCAAGAACTTGCTCCCATGCACCATTCTGGAAGCACAACTCTGCTTAGCTGAGGTACGCAGACTTAACAGTGCCGAAATCTAAGTTTAACAGCTGAATCAGGCTGATGAGACCAAAAAAAAAAAAAAAAAACACCAAAAAAAACCAAACAAAAAACCCCCGAAAACCTAAACTAGAAAGAGGAAAAAAACCAGTTTCACGCCCCCCGGCTTTAGAGCAGAATGATAAATTGACATCATGTTATGAGCATAATCCTCAACCACTCAATCACTGTTAAAAAATAAAACATGATTCTGGGGAGATAAAAATAATTAATGCTGGTGCTGCTGAAGAATATGCACCTACACGGAGAGTTTCAGATAAATATGGGTCTGGCTTAAATCTCATATCTCACGTCAAAGGAAGAGGGCACAGGTGCTCACGCTGATTTAAAGCGAACCAAGCGCTGCCTGCTTGATGGGAAAGCAGGAACAGAAAAGGGGATGGCAGAGCCTCAGCAAGAAAACTGATACTGCTCCGTTTCCAAACAAGCCTATTACGCTTAATTCGGGATTCACAATACATAAAGCGCCAGAAAAAACACAGGGAGCAGCCCCTGTTGACTAATGCCCTGTCTTTTCTAATCGAGGGTCACATCCAGTCTAACCGATCGCATGATAATGGCATCAGAAAAGGTCAATCAAAGACAAGCTGAAGCTTCCACTGCCTGGCTGACCTTCGGAGCTTGTGACAAATTGCTATCAGTCAATGTCAACTAATGACAGCGGCTCTTTGGCTAATCAATTGTTCTAAAAATGATCAAGAAAACTACTCGTAGGACAGCTCATTTTCACATCAATGCCTGTGAAGTATGAAAAGCTCATTTTTTTTTGAGTTTTTAATAAGCTCATAAGTAAAGCAGTTACTTGGTAACAGGGGTCACCTTAGTGAAAAGACAGAACCTTTGTCTGCCTTTTACATATTCTTTTATTACCATATTATAGTAAAAATATGCCATGCCATTACTATGCCAGAGGGCTACATAATAAAGTAGGTAATACTTCATACTTCTTTTTTTTGAGATAAATACTTCTGTGGTTTAGGGGGGCCTCTGTTTGGATGTAAATAATTGTCAATAGTCTCCATGTATTTAAATGTAAAGCAATCACCACTGGCACTCAGGTGACATGCCCACCCATTACTCACCAAATTTCACGTGACAGAGCCGGTAGCGAAAACCACGCTGCAAAATCCAGTGGTGCTGCTGGGAAATGAAGGTCTAACAGCAGCTATTTTGTTCTTAAACCCACCCACCCCATGCGAGCACAACTTATTCCAACTATTTCCGACAGAATCCACATTTGGTAGGAAAACCGCATGCTCCGAAACCCCCTAAGCCCTGCGAAAGCAAACAGACATTTCCGCCCTGGAAGGATTCTGCATGTAAAAGCCAATGTGGAAATGCACTGCTTGAGCAGTGGGAGATGTATCATGGTTCTCCTTGTACAGCAAAGGGGTGACTGCAGATTTGTCTGTCTCTTCCTCCTACCAGCCTCTCCCAGCATCATTTCCAGCCACTTCTCAAAGCTTCACAGCCAGGCCATGCTCAAATCTGCATTCATGCATTAAATATTACCAAAACAACAAATCCACACTGGTCTAAGGCCTGAGAAATGCAAGCACAATTATGCTTTGCTTTTCCGTAAGGAGAATGTCCAGCAAAGGACATTGCAGGGCATTACATCACAAGAAGCCATTTGAGAAGATGAGGCTTTGAGAAGGAAAGAGGAGCCATCGTTCAAGCACAGCATTGCTTTTCACTTGGGTTTACCTCTTTACTTGGGTGACTCCCTCTCACGACACCTGTACTGCCAGAAAGGATTTACCCCGAGAAAAACACCCCTCGCCAAACCAAACGCCCCCAAAGCAATTCCCCACATCACCACGGAGGAGGAGGGGACTGGTGGTGAAGCGCTAAACAAGAAACATTAAAACTTTTGTTTTCATCGGAGAAACTGCCAAGTGACAGCAGTTTCAGGTTACACCCTAAACCTGCCTTGCTGTGGTAGTTTTTCAAATTAAAATATCTTCTGTGGCCTTAGCCACTCTCAAGCCGTCCATAGGCAAGAAAGAAAGGAGGCAGGGCGACACTTAAGCTCAGCCATAATTGGAAGTATGTGAAAAATGAAGTGTCAGTTCGGTCAATAAAGGGCAAAGGTGAAGGGGAACTGCAGCCCAAACTCGGTGCGAAATGTGCTCATTAAGACACCCAATCCTAGGGCTCCTGCCCACCTATCCCATTAGTCATCGGCCATCTGACCGCTTCAAATGCCTCCCCGCTCTTATTACTTTTCTTCTCCCATGTTAAAAAAAAAAAAAAAAAAAAAAAAAAAAAAAGGCAAGCTGGTATATAAATCCTTGCTCAGTCATCTGGAACATAATGTGGCCCTTCTCTCCCCCTCTTCCCGGCTCTGCCGCCTGCCTTTGCAGCCTCCAAACAACCGCCTGGAGATTCCCAGCAATAATAAACCCGATTGCCTTTTTGCCTATAGGTTGCTCAAACTCCTACAAAACCTTGAAAAAAATAAACCATCGCAGCCATTGATACGTTTTTATAAAGAAATACCGCTGCTTTCTACTCCTGGCTTGAAGGAGCAACAATTATTTGGAGGTTAAAAAAACGTTTTGAACGCAGGCTGAGACTTGGGAAAAAATAAAAAGAGAGAGACAGAAACAATACGCACAAATAAGGTGACACTGATGGATTATTTTTCTTTTTCTTTTAAGCTGTGTAGGAGAGCTGAACATGGGAAATAAAGAACTCCACTCTGGATTAGAAGTGACTGTACCAGGGCTTTGTTCAGCATCTTCCTGGCCTCACTATTTGAAAAACAAACAAAATAGAGCTCTCAATATCCCAAACAAGAATCTTTTGAAGTTAGACGACACAGTAAGATAAAATAGTGCTGCCATGAGCTCAGCATCACCTGACTGTACCTAAGAAATTGCTTCTCTTCTTTTAAATAGAATTTAGTGAATTATTACTCCACTATGTAAATTCAGATCTCTTTGCACCATTTGGAGACAGACCTCCAAAGGCCTTTCCCGTTAAATTCAGAGCAATGG
The DNA here is from genome assembly GCA_013397975.1 of Machaerirhynchus nigripectus. Taxonomy (NCBI): domain Eukaryota; kingdom Metazoa; phylum Chordata; class Aves; order Passeriformes; family Dicruridae; genus Machaerirhynchus; species Machaerirhynchus nigripectus. Next base: position 701,074 of record VZRQ01011092.1, read on the forward strand.
GAAAACTTTTTCATAATATTATTCTGCATTCCTATACTGTAACTATCCCCTATGATGACACAATACCAGGCCTTTAGAAGAGGTTGTGTCAACGTACTATGCAATAACATATCCTGCTGTTCAGTGGCACGAGACCTCAGAACAGCTCCCTCGCAGTTAAATATGGATTTCTGCAACAGATCGAAGCAGCTGGGAGTTATTACTATTTACTAAGTAAATAAATTTACACGTTAAAAAAAGACTTTAAAATGTTTACAGGAAAGACCATCTCTCCTGATTTCAAAGGCAATCCTTCCATGGGTGTTGTACACTGGGACATAAATAGGTTAAAAATACTATTCGCAGGATTTGTAGTGATGAATAAGGTAAAGAAGAAAAATCTACGAAAAGTCCAAAAATAGACTTTGACATAGTCTGGGTTAAGGACTAAGGAGAAAAGTCTTGCTAAAGCCTTAAGCTTTCCAGTCTGTTTGCCTCTCTAAAAATGCAAAGCTTATATTTACATCCTTGTGATACTTTCAGCCAGGTTGCAAACCTGGCCCATAAGGTGCTTTTACCTACCCCAACAAGGGAAGTAGGTTGTGAGAACAACCTAAAACCAGACAGTTTTTGAGGGATTTTATTTCTGGTGATCAGATTTGCTCTTTTTTTTTTTTTTAAATGGCAAACGTGATCTTGACAGATGGAACCAAAAGGAACTTTTACAAACTCCTAAAAATAGGGAAGCCCATAATATACTGAATATATGTCACGCAACACATGCATCTCGAGTTAACTCCTATGCTTGCAAGCACGAGCATGTGGGTCCCCAGCCTTTTGCTGCCACCCCTCCGCAGCACCTGGCTGCTATGGCAGTGCCATGCTGGCTCCTTCTGCTGCCAAGAAAAGCATCCAGCAGTGGTGAACACAGGGGTTTAACCACAGTGTTGCACTCCTAACATCAGGTCACAGAAGAAAAGCCACCAAATCAGAGCATTTGGAAATTAAATGCAGTTGGGGAGAGGCAGGATATTTGCTATCTTTTTGTTCTCTTCTGTTTCGGTCTTTGAGGGTCGTATTTTTTGACTTCTTCCCACAGGGAAATGCTAATATCACATTTTGGGGTTTTTTTTTACAGGTGTACATGCAGGCATGGGTGTGCTTAAACAGATGAGCTTCCCCCATAATCTCAACCTTCAGAGCATTTCATGTAAACAAGACATAAAGCAAGGCTCAGCAAGACCACCGCTACCCTTATCACATTCCTGTTCCTCAAAAACAATGCCATTTCCATAGGTGGCAAGTGACCTGAAGGCAAGTCTTGATAACAAAGACCCCCGGGACAGGATCTCTTTTCCAAAATTCCTTTCCCAAAATTGACCTGGGAGCTCCAGTTATCAAATTCCCACTTTTGTTACTCTTCTCCAAAGTATTAAGGCAATGAGCCTTCTTCACAAAACACTCTATCAGGCACTGGAAAGAATTCCAGCCTCAATAAACCACTGGGATTTGGTTAACAGTTTCAGAACTGACTAAAGCATCACTGACAAGTCCTTCTGTGGATATTTAATAGGAATCAGGCTTGAAACTCACTTTAGAAAACCCTTTCTTACTGGTGCAGCATGCACCTTGCTAGGAACGGACCGGGATGGCAATAAGATATCAGATGTGACGAGCACTCCAGACTACTAAAATGTCACATTTAGGAGAAAATGAAGTCTGAAAATCTTTTTAAAGTACACCAGGAACTAAGCTCAATTTCCAACGTGGTCTAGGAGCATTCTGGCAAGCCTCCCCACAGATGTTTTGTCCACGCACATATCCACATAAACACACGCACATCCGTCTAATAAAAGAACAGCCCTAACCAAATACAAAAACCCTCTCAAAACACCACATTTTAGCTCAAAGCTTATTTTTGAAGCAGCTTTTTCAGCCTTAAAAAAAACCCGATGGATTTAAAGTTCGCTCTGAAAGCAAGGGGCTCTAATGAACTAGCTGACACCACTTCAACTATAGCATTGTGAACAGCACCACTAGAATATATATGTATACATACTTGAAAGAAAAAAGGCCCCCTGAATTTATGTTGCATATCATTTTCCAGTAAAAGTCAGAGGTCAGAAGGTTACCAGTTTCTGCCTCAGCTCTGCAACAGTTTACTATTCCAGGCCCCAGTTTTACTAGGCTACACTTGCGATGAAGTCAGCAACTTTTCTTTAAACAATAATGAGTCTCAAATACTTAAAATTCTATAAAGAGATGTTGCTCACCATGTACGTTAAGTCTATGCATATAAAAAATTAAAATATACTGGTTTAGTTTAAAAACTAATCTTGTTAAATGCAGACTTTGCAATGCTAATCAGTACTGTTCAACCTTTTTTTGGAAACACAATTCCTTTGTTGTCTAACAGCACTTGAATGAAACATGATCATAAAACCAGATTTAAAAGTATATACCTATTGTGAGTTCAGAGTCAACTTCAATAAAGTACTCTCTTTTATATTCAGATTAAGGATCCTTTTTAAATTTTAATTGCATTAAATTAACACTAAATCCACTGCAGTTGGTCTCTTCAAAAAAAATATGCTTTCAGCTTCTCAGAAAAAAAAAATCCAGAGATTCAGCTTTTTAGACTTCAGAGTTTCTGAGACAGCAATGATTATTTGTAGAACGTCCCACTTCCATTGCACCAAGCTCATTTCATACTTGCCCTGCTAAATCAGCTACTCCAGCCTGGCATTCAAACAGAACATTTTTGCATTCAAGTAAATTGGAAATGAGTATAAAAAAGTAAGTAAAAGCATGGCTCAGGATTTTATAAAACGGGCCAGCTAACATCTCTTCTTTATATGCAATCAAGTTTCGATGGCATCTTTGAAATACTAGCATGCATTTCTGCAATCTTAATTACATTTGGTTTTGAAGATTTCATCTTTTAACCCATTTGAATGAATAAAAAAACCCAAACTTCTCATTTCTTATTTTTATTAAGCACACTGCAAATTTGGTACATATGTTGCTCTAACATGTGCCTGCTGTCAGGGTCAAAGAAATAAAGATGCCAATCCCTTCCCTAGGAGGAGATGGAGGAAAAAATGTCAAAAAAAGGAAGATAGACCTTTCTCAGCACAAACCCTCTAGTACCCGAGCATATTTCCACACCAGAAAGAGAGTAACCAGTCCCTGAGCACGTTGGTGACCATTTGCCAGCTAGGAAAGTGTGAGGGCTCTGTTCCTACCTTGCTCACTGCTGTTGTCCCCGCTGTGTGATGTGTGTCCTCCGCTGGAGGGTCCGGGGGTTCCCCCAGAGCGCGTTGATGCCGTGTCATCGTGGTCTCTGTTCCAGGAGGGCTATGGGGCAGAAAAAATTAAAAGATTAAAATCTGAGATGGGGAAGAAATGCCCAGATCACCAGAAAATGCACTCTCAGGAGAGTGGTACCCATGCTCAAACCCATGGGAAAAGGCTGGCAAATATATCTCCTGAATTATTCCTTCTTTCCAGGTAGCTGTATTGCCAATCCCAGGCAAAAATAATATACTCTAGAAAATGTTTACTATCTAAATAATCCCAAGCTTTATTACCACAGAAAACAGAAACATTCCTGTCCAGGCAGGGGGAGCAGGAGGAGAGCCAGAGAGCGAATCACTGGCACTGGGCTCCAGCTATATTTTTAGCATCCGCAAACCCTCCGGCACAACAGGCTGCAAACTCCGCAAAGGCAAAATGAGAGCGGTGGTCGAGAGCAGCATCATTTATATGGGCCTCCCATTCCTCCTACGAGGCCAACATGGAAGAGCTTAAAGACTTTGCTGGCAATTAGGCCTGGGTCCATAATAGCCGGGATGCGTCAGCTGTTTGCCGGATGGTATATGGCAAATGGACCAGGCATGGGGACAAAAAAGAAATGAGAATAACAATGGCTTCACATAGGCTGTGTACACTCTGCCCCATGCAGAGCCTCCTTGTACTATTGAACAGAAAACAGATGTTGCTTCTTATCACTGGGTGTATTTGAAAGTAACATTCAGATAGGAAAAATTGGCTGTAAATTAAATTCTTAGGGAAAACAAACGTGGCAACACTCCTCCCAAGTCTCCCTTTATCACCAGAGAAGATTTTAATTAGCTTTTAGTACTAGCTTTTAAAACATCACAGAGCCTCACTGGTCATCCTGCATGGCCTTCTGTGCATAATTGAATAGTTTCTTCTTTACCACGAAGCAATACTGCCCAC
>VZRQ01011092.1:707794-722033 GCA_013397975.1 Machaerirhynchus nigripectus
AGAGAAATGAGAAGACTTGTTCCCCATTTCTGCAAATGAGCAATGCCCCTCGGAAGCAGGAGGTTAAAGCCTGCGACCTGAGCTCACCCACAGCCAGATAACTTGGGATGAGCCACGGGATCTCAGAGCTTCAGTTTCTACTGAGGGAATAACAGTAACAACAACAACAACAACAAAAGAAAGAAACAAACAAAAAAATTAAAAAGAGACTTCACTCATGTACAGCACAGATATTGTTGGCCTTTAAATTAGTGACTGTAAAACAAGCTGAGTTCTCCCAAAGTGAGACTTCAGAGAAGTGCAAAGTAATATAAATTAATCACTCCGTGGCATGGGCTGGCTCGTTCCCAAGGAGGGTCCAGCTGCATGGTCATGACAGTGCTGTATAAATAAGGATAATGGCCTTAGCAGGTTTTATCTTCCTCTTCCAAGCTCACCCCCGTCCCAAAAGCCAACTGAAACTTTCTGCCCAAATCTTTGCAAACTCAAGAACACACAAGAAAATCAGGAATACACAAGCAAAGTAATTTCAGGATTTTTAGGCTGGGCTGTAAGTTCCCATGATTTAAACTGGTTTTGCACCACTGCCTTTCTTGTTGGTCAATAGTTTCTAGTGCCAAAAACATGGTCTGGCTAGTGACTGATTCGAGTCATGGTCGCATGACTGATTTAAAATAAAAGAGGATTCAGGTGCCCTAATGCTGCACCACTTTAAGGGCAAAAGACCTTCCACAGCACGTTTTATCTTAAGCCATGGCATTTGAAATACATTTCCTGACTTTTGTTTTGGTTCTGAAGGTTGTGAAGTACTCTGGTATAAGCAGGGGAAAAAAAGAAAGGAAGAAAGAGAAGGAAAGGGAGAAGGAAAGGAAATAACAAAAATTTGGGTATTTAAACAATTCCACAAGCACCAATTGCCTCCTGTGACCATTACGAGGTGCTTCATCCACTTGGGGATGTGCTGGGCTGAAAAGCACAAGCCTCAGCAAGTCCCAGTGCAACGGCCCCATCCAAAGGAGAAGCACATTTGATGAGGCCTCCAAAGCAGTTATTGACTTGTACCATGGTGAACATCAAGCCTTAATAAACAAAAGAGCTACAGACAAAATTATTTAGTTAATGGCTGAATTGGATATTTTGTATAGTATATAAATACCATTACATACACTTATTATTGCAATCCAAGAACAGCTGTATTAGTTAACATTCCTTAATTAACACAACACTAATACAAAATGGGAGAAACTATTGTCTTCTGCTTATATTAAATAAGAAAATGGATTTTTTTCAGCACCAAGCATATGAAAGGGAAAAGAAGAGCTTCTGGCCAAGGAACCAAAGGTTTGACCAAAGTACATAAATAAAAGAAATAGCTTTCTATTACAGGTGATAAAAATTGTATTCAGCATCTTTTGATATATATCTTCTCAAAAGTTTTGCGAGCACAGCCCTCTTGTGGGCTCATTTGTGTTTGTGTAACAACTGGAGATGGGGAACAGCTAATTCCTTTACCTGTTGGACAACCCTTCACTCCTCCAGGCTACCAGAGAATTGGCTGCAGGTATAATCATTCATCCCCTTGCCCTGGAGGAACGGAACTGCTGCCAGCAATTTGTCAACATGATTTGGGCTTATTGTTCTTGTTCTGAAGTTTTATCTTATTTTCTGTTTCTAAATGAAATACTTATTCATCAGTAAAAAAAAGTAATGTGCTATGTTTGAAATGCTCTTCTGATTTTCTTAACTACTACCTTTTAAAATTTTTCAGCTGCATGAGGTTGAGGGTAGTGACCCACCACATTAGGAAGTAGCTGTGCTCAGTACAGGCAAGAGCTCGAAGCAAAATGGGGGGCTGATTCATTAAGTTATTGCATCCATCTCCTCCTACAAACATAACCCACATATTTAGAAAGGGTTTACTTTCTGCATAGCTTATCCTTCTGGTTGTCGGCCATACTGATGTCCGCAAGCTCACTTGGGCAAAACATTTAGTACAGCTGCTCAATACCTTAAGTGTAAAATCCATAGGATGGGTACTAGAGCTACAGCTACATGATAGACAGACCTGGTTTTTGCAATCCACAAGTCTTATCCCTCTTCACTTCTGGAGGGCATGGCTAATAAGAATCCTCAGGTAGCCTGTTCCCCATCCAGCATATAAGAAACCTTTTGATTTTGCTCTTAATTGGGAAGAAAAATACAAACTGGTATAGAGGATTAAAAATATACTTTGATAATACAAAAATACAAAGCCACATATTTCCTAGATTCTCCACACATACATTCTTTATACAAACATAGAATTATAGAATGGTTTGGGTTGGAAGGGACCTTAAAGATCACCTAGTTCCAACCCCTTGCCATGGGCAAGGACACTTTCTATTACACCAGTTACCTCAAGTGTGGGATTTTGGGGAAATCCAGAGTCATGACTAACTTCACTTCTGAGAAGACCCACTTACGGCTTTGGCACCTGAGCATCTCCTAGTGGGACTAACCAAGGCTGATAGCCAGCAATCCCACCTCCCAGCCTGCCAAAACCAAGTGAGGACATCATACCCATTACAACCAAAACTACGGGGGTCAGAATAAATCATATATGTAGAAACTTAAAAAATGCTAAAAAATAAATCCTTTTTACTGCCCACAACTCTTGCATAATCTGCTTCACGTAACTTTGATTCAAAGGTGAGTTATTTTTAATAGAACAACAACAAAGGCACAAAGATCGGGTTCAGAAGGAAAAAACAGTGTACCAAGTCTAGGGAAATAAGGTCATTGAGATGACAGGCAGGCGATAACTCCGCCTGCAACTAAGCAGAACAGCGAGGGCGACTTGTGCACAGATGGAAACCTTTGCAGCGTTAGAGGAGGCAAGGCCTGGCGAACTAAAAAGCAGAAAAAATTCTGCATGGAAGTCTCAGCCCTGACCTGGATTCCCTTCCTAGCCCCAGAAAAGTCATAAGCTTTCTATCTTTAGTTTCCCCTTATTGCAAATGAGGGTAAGACTCTTCTCTAACTCTTCGCAGCTGCATAGGAAAAATGAGATATAAGCTGTCTTTATGCATACAACACAGGAGACAAATAGATAAACTGGAAATAAACAGGACTTTTGCCACTGACTTTCACAAGGCCAGGATTTTACCTGAAGGGACCAGAGGCGCAACTAACACTGCACACTGTCAAAGGTCACCAAACCAACATCCACCAAACAACACCAGTGCTCTCTGTCAGCTCTGCTATCATGCCTCAGCCCTGACCCTACCCAGGTGTGTGGTGCACTACACCAGCTGTGTACCCACAGAGGCATCTCTAACACAGCACAGCCTTCTGACCCCCCTCCTTACCCTCGGAGCATGGAGGAGAAGAGATCATGGCAGGGAGAGAGGGAGAGGGAGAGGGAGAGGGCCTGACAGTCCTAAACAGGATGAATGGAAAACACAAGTGCAAAAGGACAGGGTGATAGTGCTTTCCAAAGGAAAAAGAATAATTAGAAGCAGCAAACACAAACCACAGAAGAAAAAAAAAAAAAAGGAGAGTGAAATGGAGATCATCAGACTGGGTGGGACATAAAGACAAAGAGGAAGGAGAAAAACCACAGTTCTTCTCTTCCAGAAGGCACCAAAGCCCTGTCAACTCTGCAGGGGCAAGACTTTAAAAAAACCTGTTTGTGCATGTTTGTGTGCACACAGGGTTGCATGTGTTCACAGCTATGCAGAGCCCCCCATAGCCTGGGCTGCATTCTGTCAGAAGCACAGCTCCAACACCTTCTGCCTATGCTGAAATCAAATCTGCTGCTCTTGGGGAATCATCTCCAAAGTCCTTCTGGGGGGACAGCATGGGCAGATGGACTTTTCTTTGAGAAAGGACTCCAGAGGCACCCAAGAAAACCTCTGGCATTAACAATAGCAAACAGCTTTTAGACACTTAGACTTCAGGGTTTGCTTCTTGCATTGGAGGTTGCTGCACATGGTAGCCTTGATGGGCACCTAAACAGCAACAGCCTTAATCGCAGTGGGCCTTAAAATTTGACTGACCTTATTCCATTCCTCTTTTTTTTTTTTTTTTTAAATCTCAGCTCAACAGTAAACACTGCCTGCTCAGCCAGGTTAACTGAGCCAGCTGATGGTGATGCAGGGTTTTTGTCTCCCACACAACAAACATTGACTAGTACTTTCTATTTAGAGCAACCCCACATTGTAAACCTGTCTCCTCCCTTTGATAAGAGACATATCACTAGATAGCATTAATCCCTGCCTCTTTTCTGACACAAGGAAACACAGCTTTGCAGTCAGGAGATAAAAATCACTGCTCCACATAGATTTTTTTTCTTTGCTTTTTTTTTTTAAGTTTAAATATCATGCAGAAACATGCACAAAGTCAGCCCCAAACAATACCGCGACATCCAGAAACCTGGTGTGCAAGTCCTTGAGGTGTATTAGTCCCCCTTGGCTCCTACTAAATTTAATAAGACTGGAGAATTTTCCACATCTTTTTCTAGACCAGGAAAAAGGTCTTCAGAGACAAATAAGAGTTTCCTGTTCAATATTTCATGTAATGATCCCTCCAAAGGTGTAAACAGGAAAAACATCTCGCCACTTAGCCTGAAAATGAGAGCCTGCCGTCCCTTCCCTTTATTGCGTTTATGTGTTAAAAGTCATTTAGAAGGGGATCTGCCAGATGCTCAGGTACAAATGAGACAGCACAGGCTGTCAGATGACTGGCTGAGGTCCCAAAACTGACCTACCCAGACAGACTTTGGCAGGAGGGAGACCTCAACCCCAACTTCTCCCACCCTCTCCCTTCTGTCCCACCAGGGTCCCAGCAGGCAGCCTCAGTGGGAGTCAATGCTGCGGAGAGATGTGCACTTCACCCTGAATATCTGGACTCAGACAAACAGCAAAGGTTTACTTACAGCAAAACCTACATCTCTAAGCATTCCCCTTACAGATTTTTAGGGAGGGTACCTTTTGGGAAGACAAAAATCAACCCATTGGGGCCCCCGCTGCAAATATTTTTGCATTACTTAAATGCAGGCTCTGACTTCCAACATCCCATCGGCCCAAGTAGGGCTTTTTGGGGAGGGAAAGCACAAGCACAGCTCTTGTTCTGCAACAGCTATGCTTCATTCCAGCTCAATCGCAGGCAAAAACCCTGAGCTTGTGTCACAACTATCAAATGGTTTTTTTAGCTAACTGACAACAGACGCCATTCGGAGTCAGCGTATTTTGATTACGGCACATTGTTAGCAGGATTCAAGAGCCCGCTCGCCTTGCATTGTTGTTCAACACCAAAATTAAATTGCAGTTTAATTAGCTTTGCTCCAGCTACACCTTTCTGTCTGGATGGATGTGATACCTGCAAAGTCTGCGCTGGGTATAAAATGTGTTCTTGATTATAAAACGTTTGCTTAATCTTGAGGGCACCGCCTTGTTTTTTAAGGCCCTCTGCAAGTCACGCACTCCAGTATGTGCTGCCCGTTATCTTCAGAAGGCTTAAAACTGGAATCCCCGTGATTCACATTTTCCAACGCTCATGGCCAAACCCTTCCGCAGAGCAGCTCCTCCACTTTCTACCATTTCACAACACGCCAAATCTGCAGCGAGGCAGAAGCGGCCGCACAGCCTGGCTCTGCAAGCCACATGCCAGTGACCCAGTGGCCACAAAACACACCGAGCCCCGGCTGCGGGAGCCAGAGGCCGGTGAGCTCCAGGGTGGTTTGCCAGGCTGAGGTGGCCGTGGCTCCCTGATGCCTCCACCCGCTCATTGAGGGGTGGCTTGGAAGCACAGCTAGCTGCCAGAGTCACCCAAAAATGTTGGGCTGAGAGGTCTGTGTGGTCCCGCTGCACCTCCCAGGGAGCTTTTGGAGTACCCAGTGGTGCTTATAGCAGCATAGGGCTCATGGCATGGCCCCACACAGATCCATGCCTCGGGACAGGCAAACTAGCCACCACCTCACACATGTTTCCAGTCAACCCCACAGCTCTGCTCCTTCTGCAGAAGTTACCGGCAGCACTGCTTCCTACTCCATCCAGAGTTTCAGTTTATCCCCTTCCTCCCTTAAATACTTTTAAGAAATGCTAATTAAGTGGAAAATAGCAGAAGAGGCCAAAACCAAAGCATAAAGCCACCAAAAGCAATGTTTACCATCAGCCTTCCAATTCAGCATAGTGCATTTCTGTGACACCAAACAGAAACATTTTGCTTTCTTTGCAACATTTTCTTCAAATTATCCACAGAGTGAAATAATTATTATAACATCTCACAGCTTATTCTTAAATATCTTCTATATATACACCTTGCTATCACTAGATGACATATAAATTAAGGTATCAACCCTACCTGATGATAAGGGAAAAGGAGAAGTAGAAAACCTCAGCTCACAAGCACCTAATCGTCTCGCTCCAGAACCTCAGCAACAGACCCGGGAAGAGAATCCACATCTCCCCTCCCGCCTCGTGCTGTCAGCAGAGCAGCATTCCCCACTCCTGCCCCTCCAGCATCGCTGTATCACCTCTCACCCAAAGGATTTCTCAAACAATTGTCACTGAGGACCAAACATCAGCTCGACGTACACATGTGCATTTAAGAACAAAATTAATCCTCCCTGCACATACTAGCCATGTGCATACCACCACTCCAGCTTTAAGGAAAATACAAATGAAAAAGAGACCCCCGCCAGGAGTTAGATGAATGTAGCAAGACACGTCTGTACATACCCTGCTTTTTCTACATAGCTGTGCCACAAAACACTGCCACGGGCCTCACAGACACGGGGAAAGCACAACGATGCTCCCATTGTAGGTGGAAGCCCCACCAGTAAAACTGGTTGCACAACAGGGAGGAGGGCCAGGAGCCTCCAGGGGTAGCACAGCTGCAAAGTCCTCCAGGCAGAGAGGGGTAAAAGAGGGAATGGCTCGAGCATAATGCCCGAGCTGCCACCAGTGTGCATGAGCATCTCATCCCAAGCATCCATGCAAACACAGGGACCCTCCTCCCAAGCATCCCTACAAATATCAGGAAACAACGGGAAGCTGCCGGCCACCGACTCGCGCACGTGCTTGAAAGGCTTCTCTCCCCCTCCTGACACCCTCCTGTCACAGTGATGCCCAGTGGTGCCACTCACCTACGGAGCCCCTGCCCGTGTCAAGTGCTGCCCAAAATGCCTGTGTGAATACGAGCAAAGGGGAGAGCAAAGCTGTGACTTCAAATGACCTTCTGGTGACACGGCTGTACCCATCACCAAAACACAGCAGTGACACTACTCTCCCGTAACACTGCACAACAGCACACAAGAGAAAATTCATAAATCACAAGACACTGGGACACTCCCCTGATCAAAAAATTTTGTCAACTCTACCTACGCAAGGTAACTCCATAATGCAGGTGTGAGTGGAGGAGCTTGGGGACCAAAGCACCTCTGTGACTGCACCCCAAGAAGAAGAAGAGTCCCCTACACTGGCTCAAACCTAAAACCAAAGTGCCACCTGAGTCTACAGTATTTGCGTCCTCCCAAGGTTTCTAGCAAGGGACTGGCCATGGTTACCACTTAGCTCCCCAGATTAATCCAAATATCGGCAAGCAACCACTGACCCCCATGTGAGAGCATGCCTGGGGTTGCTGCTGAGCATCAGCAAGCAGGTGATACCCCAGCTGAGGCCAGGGGTATCCCTGCACACCCCACCCCAATGCAATAGGTAGCACCAGCCCTGCCAGGGGTCAAGACTTAATTGTCCACAGATCAAACTCAGCTTGTGCTGACAGAGCTGGCCTGGGTTCAGTGCAGGGCTAAACACCCACGAGTCAATCAGTTCTACCATTTCTATTTGCACAGACACTTGTTGCCCTGCACCCTGACAAAGCCACGGGGTTTTTAATCTGCTCTTACTCTCCCTTCTCCTGAGAGCTATGCAGACTTAAATGGAGCTATTTAAAGCCAGTGTTAAAAACACCGGCAAGCGTCTGACCTCTGGAACAAAACTGGACCAAAACCTAAAGGCCAAATGAATGAAAATAAAATTACAAGGTGAAGTTTGCCTTCCCTGAACGTGTGCCAGCTGCAAGAATCTTATATTACATCAATGCAGCTTTCCAAAGTTTAAATACAATAATTTTCTGTATTAAGGGCCCAGTAACCCTAATGGAGGCATAATTAGGCATTGATGCCATGCCCATATGAGAGAAGCTTGAAAAACTTAAATAAACTGTGAATGGCAGGATTAATACTGCAGCTTTGCATTTTGTACAGCTGTTTGAATACAGTACACTGCCTGTGATGGCATCAGCTGTTGCTTTACTCTGGGTCAGTATTTCTGAAATTAAAACAGGCAGGTCCTTTCAGCAAATAAAGAATTATCCCTCTTATTGTTGGCCAGTTTACTTCAGCAAAGAAGGTCTAGTTGCATATTTGCTTATATTAAAAAAAACCCAAACAAACAAAAAACAGAAGAAAAAGAAAAGGCCGAGCTGCAAACAGAAATAACTGGCCAAATTCAAAGTCTGGTGATGCTAATAAGAGAATTTTAATTTATTGCAATGGCTCTTCAGGATAAAGAAGTAGGTAATGCAGTTTTGGAGATCATCTGCCCAAGTGGGAATATCATATAGATGCCTGGAGAGTCCTTGAGAAAATAGCTCACCTCACTACTGATTGAAGAGGAAACACAATACTTTGGTGAAATAGAATTCTGTATTTCTAGGAAAGGCTCCAATAGCAAATTGCTTACTAATGCAAGAAGCCTTGTAAATTTTATTATGAATGAAAGGGGCAATGGCAAGCATGTGACGTGGCACAGCATATCCACACATGGCCGAGTCAGTAAAAAGTAAATAAATAGGTTACTTATAAGCTCTAGGAGACACCTGAAAATATCTCTAACACTAAACTCAGGCTCAGCGAACTTCAAGCAAGAACATACAACAGCTCCAAAACTATCTTACCTTTATTTTTTTCCACCAGGTAAATTAGCTCTCCTACAGGCTCATATTCAATCTTGGCTTTCTTATTGAAAATATCAGCTGAAAAAAATTAATCTAGATTTCCTCACTGTCTTTAAAAAATGACTTACCAGTGGACAGGGAAGAAACTATCTATGCAGGGAGCGTATCAGGATCCCACCATCGCAAAATAAAATTCTAAGGCTATTGGGATGAGGACTGATACTAGGAGCAGCCTGATGCCAAATTCACCTGGGAAAAACAATGCCCAAACCACTGCCCCCCAGACAGTGTGCAGGCAGCTCTCCCCCTGCCTCACAGCCTGGCTGAGCCTTTGTCCCCGTCACCTCGGCCGGATCCTTCCCCAAATCCCTGCTACCTAAAACTTTCCAATTTTTTCCCAGGCAGCATTAACAACAATATCGCTCTTGAGCTGCAGGAGCAGGAGGAGAGGAGGGTGCGGAGCCCCGGTTGGGGCGATGACGGGCGCCAGCGGTTTAGTGCTGCTGTGGAGATGAAATATGCCTAATGAAAAGCTTACCTAAAGCTCGCGGGGAGCCAGCGCCCGGCCGGCAGAACCTCTCCAGAGCAGCAGGCACGAGGCCGCCAGGACGCCCAGGAAAGACGAATTAACTAAAAGTTAATGTGGATGTTCTCATTCAAAAGAAAAGTGGCCTACTCCAAAGGGGATTAGGCTAAAGTGAACTAAGGCCACTTTACTTCTGAATGAGAGCATCCACACAATAGTGCAATGCACTTTAACTAATGCACTTTAATTTTACACCCAATCAATTTGTCTTACCTCTCCTGAGTGTCCTTGTGTGGACAAACCCAGAGATTCATCGAGTTTTGAGGCCAGGCAGGGAACATTAGATCAACTCATCCCACTACCCATGTGTTTTGGGACATTGCCTCTCAGTTATCCCTTTATTGATCCCCAAAACTCATGGATGACTTACATATACCCTCTGACGGGGACAGGGAGGAAACATTTCTGCAATGGGGCACCTGGCCTGGATTTGAAGACGCTCGCAAAATAAAAGCCATTTGCAAAACAAGAAGACACCATGATTTTCAGCAGCCCATCCTGTTGCCAACAAAAGAGGCCAAAGTTGGGCAAAAATCCATCCTACCTTCTGTATGCCCTGCAAGTTCATAAGAGAATGGCAGTCTGTATTATAACTCATAAACTTCTTTTGTTTTTTAAATTGCAAAAAGACCCTTTGCCTATAGGAAAAACTCAGGTTTTTTTTTTTTAATTCACCTCACCAATATTTAAATTTTCAACATTTCCCCACAATCTCAAGCTCCCTTTACCAAAATTTGATAACCCCCAGAAACCACTTGCTGCCTGTACTATTGCTTTCGTACGCACAATGACTCACATAAGCCTGAAATCTCCACGTCGCTCTTCACCTCTTGGATATTTACTCCCAAAAATAAATAAATGAACCCACGACGGCAGCAACCAGTGAGGCAAATCAAGGAGTCGAGCCTGCAGGGGCAATGGGGTTCCCCTGTGCCAGCAGCCCTCTCGCTAGCAGAGACCAAGCCCCCACCGCTGAAGGACTGAGGCTTTCCAGGGATCTCAGCTAAATTAAAAAAAGGAATCCTGAGGACACTGGCCTGATGGGACTCTGCTCTCGCCTATGCTCCAGGTTAAATTTCTTATTTTTGCCTTTTGAAGGTAGTGAAAGTGAAAAGGCAACCACACTAAACAGGTCAAAGAAGAGCTGAAGCAACTGCCGACAAGTTGTATTTAAGACGCGTTACAGAGTATCGGCGGTGGGTTAGATACGGAGCCATTAATCAGAAATTAATACAGAGCCATAATCAGAAATACACTCGAAGAAGTCCAAACACTAAACATGTGCTCTCTTACAGCTACCCTCTCCAAATATTGCTGCAACTGCAGGAAAAAATAAAAATATAACCACTAATTATTCCAAATTTGCCGTGTAAGTCAAAGCCTGCTCTGAGAAACACAGCATGCGGAGAAGAAGGTAATACACCAAGGACACGAGGTGACACTACAGCGCACCCCGGTCTCTCCTTCTCTCACACAACCATCATCAGGAAACAATTCCAGAAACCTTCAGAAACGTTCCTGACCAGAAACAACTCTCCTCTTTATTTTCTTAAACTTGTTTAGATTACACAAGATAGATCCTAACTGCATGCTCACATGACCAAAAAACCCCAAACGCAGAAATGCAAAACAAAACAAAAGAAAGATTCCATAATTTAAAGAAGCTGTGCCGGATTTTCACTGCTTTTTAAAGTAGTATTTATCAGCACGACATACACTCACTCATTTTGATTGAGTGCGATATAATCTGATTTTTTTAAGGTCTAACATTGCCCACGCGGGGCTGCAGTAACCCTTCCGCATGCAGAGCCTATTACCTTTATTGTTACCTGTGGACCAGCAGCCATGGAAGACTCAAACCCTCAGCCATAAAGGTTAAACTTAAGGTAAAACTAATTTTTTCATAACTTTCAAGCCTCCAAGTTGCTCGCAGACGCAGCGAGCTCTGGCTTACAGGAATGCCTTGGGATACACTCGCAAATGTTTAGGATCAATTCTGAGGTTAACTGGGGTTTAAACTCAGCTCTGTCAGGTCTGATGTTGAAAAGAATTCCCAAAAAATCTGGGAATTAAACTATTCTTTGAAACAAGAGCTAACTTCAGTTTGGAAAACTTTACATGGAAATTAGGCCTGAGCACGCAACCTAAGGAAGGCAGCAAATCTTACACCCAGGCGTAAGGACAGCCGCTTTTGGGCTCTTGAATGATTAAAAAATAAAAAAGAACCCCGAAGATTCATGAATTGAAATCATAAACTAAAGAAAATATATTCAATCTTACGTCTACTCAACAATGTATATACTCACTTAATGAAATGGAGAGCAAAGAAAATCTTATTTTGCTAATACAACTTCAGCCGCAGTGTATCAGAGAAAACATAACCAGAACAGAAATTAACATATCCTATCTTCACATTAAATAGCCTGCCAAACTGGGGCATGGTAACAGCTCCTAAATATCACAGCAAAAATAATAAAAATTACTCGCAAACAAACAAAAAAGGATTCACTGGCTCAAAGTCACAAAGTCAGAGGAAGAAAATTAAATTTTGAGTCTTTTAAACATTATTTTATTGGTCCTCCTCAGAGTCCTACTCCGCCGTAACTCTTTCATTATGCAGAAATGAATTCTACCTTGCACCCTCTGCACCACATCTATTATTTTGATGTCTGTTCCTCCAGTATGGGAGCACATATCCTAAAGGCAGCAATATTCTTAGCTCTCCTCTTTAAAACCATACATGGTTTGAAAATACCTGTGAAGAAGTCCCGAAGTAAAACAGTATTTCTTGGCAATTTTTTCCCTAAGGCATCATTTTTGTATTGGCTACAAGGTATAGCTAATATATTTGAGAATTTGGGAAAGTTAAGTCTAGTCGTAACTGGTCGATGCCCTGAAAAACTCTACCACCTTCAGCTATGCTTTATACTGGATTGCAGTTTATGATTCTTTCTTTGTGAAGAATATATTTTAAGTAATTTTTCCATTTAAAAAAAAAAAGCTGCTGTCTATCCGCATTTTTGTTAGTGCAACTCTGCAACTGTACACATTAAAATAAAATCTATTGCAACATAAATAGAGGTGTTGCTTTATTATATATGTGTGTATATATGAGATATATTATCACCCAAGAAGGGCCATCTAAAACGCCACAGTTGCAAACATTTAAGACTGTAACAAAAATGACTGAGACTCTAGTATCGGTTTACTATCCTTCAACAATTTCCCTGACAGTGGAGTCAAATAATGTTGAATTATGGACCTTCTTGCAGGAAGTCTTATTTCATGTTCATTTTTTGATCATTTCCCTCATAGTTCCTATAGGAATTTGGCTCTTTGCCGATTTGCCTTTAAAAGTTTCTGCATCTGTAATTGGCTCGTGCATTATTAAATTGTAATTTTTGTCAAGTAATGCTACCATGGATGGGTTCAACAAGTTGCTTTTCAGTAAGAAAAATACTGTTTTGTCCCTACAAAATCTATCTTACACAGCTAACGCACTTTATTTGGATGTGGTGGGTACTTTGTACCATGTTTTTCTTAAAGGACTTTCTAAAGGCTTTCTGTAGACACGCTCTTGTAGGAGAATTCTATACTTTCAACTAGAGCACCTGGGTGCCAAGGTGATGTGGCTTCAAGAAAACAGCCCCACGGTAACAGTTCAGGATTACCTATGAAACTGAATTTCTGCTGTTTGACTGCAGGCAGTCTTTGGTTTTTTTTTTGTATCAGAGGGAGTTTTCCCAGACACATCACACAACAGCTGTGTTCTAAATCTTTCCGGGCTCTGACAAACATTTGAAAATTTAAACATGCAAATGTTTGAAAAGCTAATGATTAAAAAAGGTTTATTTTGAAACTTTTAAGGATGGCTGCAATTCTTCAGCCCGGTTTTTTAAAGTCCCAGGGTCTGGATAATTTTGAGTTCAACTGTCCCCAGCGAAAAGCCCAAAGTCCTGCCTTGTACTTGTGGAGCCGTGACAGTAAACACCAACTCCGAAGGTCTCACCCTAGCAGGCAGCAGGGTCGAGCCTGTGGGAGAAGGATGCTATTTTAGTGACCTAGTGCCACTGAGCTGGTTAAATCACTGAACAATGGTTAGTGTTATAGGGCTTTACTTTGCAAAATCTAGCATTAGTGTCATTGCTTTCTATTAACCGGGGGGACTTAAAGGCACTGGCTTTGAGGGGCCTATAGGGAAAGAATAAATAAGCGGAAACCAATAAGTTAAAAGAAAAAAACACCCTCTTAACTGTAACCTTTACTACCACAATATAAGAAAATGTAATTAAATCCATAATAAAAGCTTTTACATACTTACTCTTTTACTACTCTCCCAACAGAGCCGTGGGCAGGCGGGGGGCCCCATGCCCGAAGCCAGCCCCTCACTCGCACCGCCCGGCCCTGCGCGCCCGCGCATCCCAGGGCCGCGCAGCCATAAACGCGCCCTGCGCAGTCACATCCTAATTAGCCGCCCCGGCGACCAGCACTCAACACCTTATTATTGAACCATTAGGGCCCCGATACTGCCGGCCGCGCCGGGGCCGGGCTTGGCACCGGAGTTTACCGGAGGGCGCGGGAGAATGCGCATCCCCCCGTAAACCCCCCTGCGCAACCCCCGAGCCGCCCGCCCGGTCTCCGCGGGTTAGATCCGCCGCCTCATCGCCCGGGGGGGAGGGGGGTGGAAAAGCACATTTTTGCACCTTTTCCCTT
>VZRQ01011098.1:44385-55740 GCA_013397975.1 Machaerirhynchus nigripectus
TTTCCCTGCCAGCCCCCACCCCCCCCCCCCCCCGCTCATGGATTTGGGGGGCCAGAGCCAAGGAAAATGCTGGAAAACCCCCCCAGGGCGTGAGAGGGGCCCCCCTGGGATCAAACCAGCGCTGTCCCCGGCTCCATCCAGGGGTGAAATTTTCATGGAGTCCAAAACCAAGGAAAAACCCTTCCCACACGTCCCGAGTGGCAGCGGGAGGGAAGGAGCCTGCCAGGATTTTGGGGGGGATTCCCAATCCAGCTCCTGGCCCCCTGTTAAACACACCTGGGTGGAGACATTTACCCAGGATCTCCCGTTATTGAACAGCCGCGGCAGGAAAAGGTCGGGAAAAGCAAAAAGCCGCCGTTATTTCCCCGAGGAAAAGCTCGGGGAGAGGATCCTGCGGGGGTTTCCTGCGGCAGCTCCGCAGCAAAAGGGAATTTTCCCCCTTTAAAACACCCCGAGGGAAGAAAAATAATGCCGGGGGGAATGAGAGGGATGCGTGACTGGAATATCCCGGAGCCGTCAGCGGGGCTGGGATGCTCCTGGAGCATCGCCGGGAGCCGCTGGCATCGTCCCCATCCATCCCCATCCATCCCCATCCGTCCCCATCCATCCCCATCCATCCCCATCCATCCCCAGCCCTCCGCAGCCCTCGGGGGCGTTCCGTGAGAGGATTAATTAAATTTTACAGCCGGCGCTTAGCGCGGGGCTGGGTGTGATCCTGAATTATTCATCCCTCCAATAACGCGGCTGAGTTATCCAGGAAAAGGTCAGACTCCCTGGAAGCGGAGAGCTGTTGGAAAAATCGCTTTGGGATGGGAGGATTCGCTGCTGGAGCGGGCGGCCGGGACAGGGACGAGGCGGTGGGAGCTGCGCTGTTCCTCGCGGCGCGAATCAGCCCGGATCCGCACGTTCCCGCTGCGGAAATTTGGGAATATCGGAGCGTGGAGAGAGGAAGAGAGAGAGAGGGAGAGAGACAGAGAGGGGCGGCCGCCCGCTGCCTCCTCCCGGCAGGAGAACCTGGGGAGCCGAGCAGACCCAGCGCTTCCACATCAGCAGGGAAGCGATTCCCGCCCCGCAGCGCCGGCAGGGAGCAGCGGGAGCTCCCAAATTCAACGGGAAAGGAGGGAAATCCCGGAAGCAGGAGCGGTTTTCCCTGAGGTTGCTCCTAGGGGCTCGCAGCCCATCCGCGTCTGAGCCCCGTGTTTGTTTTGGGCACCCCCTTCCCTTTCCTTGTGTTTCCAGGGGGAGCAAAGGCAGCCAGGGTGGCCTTTCCTGGGAATTTTAGGAATATTTCCAGCGTTTTCACACCCCGGGGCTGTCCCGTGTCCCCGACGCGGGGCTGTGACAGCGGAGGGACAGCAAAGGGAGCGCTCAGAGCATCCCAAATCCAGACCCGGGCCCACGTTCAGCCCCTCCCTCATTCCCGGGACAGCAAAGGGAGCGCTCAGAGCATCCCAAATCCAGAGCCGGGCCCGGGCTCAGCCCTTCCCTCATTCCCGGCACAGCTGGGGCCGCGTGTCTGGCTCGGAGGGTTCCGTCCGGCTTTGAAGGGAGAGATAAAACCGAGCCCGGGAGCCAGGGAGAGGCTCCCAGGCACAATGCGCTCCATTGTGCAATTCCAGAGGGAAGGATGGAGAGGGGGAAAGGGGGGAGAGAACCCCCGGGGGGCTCTGCGGGCTGGGACGGAGCCGAGGCACAAACGCTGAGCAGGTGGAGGGGTCAAAGCCGAGTTGGAACCGTTTTGGGGGAGAAAAGGGGCTTTTCCAGATGCTTCTTCCCGTGGGAAGAGGCCGGGAAGAGGCTGCGGGCAGGAGTTTGCCGTGGATTCCTGCGTGGGGATATCTCACACGGGGCCAGCGGGGCAGCAGAAGGAGCTGAACCCCATAACCAGCTTTTTCCAGCCCCCCGAGGGCAGGAGGAGCCGGCGGCGCCTCGCTGGAGCCATCCCGGCTCCCATCAAACCCCCACCGCCCTGGGAGAGGCGGAAATCCAGGGAAAACAAGACGGGAATTCATCAAAACCCACGGGGCGTGACCGGGGCACGGCTCATCCCGAGGAGCCAGGCCGGGATGAGGGAGCGGAGCCCTGCCCGCCCCCGGCTGCAGGACAGGGGGCAGTGGGAATGTCCGGCTGGGATAACCCCGCGCTGTGACAGGGACAGAGGTGGCCCGGCCGCGGGGACAGCCCCGGTCAGCCCAGGAGGGGCCGAATCCCGGCCTGGCCTGGCCTGGTCGCTGCCCCATCGCCCCTTCCTCGCCTGCTCCGTGTCCCGAGGAGCTTCCAGGCTCCTCATTCACCTCAGCTCGCCGATGGAGCCCCGCACACCCCAGAGCTCTGCCCATGGGGACAGCCCCTCCCAGCCCCCCCCAAACCCCATTCCTGGAGCTGGAAATGCTGGGAGCAGCTCAGCCGGCAGCGGGGGTTGTTTTCCCCCCGCCAGCAGCCGGGAGATTTCCAAGCATCCGCATCCAGGGCTGTCGGGAAGGAGCCGCTTTGATCATCGCTAATTACCGCTCGCGGGCTGACAGCCCCCGCCCGAGCGCTGCGGCACCCGGGCCGCCCCCAGCCCGGCTGCGGCTGCCCGCGGACCCCAATCCAGCCTTTCCCAAAGCCGTGGGGTCCAGGGAATGATCCCACACATCCCAGAGCCCACCCCCAGCGCGGCTGCTCCAGCCCATCCCGATTCCATGGGGCCCAGGGAATGAGGGAATGATCCCACACATCCCAGCTCCCACTCCCAGCCCGGCTGTGGCTGCCCATAGATCCCCGATCCAGCCTTCCCCAACTCCACAGGGCGCCGGGAATGATCCCACACATCCCAGAGCCCACTCCCAGCCCGGGTATGGGTTCCCATGGACCCTGCTCCAGCCTTTCCCAGCTCCATAGGGTCCAGAGAATGAGGGAATGATCCCACACATCCCAGAGCCCGCTCCCAGCCCGGGTATGGGTTCCCATGGACCCTGCTCCAGCCTTTCCCAGCTCCATAGGGTCCAGAGAATGAGGGAATGATCCCATATATCCCAGTTCCCACTCCCAGCCCGGCTGTGGCTGCCCATAGATCCCCGATCCAGCCTTCCCCAACGCCACAGGGCGCCGGGAATGATCCCACACATCCCAGAGCCCGCTCCCAGCCCGGGTATGGGTTCCCATGGACCCTGCTCCAGCCTTTCCCAACTCCACAGGGCCCTGGGAATGATCCCACAAACCCCAGAGCCCACTCCCAGCCCAGCTGCAGCTGCCCACAGACCCCTGATCCAGCCTTTCCCAACACCACAGGGCCCTGGGAATAATCCCACACATCCCAGCTCCCACTCCCAGCCTGTGTATGGCTTCCCATAGACCCCAAATATAACCTCTCCCAGTTCCATGGGGCCCAGGGAATGACCCCACAAATCCCAGCCCCCACCCTCCAAGGGGGAAAAGGGCCCCAGGGATGCGCCCCAGAACACGGGGGGTGGCACAGAGGGACCCCAAACCCCGGGGGACACATCCACCCTGCCCCACCTCCTCCCAGACGCTCCTTTCATCCCCAAAATTGCTGCCAGGACCCCCCAGTTCCCCCCAAACTCCCCAGGTCGGCCGCTCAGCAGCAGCAGCAGCAGCAGCAGCAGCAGCAGCAGCAGCTCCCGCCCACGCCCGGCTCCTTCCTCCTGTTTATCTCCGAGGATTTTCGGTTTTTTCCTCCTAAAAAAATTCCCCCAAATCCTTCTCCCTTTCTCCCGGAGGAGTTTGGCAGCTCGGGAGAAGCCGCAGCGGGGCAGGGAGGGCAGAGGTGGCGGCGGTGCCTGGCAGGGGCTCAGCTGTGCCCGGGGGAGGCTCTGGGATTGGGAATTTTCGGGATGCCAGGTGGCAGGAGCAGGCAGGAATGCTGATGGCTTTCCCAGGCAGCTGATGTTTCTCTTTTCCCTTTTTTTTAAATTTTTTTGGAATATTTTTGGTTCATTTTTGGGATGTTTTGCAGACACAAACAGCCCGGTCGGGAGGGCAGCTCGGGGCCGTGACCTTCCCGGAGCTGGGGGGGATCCTGGGGGATCCAGGAGAGGCAGCTCCGATCACTGATCCTAATTAATCAACCTCTAGATGGAATTAATTTATCCTATAGGGATTTAATTTGCCCTATACGGATTTATATTTGTCCTATAGCGATTTTATTGGTCTGATATGGATTTAATTCATCCTATATGGATTTTATTTGTCCTAGAGGGAATTTATTTATCCTTCAGGAATTTATTTATCCTATAGGGATTTAATTTGTCCTATATGGATTTAATTTGCCCTATAGGGATTTTATTTGTCCTATAGGGATTTTATTTATCCTATATGGATTTTATTTGTCCTAGAGGGATTTTATTTGTCCTATATGGATTTTATTTGTCCTGTAGGAATTTATTCATCCTATATGGATTTATTTGATTCCCAGTTTGTCTCCAGCCCTGGTTTCTGGCAGCTCTGGGTACCAAACTCATCCAGCAGGAGGAAGAGGAGAGCCCCGAGGTTTGGGAATGGGACTGGGGACACGTTTGGGGACATCACTTGGCAGGAGGGCTTGGAGAGAACGAGACGTGGGATTTTCCCCATCCAGAGCCTCATTCCCGCCTTCATTCCTGGCTGGAATGACCCTGCTCCCTCCTGCTGTTTGTCCAGGAGAGGCTGCAGAGCTGCAGAGCGGAGCCGGGCATTCCAAAGGCCTTGGAAAACAGGGACTGGGGGCTCCGCGAGCCTCGGAAAACAGGGATTGGGAGCTCCGAGCATGGAAACGCCGCGGGTTTTCCTGCTGCTCCCGGCACAGCCGCAGGCAGCGCCTGGAGGCCTTGGGAGCCTCGATATCCTGGAGAGGAGGGGCAGCCAGGACCTGCAATCCCGGAGCATTCCCCCCTGGAAAACCTCCTGGAGCTCCCTGTGCCCTCCGGGGGTCCAGCAAGGGACAGGGAGGCGGTTCCATGTCCCACCCGGGGATGGAGCTCAGGGTTTGGGGTCGGGACATCCATCCCAGGCTGCCCACGAACGGGATTGGAATGGGATCAGCATCCTGCTGGGATTGACCCCGGCACCCCCGGAGAACCCCCAGAGCCCTGGGAACATCCCCATCCCGAGCGCGGGCACGGGGAAGGGAGCTGGGACCCCAGCTGGGACTCGGTGGCCTCTGCAGCTCCCTGCCGCCATCCCGGCGGGATTTGCCGCTGGATAATCCCCGGCAGGCTCCTCTGGAGAGCCCAGCGCTCCCAGATGTGTTTGGCTGCGTATCCATGGAGGTGTCAGCGCGGTCCAGGGACAGGAGGGAACGTCGGGACGAGGAAACGCTTCAGAGTTTCCAGCCCTGCTCCAGATGAATCCCTTAACCTTTTCCAAGCCCTTTTTTCCAGTGGCTGCGCGGAGCTCTGACCCTCTGTGTGCCGAGCCGGCCTCTCCCGGCACGGCCTGCAGGTGGGGATTTAGGGAATGCGGTGCCTTGGATTTGTAGGGAAGGGGGTGGAGCCCGCACGCTGAGGCCAGCGGGGATCCAGGGGCAATTCCGTGGGGCTGGGAGTTTGGGATGGGCTCCAAGGATATTCCATGGGGCTGTGAGTTTGGGATGGGATGCAAGGACATTCCGTGGGGCTGGGAATTTGGGAATGGGGAGCAGGGAATGGGCTCCAAGGACATTCCATAGGGCTGGAAGTTTGGAAGTGGCTCCAAGGACATTCCATAGGGCCGGGAACCTGGGGTGGAGTCCAAGGATATTCCATGGGGCTGGGAGTTTGGGATGGGCTGTGAGGACATTCCATGAGGCTGGCAGCAGGGAATGGGGAGCATGGAACTGGATGCAAGGACATTCCATGGGGATGGGAATTTGGGAATGGGCTCCAAGGACATTCCATGGGGCTGGGAGTTTGGGATGAGCTGTGAGGACATTCTGTGGGGCCGGGAACCTGGGATGGACTGCAAGGGCATTCCATGGGGCTGGGAGCACGGAATGGGGAGCAGGGAATGGGATGAAAGGACATTCTGTGGGGCTGGGAATTTGGGAATGGGGAGCAAGGAATGCGATGCAAGGACATTCCATAGGGCTGGAAGTTTGGGATGGGCTCCAAGGACATTCCGTGGGGCTGGAAACTGTCAGGACCGAGCCCAACCCACAACAACCCGCAGACCCCGAGCAGGAATCACGCGAGATTCCACACCTGGAATTACAGCAGGATGGGGAAAACACCGCCCCAGCCTTTCCCAGCCTTTCCCAACATTTCCCAGCGCCCAGCCGGGGATGGGAAGGCACAGCACGGGATTTGCCATCCCTCCCTCGGCACGGGCAGCTCGCCCCATGCCAGGGAAGCTGTGGAGCACCTCCCGTGGAAATCTGGTGATTCCAGGAGCTCCGGGAGCATCCGGGGCTGCCAGGCGGGACGCGGGGCCGGAGCAGCCGCGGTCAGAGTTTCCAGCGGCGCTCCAGCGCTCGCTCGGCTGTTGCTCCGTCTCCGGGTGACCGACTCCCTCCAGATTCCCTCAAATCTCCATCCAAGAATGTTGTTTGGGCTGAAGAATGCGCGGCTGGGAAGGAGGAAAGGGAATGGCGAGGCTCGGGGTGAGCGGGGAGGTCGAGGCAGGCTCGGCTCGGCTCTTCCCGCTGACCTTCCCGCCCCTGCGGTTGTTGGCCAGATGTGGGGCCTGGATCCGCCCCAAAGGGATCCCGTGATCCCTGAATCCCCTCAGGATTCCCTTTCCCTGCCCCTCTTCCCGCTGCCTGCTCGTCTCATGGCGCCGGGGGGGTTCCAGGTGGGATTGTCCTTGGCAGGGGAATGGCTGGAGGAAGAGGAGGGTTCCGTGTGTGGATGGAGCGATCCAGAGGCACCTGGGGAAGAGGAAGAGGAAGTGGGGGAAGAGGAGGAAGAGGAGGAAGAGGAGGAAGAGGGGGAAGAGGAGGAAGAGGAGGAAGAGGAGGAAGAGGAGGGCTCCCTGCATGGATGGAGCAATCCAGAGGCAGCTGGAGGGAGGAAGAGGAGGGTCCCCTTGGATGGAGTGATCCAGAGGCATCTGGACAAGAGGAAGAGGAGGGTCCCCTTGGATGGAGTGATCCAGAGGCATCTGGAGAAGAGGAAGACGAGGAAGAAGAGGAAGAAGAGGAAGAAGAGGAAGAAGAGGGAGAAGAGGATTCCCTGCGTGCATGGAGCGATGAAGAGCCCCAGAAGATGCCTTTTACACGGTCTGGAAAGAGCCAGGACTAGCAGGAAAAGGAATTTTAGGTTGCAAACATCCAGGAAAACCAGGAAAACCTGGGAGTCACCAGCTCCAGGCTCTGGAGATCCTGGACCCTTTGGTTGTGGCCCAAACCTTGGAGCACAGAAGGGGCCCGGGGTCGTGGTTTCACTGCTCCTTCCCCACTCAGGTGATCCCAAAACCTTCCCCACACCCTCCCTGAGCTAGGCTGGAGGTGCCCGTGGATTCCCTGGCTCCTACTTGGGAATCTCGGCACTGGAATCTCCTTAGAAGAGCAGTTGGGACCTTCAGATCCTCAGGGATTTGCCTTTAGGGATAGTGTCCGGGAGGGGCCCTGCAGGACACAGATGTTCAATCCCCAGGATTGGTGACTCCCTCCCGGGATAGGGACACCAGGGAAAAACAGCAGGAGCAGCAAGGCTGAAACTCCTTGGAAGCGTGGAAGGAGCAGAAATTTCCATGAGTAAAAACCAGGGAAGCTGCCGGAGGAACCGGAGCCTGACAGCGGCTGCCGCTGGGTGCTCCAGCTGGGTTTGATCCTCCCTCCATCCGGGCGGGATTCGGCCTCGGCAGGAGCAGCAGGGAAATGTTTTGTTGTTTTGTTTCGTTGGGAAGCATCCAGTCCCCGCATCCCGATGAATCCGCGTCCATCCGTGGGGAAGCTCCCGGCTCCCGGGACTGGCGGATTAAAGGCAAAGCCGAGCCAGATTCGGGGCTTCCAGATACGAAGCTCCAAAGGATTTGATCAAAACAGCTGGAAAAAATCCATCCAAAACAATCCCTGCTCAGTTTGGGCTGGAAAACCAAAACAAAGCAGGCACGGATGAGACGCAGCCTGGGATCCTGGAATAACCACTCCGGACGGGATCGCGCGGTGATAAAGGACCGTGGGATTCCAGGGAGCCGGGGCAGCGCATTCCCAGCTCCTGTCACCGGCTCCAGGCTTCCTCTGAGCAGCCAGAAACGGGGAATTGGTGTTTTTGGGGGGAAAGATGTGGAAAAATTTCATGGAATTCACTCGGGAAGCGCGAGGAGCTGGGATGAAAGGAGGGGGAGCAGCGAGGTCCCATCAACACCCACCTCGTGCCAGGGGAGCCCTGCCAGGAATTTTGGGACACGGGGGATTGCTGGAGCATTCCAGGGTTGGATGGAGAAAAAAAGGGGAAAAGCCACATGGGCTCCTTCAGATGGAAAATTTCCCCTTCCCTGAGATAATCCCAGGTCTGGTGGGGATGAGGTTGGACGGAAAGTCCTGGATTCAGTGGGGAACACCTGGACCGAGCTCCAGCACGCCGATATTCCCTGGTTTAGGCTGGGTAAAGGGATGTGGCCGTTGGGAATGGCACCACTTGGAGCCGTCTCCTGCAGGGAGGGCTCCTCAGCATTCCCAGGGTGCCACTGGAAGCCACCACGGCTCCAAAGGGAGCATGTCCTGGATACTTTAAACTTCCAGAAGCTGGAGAGGCTGGAATTCCTTAGTTCACTGAGCTGGGGACCGTCTGCTTTTCGAGGAAAACCTCCAGGCCCTGAAATCCTTGGAGCTGCTGGCCAGAGATGCTCCAACACCTTTGGAGCAGCAGATGGTCCTGGCTGCCACTGCCCTCACACCAATTTCCCAGGAATTCAGCTCCCTGGGAGCGGAATCCCACCCCTCCATCCTCTCCATCATCCCAAAGCCTCCAGCTCCTCCCTTCCATGTGGGATCCCTTCTCCAGCCGCCACCACAGCGCTCGGAGGGGACCAAAAAATCCCCCCAGCTCTGTTCCCTGGGGTTTTCCTCTTTTTCCCTGTCCTCTTTTCCCACTTTTTCCACATTCCCCCGTCCTGCAGACGGGCCGTGCTTTCCGGGCACTTTTCCCATCCCAAATATTCGGGATTTCTGGCCAAGTCCCCGGTGTACAGCGTGTCCCTCCAAGCCCGGCCACCGAACTCCCCTCACATCCTTCCTGCTCCTCCTCCTCCTCCTCCTCCCGTTCCTCGGGAGCGATCGGGATCCCTGCAGGGCTCCCCCGGGAGGATGTTTTGGCTGGGAATTTTCTATGGAAAACAAGGAGAAACGGAGCCCAGAGGGGGGAGCTGGCACCTGCTGAGCTCCGCTAAGTAATTCCAGGCTCCTGGGAGGATCCGAGAGCGCGGCTGGAGCCGGGCGAGGGACGCTCAGGGCTCCTCCTTTCCTTTCCTTGCGGGAGGAAATGCTTGGAGAAGCCGGGAAGAGCCGGATCCAAAGTGCTCAGGGAGCCGGGATGGGGATGAGGGGACAGGAACGGGGGGGCTGTGACAGATTTTCAGGACCCCCCCAGGGGCACTGGGACGAGCCTTGGGACAGCGGGATGAGCCCCAAACCCTCTTCCCAACCATGGATCACCCTCAGGACACGCTTCCCTTCCCCATCCCCCCATTCCCACCCTGGCTCAGCTTCGAGGGGATGGAAGAGACCCCCCCAAGTCCGGGAGGATGGATGAGACCCCCCAATCCCAGGGGGATGGATGAGACCCCCCAATCCCAGCGGGATGGATGAGACCCCCCAATCCCATGGGATGGATGAGACCCCTCAATCCCGAAGGGATGGATGAGACCCCCCCAATCCCAGCGGGATGGATGAAACCCCCCAATCCCAGGGGATGGATGAGACCCCCCAATCCCGAAGGGATGGATGAGACCCCTCAATCCCAGCGGGATGGATGAGACCCCCCAATCCCGAAGGGATGGATGAGATCCCTCAATCCCAGCGGGATGGATGCGACCCCCCAATCCCAGGGGATGGATGAGACCCCCCAGTCCCACGGGGATGGATGAGACTCCTCAATCCCAGCTGGATTTTCCCAGCCTGCAGAAGTGCCAGCTTGGCATCCCCGTGCTGCCAAGCCCAAGACAAATTCCCGCTGTCACAGTGGCCCCTTTGGTCGGGAATTTATTTACCTTGGATGCTGCCGCCTTATCGTTCATGGAAATGTTTATCCCAAATATTTAACGGCAGCGCTGCACAAACTGAGGCTTCCTGGGGAGCAGCCGGAGCAGGACCGACTCTCCCTTCCTGGTACTGGAAAAATTAAGGATCATTCCCCATTTTCCCCAAAAATCCCACCCTCAACACCTCCAAAATCCGATATCCCGATAGTGTAAAATATAAGGATAATTCCTTGTTTTTCCCCAAAATCCCATCCTCAGCACTTCCAAAATCCGATATCCCGATAGTGTAAAATATAAGGATAATTCCTTGTTTTTCCCCAAAATCCCATCCTCAGCACTTCCAAAATCCGATATCCCGATAGTGTAAAATATAAGGATAATTCCTTGTTTTTCCCCAAAATCCCATCCTCAGCACTTCCAAAATCCGATATCCCGATACTGTAAAAATTGAGGCTAATTCCCCATTTTTTTCCCAAAGCACCTCCAAAATCCGATATTCCCCAATCCGGCCAGCGGCCTCCTCCCGGCTCCCTGATGAGAAACACAGGAGAGCCCTGGAAAACAACATCCCGATCCCGCTAAGTCGTTAAACAGAGGGAGCCTGGAAAGTGCCAACACTCCTGAGAGAAAAGACGGGAGGGAGAGAGAGAGAGAGAGGGAGGAAAGAAATCGCAGGTTATTTATAACAGGCAGCACCAGGGGCTCTCCAGTCTCTCCTGCAAAGCTGCAGCAGCCGGGAGAGGTCACTCCCGAAAATCCCCGGCGAGCCCGTGCCCTGCCAGCTCAGTGTTTGCTCTGGGATCTGGGATCTGGGGCGGGCACCTCGGGAGCCACCCTCCCATGCTGCCGGTGCCGCCGCAGCCTTTGCACAGGAGGAGCTCGCCTCGGTAAGTCCCGCTCGGCGTTTTTTTTTCGGCAGCTTTTTTATTGTTTATTCGGGTTTTTATTGTCGTGCCCGGTTGCCGTCCCTGCGCCCGGGCTGCGGCGGGAAGCGCCTGGCAGCGCCAGGGGCGGCGCGGCTGGAGAGACGCGGAGCCGCCGCGCTGCCAGGGAAGCGCTTCCCCTCCCGCCGCCCACGGCTCCCGGTGCCCGGTTCTCCTGCTGCTCCTCTGTCCTGCGCACTGCTCCTCATGCCCACCTCTCCTCCTGCCCGCTTCTCCCGATTCCCATCTCCCTTCCCACCCTTCTCCTGATGCCCACCTCTCCTCCTGCCCGCTTCTCCTGTTTCCCATCTCCCTTCCCACCCTTCTCCTTATG
>VZRQ01011098.1:77311-87909 GCA_013397975.1 Machaerirhynchus nigripectus
GGGACAGGACAGGGACACACGGACAGGGACACACGGACAGGGACACACGGACAGGGACACACGGACACGCCCAGCCCGCCAGGCCCCCTCGGCAAGGCCCCCACGGGGGGGGTTGGGGGTCCTGGGCAGCTGCCGGTGCTCAAAGTCCCCCCCCCTCGGGGTCGGGGAGGGGGCAGAGCCGTGCTGGGCATGGAACCATCGAGTCATCCGTGATCCAGTGCCACCCCCTGCCATGGCAGGGACACCTCCCACTGTGCCAGGGTGCTCCAGCCTGGCCTTGGGCACTGCCAGGGATCCAGGGGCAGCCACAGCTGCTCTGGGCACCCTGTGCCAGGGCCTGCCCACCCTCCCAGGGAACAATTCCCTCCCAGTATCCAACCTAAACCTTCCCTCTTTCAGTGTGAAGCCATTCCCCCTTGTCCTGTCCCTCCATCCTGTGTCCCAGGTCCCTGTCTGGCTCCTGTTAGACCCCAGAATCCTGGGACATAATTGGGAATTTGAGACCTGGAAAAGGAGGTGCTGGAAAACCTCGATGCCCCCTGGAAGAGGCTCCAAGCTCACCCTCCCAGAAACCTCCTCCAGAGGCCAGACCAGCCCAGGTGCCCTTTGCCACCCCACCGAAACCCCCCTGCACGGCGGGGGTCTCTTCCCAGCAGCGTTTCCATCACCACATGTCCTTCCACGGAGACACATCCATGGATCCGCGTCCCCCGGGCGACGCCAACCCCTTCCCAGAGATCCCTGAAAGCAGGGAGAACTTCCCAGGTGTCCCACGCAGGAGATGAGGGGTGACACTGCCAGAACCACCCTCATCTCCCTGCCCGAGGAACGTCTGAGGGGAGGGCTGAGAGCTTCCAGCCCAAATCCGGGCCGGAGGAAGAGCGGGATGCAGGAGGAGGCGGCTGCAGCGCCGAGGGAATCGGGGAGGACAAGCCAAGGCAGGCACGGATGGAGCAGAACACGGAGTCTCCAGGTGCTTCCACAGCCCAGCGGGAGGGAGAGGAGAAGCCCTGATCCTGTGGGAGATGAAGGAGCACCTGGAAGCCACCGCAAGCCCGGGAGCTGGCCCAGCTGGCCCAGCCACGCTGCCCAGGGAGCTCCTGCTGAAACTGGCCCCGAGCTAAAGAGCAGTGGGAGGCCGAGCTCTTCGCTTTGATCGACCATGAGAGAGTTCCTATCGACGCAGGACGGGATCCTGGATGAATATTCCCTGCCGGAGAACCGGGATCGTTCCAAGCCATCACCTGGCGGCCTCCTCCTGCGCCGGGGGAGGGCCTGAAGCCACAGCTCTGCTGTGATCCCCAGGAAAACGCCCTCTCCTCCCGCGGCCGGGGCCTCATTTGGCATCTCCACAAGCGCTGGGAGCAGCTGGAATGAGCCGGGGCAGGGAAGGAGCTCCGGAGGCCTCGCGGTGCCCGCGGAGCTGCCCCGTGGCCGTTCCCACAGCGCCGCTCCCGGAGCAGGAGGAGCTGTGGCTGCTGGCACGGGGCCTGCCGGCACATCCCACCCCTCTCCCGGGGCTCTTCCCGAGCCCCTCGGGGTCCTGTCCCACTGGGGAACTGGTATGGACTCGCTGAGAGCATCCCCCACCCGCGCTGACCCCAAAAGCGGGGACGGCATCGAGGTTTTCCAGCACCTCCTTTTGCAGGTCTCGAATTCCCAATTATTTCCCAGGATTCTGGGGTCTGACAGGATCTTTTGAAGCCTTTCCCCTCCAGCCCCCGGCTGCTTTTATTCCCGCTCTGCACGCTGGGTTTCCCACCCCAAGCACGAGGCGAGAGCTGGAACGGGAATCGGGAATGAGACAGGAATCAGGGGAAGGAAAAAGGGCTTGGGAAGCCGTGGAAGAGCGGGATACGACATCTCCTGCCCACGCAGGGCTCTGCGCTGACCCCGTTCCGTGCCCTGGGCAGCTCCAAAGTGCAGCAAGGCCCGGGGTAGGGTCAGGTTTACGAGGAGACAGCGCCGAGGGGTCCCTAAATCCTCCCCTCCCCGCTCCATCTGCCACCCCATTCATCCGCAGAGCAGAAGAAATCAAGCAAATCTCTCACCATAAACCAGATTTGCCTTTGTAAGCTTTGAAATAAACCCAAGGATTAAAGTCTAAGGACTTTTTTTTTTTCCTCCTTTTTTTTTTAAGTCGGCACCGCACATGAGAAGAGGCCTGGGAGAGCCGGAGCTGGGGTTGGTTATTCCAGAGGCCCCTGGAAGAGGCTGGATAAGCATCCAGCGTGTCCACGCAGGGCTCCAGAGCTCTGAACACACCTGTGCTGCCGGGCAGCCACGCTCGGGGCGCGTGGATCAGCGGGGGGAAAAGCGGGAATCCAGCAAAGCCATCCCGGTGGGAGACACCCCTGTGCGAAAACAGCCGGAAAAACCAAATTAAAAAACCGAAAAATTGAAAAATTAAAGAATTCCTCCTGTTTGGTTTTTTTTTTCACTGAGCTGAGCTCAGCCATCCAAGCTGGGAGCAAGGAGAAGGGCTCCTGCCGGCCTAAGGAATATTGGGATGGGATCACGCAGCCCTGAGTCACCGGACTGGAGCAGGAGCTCTCCTGCAGCCCGCCCGGAATAGCTCTAATAGCCAGGGCTAGTAATTAGCCATTAGGGGCTAACTGTGCTCGTTAGGTGCTGATGAGGATGAGCCAACCTGACCCAGCAGGTTCCCCCCCACCTCCCCAGGACCGGGAGGGAAGTGGCGGCACCATTCCCCAAATTCCCAGCTCCCATTCCTTCCCGATCTCCCCCTCGGCTCCCGATTCCCGGTGGGACACGGGCGCTCCCAAATCAGCTTGGCCCCGTTAAGCCCTTCCAATAGGAGATTTCCTGTGGAGCTCAAGGCCCCCTAAGCGGGTTACGTGCCCCTAATTTCTGGCCCTGTCACAAGGCTGGGGTTTTTAAGGCAGAGCGTGAGGCTTTGGAAGCGCTCGGAGGGGCTACAGAGCCACCAAACCACCAGAAAATAAAATTAGAGTTCAAAGAGAGAAGCGAGGTGGAGGCGGTTCTGGCTGGGTGGGTTTTGCACGCCGCGTTTCGCTGAGAGCATCTCGATTTCAAGTTTAAAAACCAAAAAAACAACCCCAAACTCCATCAATTTCTTACGCAGGGATTGGCCAGGCTGGGGCTGGAACTGGTCTGACAGGAACCAGGGGTTCAGATAGGCTCCCAAACACTCCTGCTTATCCAAATGAGGCTCCAAACCAGTCGAGCTGGAAATTTTACAATTAAAAAAAAAAAAGGGGAATATATTTGGCCTTCAATCGAGGGTTAAAACGCGAGCTGCTCGCAGGGACCGAGGCTTTGCAAGTCAGCAGCTCGGGGTGTTTTATGTTGGCCTGAAAGGCAGCAGTTCCCACGCTGCACTCGGACTCGTCGTGGGGGTTTTTGGTTTTGGGGTGACAACACCCTTGAGTGTGAGGTTTATAGGGCGTGAGGCACAAAAACCCCAATTCTGAGCTGCCCTGGAATCCCAGCAGAGCACGGGGCCCCAGGGGGACTCTGCACCCCCTGCCACCAGCAGGAAAACAGCCCCAGAATTAAGAATTAACATTCAAATCCTGCTCATCAGCCGTGTCCCACTTGCTAAATCAGCTGTCACCCCCCCCTGCAGCCACCCCAACCTTTGGGAAGGACTTGAAGGTTCTTCCTGGCGTTTTGAGCAGCCAAGGGCTGCTTTTCCTTAAGTTTAGAGGGGGAAAAAAATCTCTGGGAACGGTCCGGAACTGTAAAAATAATGGATGTATTGGGCTGGCTTAAATCTCATTAGGTGGCTGTGCCGGAGGAGGGACAGACAACTGTGCCGGCAGTGCCAGCAGCCACCTGGTTGGTGACACCAGTTAAGCACAATCAGTGGGAATTTGAGGGGAGAGAAGCCCCGGGGTAAGCCGGGTTTAAGATGTTTAATCGCGGCTGTAATTGGTAACCCGGCTCTGACCCCAGGAACGGGCCTGGCAGGCAGGGTAAACAATAAGGCAGGGCTTAAAGCCCAGCCTACACTTGGGGCTCGTCAGGGCCTTTCAGAAAGTTGGGTTGTGAAACGAGGGGAAGCGTGTGAAACGGGGCGGGAGAAGGCAGGACAGGGACACCAAACCGAGCCCGGGGCTGCTCTGTGGCCTGCGGTTTGTCCGGATTCCCGGCGCTCCAGGGAATCCCAGGAGCTTCTCGGCACCCCCAGCTCTGCTCCTCCACCCCGATTTTGGAGACTTTTGCCAGCCCCATCCTTGGTTTGTCGCCTCTGTGTGCAGGCAGAGCCCTGGGGGATTTGGGATGTGTGGACGGGACGTGCCAGGACACATTCGGGGCACGTCCAGGCAGCTTCCCTCGCCCTGTAAAGGAGCTTTAAATGTTCCCCCGGGCTCCCGGCTGGATTTGTGCGGCTGGGGGCTGGATTTGCACCCAGCCAGGAGCTGCTGGAGCCCCAGGCGGGGACCACAGCGGTCCCTCAGAGCCGCTTTGCCCACAACAACCTCCCTCTGCTCCACTTCGGGTCCTCCGAGCCCCATTCCCTGATGGAAAACAACCTGTCTGCCCCACTGCCAAGGTCCCGTCTGCTCTGGGGTCTTTTGGGAAGCAAACATCGCTTTTTTTTTCACCCTCCCGAGGACTCTGGAGCTCGTTTTCCGCCCCTGCCGAGCTCCCCGGGGCGCTCGGGGGGTTTCTCCTCGGCCTCAGCTTCCTGCTGACGTCGTGTCGGGCGACAAGAATTTGTTGAGAGCGCGGCGTTTTCGGAGAGGAAGCCTCGGCCGTGGGTTCCTCCCGAAGCTGCCTCGGCGGGGAAGGCGCGGGGATGAGCTCAGAGATGGTTTCCTGTTCTTCGCGCTGGGTTTAATTGTTCTTTTTCCACATCCTCTCTGCCACCTCCTCCGCCCACCCCTGTCCTTGTCACAGAGGGGACGCGGAGCAGCGCTGGGGACGGAGGTGTTTGCACAGGCAGCTCCAGGGAAAGCCGGCAGCTGGAAAACCTGGAGCAGCCGCGTTTGGTCGAGGAGATAAAAAAGGAGCTCCCAGGGGGAAGGGACGGAGGAGGCGAGACGTGCCCTGCTGCCGCCGCACCCCAAACCCTGCGGCCTCGGCGATAAAATCTCCCCCAGCCCAGGGTAAACAGCGCGTGGGGGCACAGCTGGGCACAGGCCCCTCGGTAATTCCCCCCTTTATCGGGGTGTGGCCGCTGAGCCAGGCCTTGCTCTTTCCCCTCTGGAAACTCCCAGGATAAACACGGGCTCCAGTCAAAACAGCCGCACCTGGGGACGGGTGAGGGCACGGCTGCCCGCGGTGGGGGTGACACAAAATCCTCCGCGCTGCCACGGGCAGGATCGCGCACGGTCCTCGGCGCTCGGAGCCCAAAATTCGGGCCAGAGCCACAGGGATCCCTCCCAGGAGCAGCTCCCTGTTGGGATTTCAGCGTTTCCAAGGCTCTGGCGGAGGGATTCGGGGCCAGCGTGGGTTGAGAACGGAGAAAGCCGAGCCTGGGAGATGCCACGTCCTGTGCCAAGCCACGAAACACCGGCAGGACACGGCGCCGGTGGGATAGGAGGCCAAAATTCCTCTCCCATCTCCCCGAATCTTTCGGGCCAAACCTCCCTCCTCCTCGGCTCTATCCACACCTTTCCTTCTAAGGCAGGCAGGCCGGAGGGATGGATTTCAGGGTTTTCCCCTTCCCTCCTGACATGAAAAAGGGATTTTGCTTTTCTTAGAAATGAGAAGTAAAAAAAAAAAGCACCAACAAAAAAAAACACCCAACCAACCCCAAACCTCTTTGGCTGAAACCACAAAACAGGAATTTATGGGGTGTTTTTTTTTTTGTTTTAAGTGCTGAGAATGTGACAGGGCTGCCAAAGTGCAGCTCGGCCAGGCTGGGAGGAGCTGCCAAGGCAGCCCATTGCCCGAAATCTGCTTTTCTTTGCTCGTTCCTTTTGCTCTCGGGGAGCACGAAGAGAGGGGAACGTGTGGTGCAGCTCCATGGCAACCCCGATCGCCGGCACAAAAACAAGGCCGAGAGCGAGCGCCGAAGCCTCCGTGGCTGGAGCAGCTGGGAAGGGAATTTCCTGACCCTGCTCAGAGCCTCCCCCAGCCTCGGCTGGGCTTGAATGTGTTTCTAAAAAGGCTGTGAAAAGCAGTTTATTCTCCCCGGTTTTGGAGGGGGAGACAGTCACAGATTAAAGGGATTTTTATGGAGCGGCGCAGGCCTGAGCTGCTGCCACAGGCCCGTGCTGGGCCGCGGCGTTTTGTGGGATGCACGGTGTCCGTGTGGGATTTTTCTGGGATGTTCTGTGCTTTCCCGCAAGGCTGAAGGGATCAAATCAGTCCCAGGTGCTGATAAAGAAGAAGAGAAGGTTCCAGACTGCAGGTTTGGGCCGGTTCGTGGCAAACTGACCCATCCATGGCTGATTCCAGACCTCATTCCCTCCACAGGCTCTGGATCGGCCCAGACGGATCCACCTTCCCCCCTCCTCTCCCTTCTTCCTCCACGGCCTGGATTAAATCAGGAATAATCCAAAACTCTGCCCAGTCCATCCCCTCTCCCCGTGCCTCCAAATCCGTGGTGGACTTTTGTCCTCCGGGCTGGCGCGTGGGAGGGGAGGGACACTGGGAGAAGGTCCTGGGGCTTCTTCTCAGGCTACACCCACGAAATATGAAAGAGGCCTCAGCTTCCCAGGGCCCAGCCGGGCTCCCAGGCCCTGCAAGCAGCAATTAGGGCACAAAGGAGGCCCAGATAAAGCCGGGCAACACCCAGGCCGGGCTTAAATCCGGGTGGTGCCTCTTCCCAAGCTGATCCTTGCTCGGGGAGATCCCTCCTGGGTGGCACAGGGGGGACTCCGCGGGATGGCTCCGGGCTGTTCCCAAGGAGTCCTCGCCCTTCCCCGAGGTGGAGGGTTGGGTTTGTTGGGGTGATGCATGGGCAGGGTGAGCCGCATGGATTCACCCAGCAGAGCTTTGGAAAACTCCTTGGAAAAATCCATAGCTCCGCCAAGGTCTCCCAGAGCTGCTCCACAGGGAGTTCCGAGAGCTGGGTGAGCACCGGAGCAAGGACAGGCGGAGCATCACCCTCCAAGTGTTCCTGTCCCTCTTGAAGACTCCAAGGAGGAAGCAAATGTGGGTTTGTCCCCAGAATTCCATGGAAAAGTTCTGTCACTCCAGAAAATCCGGGAGGCCGGAGCAGGCATGTGGCCTGGGAGCTGGAGCTGGGAGTGAGCAGCCAGGGAAGGAGCTGGGGACTTGTCCAAGAAGGGGCCATTTCCTCACAAACCTGGGGTGGGACCGCATGCAACCCTCGGGGTTTGG
Source organism: Machaerirhynchus nigripectus (assembly GCA_013397975.1). NCBI lineage: Eukaryota > Metazoa > Chordata > Aves > Passeriformes > Dicruridae > Machaerirhynchus > Machaerirhynchus nigripectus. The sequence continues at coordinate 84,593 of VZRQ01011098.1, forward strand.
AGCCCAAATTTCGGGTCAGAGCTGCAGGGATCCCTCCCAGGAACAGCTCCCTGGTCGGATATCAGCGCTTCCGAGGCTCTGCCAGAGGCTCTGGGGACGTTTTTTCCACTCGGGAAATCCAGGGAGGCGCGATTTTCTCGGCGTGAAGCTGAGGAGGGAGGTGGGGCCGGGTTCCTGAGGCACCTTCGGGTCAGGACCTCGGGGCCTGTTCCAGGTTCGGGCTCCGAACTTGGGTCTCGCTCCGTGAAAACCCCAAACTCCGTGGTGGGAGCAGGTTGGGAATGAACCAGGCACACCTAAACAGAACCTCAATATCCTGGGAACAGCCCCAATATCCTAGGAACAACCCCAATATCCTGGGAATAACCCCAGTATCCTGGGAACAGCCTCAATATCCTGGGAACAGCCCCAATATCCTAGGAATAACCTCACTATCCTGAGAGGGGAAAATCCATTTTCCTTGGAGCAGCAAACCATGGGAAAACACAGCCCAGGCTCTTTTCCCTGTGGTCCCTGCAGAGGGGTCGTTCCCAGCCGGGATCAGGGACATTTGGGATGGAAACGGCCCGGCGGAGCAGGGAAAGGATCCCCCGGGATTGCTCCGAGGCTCTGCCCTCCCTCCTGGGCCCCAAGCCCTTCCCGACATAACCTCTCCGGATCCCTCACGGCCGTGCCCTTGGAACCTGCGGAGGCTGGAAGAGTAAACAGACCTTAAAAAGGTCTCAGATTCCAGCTTTTCCACTCCCTCCTCCTCCTCCTCCTCCTCAGGAGAGCTCCTGAGCCCAGCAGCTCTTGCAGGACCCGAGGCAACCCAAGGCCTCTGGAGCACAAAAAGCAGCTAAAAATAACTCCCACCCCCTCTCCCTGCCGGATCCAGAGCCCAGGAGGGTTTTCCTTGGCCTCCGGCCACGTTTGTCAGCCATAAATGGGGATTTTTTCCCCCCTCTTTCCAGCAAAGGCTGCGTTGTGCTCCAAGAGCTTTGCTCCGCCGTCGGGAATTCCAGCTCCGAGCTCCTCAAATCCTCCCCGGTCTGAGGCTTTTCTTGCCCCCCTGTGAGGGCGAATTACGTTTAATTACGGCTAAGGAAAAATCTGGGAGTGGGAACTGGCCCATGGGAAGGTCTGAAATGGGGGAGTCAGCTGAGGGAAGCAGGGGATGAGGAATGACCCCAAACTTCCCTTTGGGCTGGTGGGGAGAAGGCAGAGAAAAAACCACCGGGATTTTAAGGATTTTAGAAGCCATTAAATTCCCGGATTTTCCCTGTGGACACCTGGATTGGGAGCACAGGGAGATGCTCAGAATTCCCTCACCCTGGAGCTGGGTCCCCTCTGCTCCTCCTGCTCCAAGCACACCCAGAGTAAAACCACTGGGATTTTAAGGATTTTAGAAGCTGCCAAAGCCATTAAATTCCCGGATTTTCCCTGTGGACACCTGGATTGGGAGCACAGGGAGATGTTCAGAATTTCCTCAACCCCTGGAGCTGGGTCCCCCTTTTCCCCCCCCCTGCTCCAAGCACACCCAGAAAGGCTTTTCCTCCCTCCTGATGCAATTTTTCCCAACCCACCCTCGGGATTTTGCCCTTCCCGGTGCTCAGGTGACTCTGGATCAGGTGCTGGCGTTCAGTGAGGGCCAGAGAGGGGCTCAGATTTCCCTGGATGAGGCCGGAGCAGCTCCAGATTTGGAGCTGGGATGAGGATCTGAGCGGCCCCAGGAATTTTGCTGCTGAGCAGAGGTCACTCCTCAGGCAGGGAAGGGACAAAATTCCTTGGAGGATCCTGGAAAAAGCTGGGAAAAACCAGGGAGCTGCCTTTGGTCTGCCAAGAGCAGGATCCGAGGGGAGGGATCTGCGGAACCGGCAGATCCTTCCGCTGCAAACAAAACGCTCCGAGGAGGTTTTTCCCATTTTTTGGGGGGGGGAAGGTTCCTCAGAGCCAGGCTGGAATTTCTCATCCAAAGCGAGGGAGGGAGGAGAAAATGAGCCTCAGATTGTCCCCCTGGGGGAGGGGGGTGACAGCTCCAGGTCCATCCCTTCTCCGTCGTGTCCCACCCGAACCGGGGTCTCTCCCACCCGGAGCCTCAGCTTTCGTTTGCCTCAGAGCTGAAACAAGAGACAAAATTCCTTTTTTTTTTCCAATTTAACAAGGAGAAAGGGAAAGATTGGAGAACTGGAGTTGTTCTCCTCCAGCCCTGTCCCAGCAGCAGCACCACGACAACGTCCACTTCAAAGGTGTCCCCTGAGCCACACCTGAGCCGAGGCCTCCAGCAGGAAAATCATCTGCAGGGCCACCTTGGCCTCCCCAAATTCCCCCGGGGGATGCTAAAAATTGCCCCCAATTACTCTGTGGGCTGCTAAAACTCGGGCGTAATTGCTTTAATTACCCCTAATGACGCTCGGGCTATGCAAAGAGAGGCAGCACACGTGGGATGAAAAAGGCTCTGACCGCATCGGGCCCAACGTGAGGAGCTCCTGCTGGACCCACTCCTGCTCCCTCCCTGCCCAGCAGGTTCCCAGCTGGAAGATAAGATGAAAGCCCTGGGTGTGATCCTCACTTTTGGATCTCTCCAGGTCGGGATAAAGGGATTTTTTTCCAGGCAGGCAGGCAGCATCTCCCAGCGTCGCCGTCCTCCAGGTGAGCCAACTCCTCTTCCTGGCTCTGTAATCTGATTTTTTTTCCCACTGCTTTCTTGATTTCCCCACTGATTTCTTGATTTTCTGCTGATTTATTTCCTTTTTAAGAGCAGGCCCTGCCTTATCTCCCCACCACGCCCACGAAAGGAGGGACCCTGCAGCCGTGGCAGGGCGCGTGTGCCAGGGGAAAGGTGCTTTGCCGTGGATTTGGGGTTTTCCCAGGAGCTGAGGAGGACTCAGGCGGGGATTTGACTTCAGCCTGGCTGGAAGGTTTGTTGTGAAGTGTTCAGGTTTCCAGATATTGGTGCATTTATATCGCATTTGTTTGGGATAACACACCGCCGTCAGCGCTTTGATTTTATTCCCCTTTTTTTTCCTATCCCCCTTTTTTTTTTATCCCCCTTTTTTTTTAGCGCTCCTTTTTTGTCCCCTTTATTTTCTACCCCTTTTAAATCTCCCTTTAGTTTTTATCTCCCTTTTTTTGTTCCCCTCTTTTTAATTTCCCCCTTTTTTAACCCCCTTTTTAATCCACCTTTATTTTTACCCCCCTTTTTTTACCCCCTTTTTTAATCCCTTTTTTAGCCCCCTTTTCTGACCCCCCTTTATTTTTTATCCCCCTTTTTTATCTCCCTTTTTTACACCCCCCCTTTTTTATCCCCCATTTTTTATCCCCCATTTTTTACACCC
>VZRQ01011098.1:88000-99585 GCA_013397975.1 Machaerirhynchus nigripectus
ATCCCCCTTTATTTTTTATCCCCCTTTATTTTTTATCTCCCTTTATTTTTTATCCCCCTCTTTTTTATCCCCCCTTTTCAATTCCGCTTTCCCAGGCGTTTGAAATCCCCACTTCTCCTTCCCTCCTCCACCTCTTTTCCTCCACAAAACCCCCTCAAAGCGCCCCAGTTCTGCCTCAGGACGCGAAACTCCCGAATTCTGCAGGAGCCAAAGGATCCTTCCCCGATTCCAAAGGGACCACAGCTGCCTTGGAGAGGCTGGAATGAGGCGGGGGAAAAAGCAGATTTAAAAGCGACTCTGGCGAAGAATTCCACCCAAATTATTGATCAGAGCAAAGCACTTCCCAAAGGGAAAGGAAAATATCGTGCTGAGCAGAGGGGGAATAAAACAGGGCAGCTCTGGCAGGCCTGGAGTGTTTATCCCTGGAGCTGGGAGTGCTGAATTCCTGACGGAGCCCAGCTGTTCCCGAATCCCCAAGGCCGCAGCCTCTGCTCCCAAAAAAGGGCCGCGCTTCCCTTCCCGGCGCCTGACGCGGCCCCACGGACGTCAGAGGAGCAGCAGGAAGCTGCCAGGGCCCGCTCCAAAACAAGTGACGTGGGAGCCAAAGCCTCCCACGGAGGGCTCCGGAGCACAGCCACGCTTCCAAAGATGGAGATCCCGCCGGGATTCCGGCGCTGGGAGAGCCTCCGGAGCCCCGGGAATGCCGGGGGTCCTGCGAAACAGCGCCCGTGTGTGCCTGTGCGTTCGGTGTTCCAGGCTGCGAAAGGGGGCATGGGGAAAAAGGGGCTGAATCCAGGCTGGAAGTGAGGAAGGAGTGGGAAACATCCAGTCCTGGGAGTTTGGGTCTTTCCTGGCAGATAATGGGAATTGTCAGTGGGAAAACAGGGCCTGTTCCCTGTCCCGGTTATGGATGGCACCAGGGGCTCCGGAGCACAGCCACGCTCCCAAAGATGGAGATCCCGCCGGGATTCCGGTGCTGGGAGAGCCTCTGGAGCCCCGGGAATGCCGGGGGTTCTGCTGGCAGGGCTGTGGGTGGATTTTCCTGGTTTTATAGGGGTTGGCAGCAGAACAAAGGGATGCTGGTGAGAGGGACATCAGGGATGCCTGGAAGAGCGGCCTGAATCCAGGCTGGAAGTGAGGAAGGAGTGGGAAACATCCAGTCCTGGGAGTTTGGGTCTTTCCTGGCAGATAATGGGAATTGTCAGTGGGAAAACAGGGCCTGTTCCCTGTCCCGGTTATGGATGGGACCAGGGGCAGGAAGCTCCCTTCCCTGTGGGTGGAATAAAGGAGCAGGAACCAGAAGGGAAGCCCCTTCCCTGGGTCTGATCCATGAGAGAAAATGTTGGCTGATCCAAGAAATCATTATACAAAAATTTCCACTTCCAGTTCCTCCTCTCCCCCCCCAACCCTGGGAGCCTCCCTGGATGCTCCAGGAGAGGCCCGGCAGCAAAAACCAGGAATTACAGACAAAACCCGGGGCAATTCCCTCTCTCTGGCTTCCCCAAACTCTGATCCCAGCCGGATTCCCACCCCCCATCCCGCTGCTCCCAGCGAAGCCCGCGGTGCCGGCGGTAATTGGCAGCTCCTTTGAGGAATTTCACTTTTATTCCTTCCCAGCCCTCGGCCTGCCGGGGTTTTCTCTCTCCTGGCTGCAATATTCCAGAGGTTTTTTTTTCCGCTGGATCTGCTCCGGGTGACACCAGGAATCCCAGACTGGGCTGGGCTGGAAGGGACTCGGAGCTCCTGGGGCAGGAAGCTCCTGTACCCGTGAGCTCACGGAAGGAAAGAGCCTTTGGATCCTTTCCAGATCCTTCTCCAGCTCCGTTCCCTCGAGGGGCCCAGCGCTGAGCACGGGATTGGAGCTGTGGAATTTCGTGGCCCCGGAAACTCCTCACACCTTTAAAAGCCATAATCCCCCAACCCTCCCCTCGGAAATATTCCCAATTTCTGGCTTCATTCCTAATTTCCCCTCAGGTTTTTAGGCTCTCCCCTCTCTGCTGCCCTAACCACTGGTGAGGGAATGGGATATTCTGTCCCAAAAAAAACCCCTCGAGTGGGGGAAAAAGGATGGGAGAGAGATAAACCCCATCCAGCAGGGTTTGGAAGGGGAATTTTTGTTGTTTGCGAACAAGGCCGAGTGGCTGCTGCAGCGTGGGGACAGGGATAACGTCCCTGCCCGGAATTAAGGTCACATTAAACCCCGCTCAGGAAAGCTGAACTGGGGGCTCAGCCTGACTCCGGAGCTATTTTAAGCCGGGGGAGGTTGAAGGGCACCAGCTCCAGCAGGGAATGTTTTATTTAAAGGCGATTTGGTTGCCCAAGCCGGGCCCAAAACGTGATTAAATTATGAAAAATCCTTTATTTTAACGCAGCAGGAATTTGTGGATGGGAATGAGAGGAGTTCATACCCCGGGGTGGGGGTGGGGATGCGATGATCCCTTTATTTTCTAGACCCCTTTATTTTTTAGACCCCTTTATTTTTTAGACCCCTTTATTTTCTAGACCCCTTTATTTTCTAGACCCCTTTATTTTCATTTCCAGGGGTTTTTTGGGCAGCGTGGATGCTGGAAAGGCGGGATCAGCTGGGTTTTCTCAGCACCAGTTGCCTCGAGGTTGCTGTAAATGTTTAATGGGAAGCTCATCCGCCCTCCCTGCCCAGATGGCTCCGGTTGTGGAGCTCGGGGAACGCGGATTAATCGGGGACGGGCAGATGTTGCCTCGCCAGGAGGGCTCAGGCCCTAATTAGATGAGCTGGGCTGGGGCCGTGGGGGCAGGAAGGGTTCAGGGCGACCAGGGAGGCGCTTCCTGAGGTCCTGGCGAGGTCTGAACCTCCAGAAAAAGCGGGATGAGAGGCAGGATATTATCCCCAGGCATGGATTAACCCCCAGTTTGTCTCAGCTCCCAGTTCAGAGCACCCGCTGCTTCCCTGGTGGGTGATGGGGATTGGGGTGAGGAGAACAGGTCCCGCTCCGTGCTGGGAGCTGCCGCTTGGAATCCTGGCTGGGAGGAGCTCGGGATCGGCCCGGTGCTGATGTTTAACCCCTCAATGCCAGCTGGTATCAGTTCGGGCTGGGAGATGCGTTACCAGCCCGGAATGGGTTCGGGGAGATCACACGCTCTAAGAAATCCAATTTTTCAAAGATCGAGCTATACAAAAAAAAAAATATAAAAATAAAAAATTTCGTGCAATGTAAGACCCATAAAAATAAAATTAAAAAATAAAGGAAAATCCAGAGAGGCTGAAACGAAGCTCCAATTATCCATGACATATTTCCTGAGCCAAAACAACACCCACGTGCCAGCTCACTCGTGTGAATCCAGCATTTCTGGAGTTCTTTTCCCCACCTGTGCTGGGCATGGATACGTTTATGTGCAGGGAAGGGGTTTGGGAACGTGTCTGAAGGCCTGGAAAGGCAGGAAATGATGTCGGGATTGATTTTGGGGTAGGTGGAAGGAGCTGCAGGCACACGGAGCTCCCCGGAGTTCACCAGCCCAGGGACGGGCGAGGCCGAGCTCCAGGGAATGTCAGGGAGATGCCAGCAGAGCAGAGCCGGGGTTATTTGGGGAACAGGACGGTCAGAAATCGAGTGGGAGCCGTTTCACATCGCAGGGGCTCGGGGTTTATTTACAGAGCCTGACGACAGCAGCTGAGCGCCGGGGGGGAAATGAGGGATGATGGATGGGAGATGCGCTGGGAAGGGAGGGACGGACGGACGACGCGGAGACGGCAGCACCGCATGGAATCCGCGTGGAAAAACTCTTCGGAGCCCTCCTGGAACATCCCTGGGGACAAGAGGTGAGCGGGCGGCGCTGGAGGAGCGGCGGGGGGGGGGAACGGCTGCGGCGTTGCGTAACCAGGGTGAGTCAGAGCTGGCATTTCTGGGAATGAGGGAGCGAGGCAGGAATCTCCCCCGGGAGCAGGGGAGGGCTGGTGCCCGAAATCCAGCGCTTCTGCCATGAGCTGCGGGGAGAAGGAGGGAAATCGAACGCCGGGGGAAGGTGGGAGCAGAGGAATGAGGAGCCGGGATTGGGGGAACCAGCTCGAAAACGGAGCCCTTCGCACTGAGCTGGTGGCACTCGGGGAGAGAGGAGCGTTCCTGGCTGTCCCAAACAGGAGGAATCCCCTGAGCTTCGTGGATCTCCTGACCAAGACTTTCGGGAGTCCTGACCAAGACCTGTAACCTTTGGGAGGAGGGAATTTGAGGAATTTTGCCATGGATCTGACCCAAACCAGCTGCCAGATATTTGCTGGGCCCCTGGAGAGACCATGTGGGGGTGGAATTCCCATCCCTGGAGGTGTCCGAGGAACTCCTGGAGGTGTCCAAGGAACTCCTGGAGGTGTCCAAGGCACCCCTGGGCCGGTGACAAGGTGGGGATCGGGCACAGCTTGGACTCGATGGTCCTGGAGGGCTTTTCCAGCCTCAGGGATTCCGGGATTCCGTGGCTGCCCCTCAGGTAACGATGCTGGACCTTCATCCACGGGATGGATCTCACGGCAGCTGCGACCTCCGTCCTGCAGCGACCCCCGATGTTCTGTTTGGAAGAACAGGAAGAAATTCGGACCGGGCCAGCTCCCAAATCCTTCTCCTGAGGCAGCTGAGCAGATGCCAGCCCTGCCAGCATTCCAGCCACCTCCCTGCCCCTCTTCCAGCAGCTCCAGCAGCTCCAGCAGCTCCGTGTGTGCCCGGGGAAGGAGGGACACGCGCAGGGATGACGTGATGGGACATTTGAGACGGGCAGAAAGGATGGATTTATCTCTGGAAGGCTCCGGGGTGCTCTGCTGCAGGGGATGGGATTCCTGGGCGTGTAAATAAATGGATTAATGCCTTAGCAGGCGTCCTGGCAGGGCTGGGGGAGGTTTGTGGTGGATGTGTTTAATAATTTCTCTTTAACCCTAAACCGGTCATGGCTTGGAGAGGGATTTTGGACAAGGGCCTGGAGTGACAGGAAAAGGGGGAATGGCCTTAGGATGAAGGAGGGCAGGGTGAGATGGGATATTGGGAAGGAATTCCTCCCTGTGAGGGTGGGGAGGGGCTGGGATGGAATTCCCAGAGAATCCGTGGCTGCCCCTGGATTCCTGGAAGTGCCCAAGGCCAGGCTGGAGCACCGTGGGATGGTGGAAGGTGTCCCTGCCCATGGCAGGGGATGGAATGGGATAAGCTTTAAGGTCCCTTCCAACCCAAACCAGTCTGGGACTCCATAATTCCATGTTTTACTCGGGCTTTCACACCCTGGAGAAAAAAACTGCCTTTACCGTGGATTTTTTTAACCCACGGCGAGGACCAAGCGCTCCATTTCTGTACAAAACTGCTAAAAAATCCCTCTTCACCTCAGATCTCGATCTGTGACTGCACAAAGAGGAACCACAACTCAGCTCTCTGCCCTGCAACCACTTCTCTTCTCCAAATGCTGCCGGAAGGCTCCTGGAAAATCCCTGCAGCCCCACAGGGCTGGGAAGAAGAGCAAGGCAACATCGACACCTGCTGTCGGGAATTCTAACAGCCGCGCACTCCGGGATTCCCGGAGAGCCGAGGGCACGAAAACAGCCCAAAGAAAAGAGCTGAAACAAGGAGGATCGTTTACGGAAAGCTTTATTTAACCACCGCTGTTGCGCACAGCTGGCCCTGAGGGATGGACGGGCTGGCAGAGGGGTGCGGTCACTGGGGCCAGTTGCAGCAGGAGCAGGCGGGGTCGAAGACCAGCCCCGGCTCGCAGCTCTGCGCGAAGGTCTGGCCGTTCACGCAGACGTAGAAGTTCCTGTTGTTGTCGGGGTCTGCGTAGATCCCGTTGGGTTTCCCGGAGCAGAAGCCGCGGCCGCCGGAGCCGCCGGAGCCGCCGCTGGTGGTGGCGGGAGCCTCGGTGATGGGGGGCAGGGGCTCAGCGGGGGGAACGCAGTCTGGGATTCAAGAATTCAAGCGGGACAAGGTTTATTTTCATGTCCTCAGTGTTTCATCCCCCCCGCGCCTCCATGGGAATGCTTGGGAGTCTCCGTGAAGGAGCTGCTCCCGCTGGTGGTGGGAGCCTCTGATGGGAGGAGGGGGGAACACAGCCTGGAGTTCAGGCAGGAAAGGGCTGGAAGTGTTTCATCCCTCCCCATCCCTCCGTAGCCCACTCACCGCCGCTCTCCAGCCCCAGGCCCTTCTTCAGGGTGGAGATCAGGGGGTATTTGCCCTCGTGGCAGAAGTTGCCCGTGAAGTCATCCATGTCCAGGGCCCAGACCATGGCACCTCCAAAGCTGTTCTTCTTCAGCCAGTCCACCTGTGGGGAGGAAAATCCCGGTGAGCCGCAGGAAGTGATCCCAAGGAAGGCTCCGGCCTCGTCCCTGCTGCCCCCAGACCTTGAGGCCGAAGCTCTTGACGTTGTCGTAGCCGACCCATTCGCTGCCCTTGTAGGCGTAGGGGACGTCCTGGGGTTCATCCCAAGCCTGGGTGGCTCCGGAGCTCAGGAGAGTGCAGATCTGGGGAGAAGGAAGCAGGAATGTCATCCACAAAAAAGGAGGAGCCCAGTCTCTGCCGTTGTCTTGGCTTTATCTTCCGGTTTTGTGCCGTTTCCCTGGCCCCTGAGGATTTAACCTTTTCCTAGCGATTCCACGGATAGCTTTGTGCCTGAGCCACGCAGAAAACTCCATGGGAGCTTCCTGATAAATTCCTTCAAAGGGTTTGGGAGAGGAACGTGATGGGAACATCCATACCTCGTAGTAAGCCAGGGTTCCAGCCTCCCTGGTGTAGGGCCCAGCAGGGCCGGGGCCGGACGCTGGAGCTCCAACGGAGGTGTCGGATGGGTTCTGCAGGGTGAAGCTCTTTCCGTAGGTTGGGAATCCCACCAGGAGCTTCTCAGCTGGGGCACCGTTACTCTTCCAATAATTCATGGCGTATTCCTGCAAGAAACCAGCCCTGCTCAAGTCTTTGCCGGGACTTGTGGGATGAATTCCTCAAAATCCTTTCGGGGGAGCCACCAGGGATCTGAGGCCTGCGAGCGTCCCACAAAAGCACTCACGACGTTGAAGTATTTGTAGTCCCCGGTGTCGGCAGGGCCGGCGAACAGGGGGCTGTTCTCGCCAGTGTTCTTCTCCCAGGAGCCGTGGAAGTCGTAGGTCATGACGTGGATGTAATCCAGGTACCTGCGGGGGGCAGGGGCCGTGTCCTGACCTGAGGCACCGGAGCTCAGGGTGCCCGGGCACCCCCCAGCCCCGGCCACGGCCCCTCCTCCTGCACACGGGGCTCCCTCAGGGGCTCTCTGCAGCTTTCCCTTGCAGGAACCCACCCCGGGCCCACCAGTGAGCCCAGCTTCGCCACTCACTTGCCCAGCTCAGCAATCTCGTAGCCAGCCTGGATGGTGGAAAGTCCAGCAGCAACAGCAGCGGTGACCATGAGCCGGGGCCGGTTGCTCTGTCTGGCTTCCTGCTCGAAGGCTGCCACCAGTTCCTGAGGGATCCCAGGGACAGCAATCACCCGGGGGCTCTGGGATGGGGCTTTGCATCCACCCGGAGCTCACAGGCCTGGAGCCAAGCCCACCTTAACCAGGACGGTGAAGAGAGCCTTGTCCTGGGCGGGGCTGCCCCTGGAGCCGGGGTATTCCCAGTCCAGGTCCAGCCCGTCGAATCCGTACTGGCGCAGGAACCTGACCACGGAGTTGATGAAGGTCTGGCGGTTCTGGGGTGTGGAGACCATGGTGGTGAACCTGGGCAAGCAGAGCGGGACACACTTGGGGTTGGAATCGAGCCTCTTCCTCCTCTCCTTTCTTTTCCACGCTGCCGTTTAGGACAGGACATGGTTTGGACTCACTTCTGTGTGCCGAAATTCCATCCTCCGATGGCCAGCAGGGTCTTCAGATCCTTGTTCCTAGAAAGAAAGAGGCAGAAACCTGAGTTATTGCAAGTCCACAGTGCCCAGAACCGATGTCCCTGAGCTCAGGGGACAGGGCTGTCCCCCTGCCCCACCCCGCCTGTGTCCCTCTCCCTCTTCTCTCAGCATCCCTCACCCGGAGCCGCTGTCACCGCACAGAGACTGAACCACAGGGCAGGAATGGGAGGGAGCAGCAGCCCCGCCCGAGGCTCCCAGCACTCACTGGTTCTTGAGGCCGTTGAAGGACTTGTACAGGGTCTCGTCGTTCCACTCGTAGGTGGTGATCTCGTTGTTGTTCATGCCGGCGAAGGCGTAGATCAGGTGGTTGCACAGGCAGGGGTCGACATTTTCGGGGGTGAACTTGCCCTCGCCAGGCCTGTACTGGGCCCAGTTGGTGAAGTAACAGGTCAGCACATAGGCAGTGCCTGCGGGGAGACACAGGGCATGGAGGGGCCCGCAGTGCCCTGGGCACAGCCCGGCCCCTGCGGGCACAGCGGCCCCACGGCGCTGCGGGAAGGGCCGGGCACGGGCTCCCCGTGCGGGGCAGGAGCTCAGGGCAAGGGCAGCAGGGCCGGGCGTCCCTCGGACACTGCCGGGCTCCCCGGGACGGCCCCGGAGTCGGCGCCTTCCTCCTCCGGGCCCGGGCACGGCTCGGTCCCGCAGCCCCCGCTGCCCTTGGGCTCCTGGCTCGGGCTCTGTGCCCCGGCCGGGCCCTTCCTGCCCGGGAGGCAGCAGGGAGGCAGCCGGGAGCTCTCGCAGGAGCTGCTGGAGGGAAGCAGCACCTACCGACGTGGGCGTTCAGCAGCAGGGCCAGGCCTGGCAGGGCACAAGGAAACAACAAACGGGTCACTGTTGGCTCTTAGAAATGCAAAGCTCTTGTGCAGCCCTCTGCTCCCGAGATGAGGCAGAGGAGTTTGTCTAGAGAACAGGCTAAAATTTGTCCAAGCATCTCCAGTAAAACTGGACACATGATTTCAGGTAAAAGCACAGAAAAGGACCCAAACAGGCGCCAAAGCAGCCACTGGATTTTTAGGTTTATATTTAAAAGCACTTTTCAGTTCCAGCCTGTGCTGGACTCTGTCCATGCCCAAAGCAGAACAGATCCCCAACAGCAGCAGCAGGAAAGAAGAGAAGTCTCCCTCCCCAAATGGAAACTGTGAAATCCTTAACAGAAAAGAGCGAGCAGCAATTTCATCCCTGCAGCCCCTGCACAGGCAGCAGAGGGACAGAGCCAGAGCCACCAGCCCTGGGCAGGAAGGCAGAGCTGCAGTTTGCAGCGGCACTCACCGGTGAGCAGAGTGAGCTTGGCCATCTTGGACCAGGACTGATGGGCTCAGCCTCTCTCCCACTTTTATACCCTGCTCCTTCCTCCTGCCAGCCTTACATAAACAGCGATGGGCAAACATTATGAAACTTGGCAGAGAGCAGCGTCACCAAATCTGACACCAGGACAATGGGCCCGAGGAGCCCAGCTGGAGGGGTCACTGCTGTGGGGCTGTGCCATGTCCTGGTGCTGAAAGGGCAGATAAAGGTTGGGATTAGATTTCTTGGGTTGTTCAAATGTTGTTTTTCACAACAGCTTTGTGTCCCCGCTGGCGACTGCGCGGGGACCGATGGCTGAAGGGAGTGACCTTGTGCTGTCCTTGAGCCCTTCCAGAGATGGTGGCACTGCCAAACCCCGCTTTGGGCTTTGCCAGGGTTGGGTGTCCTTGGTGGGACCCTCCCAAGGCAGGGCTGAGCGGGGCTCTGGCTCCCAGCCCTGGGAATGTTGGAGGCTGTGGGATCAGGGCTCACTCGCTGTGGGCAGTGCTGGGACAGAGGCACCTTCGTGGTCTGAGCTGTGTGCTGCCCACCCAGCTGAGCTGGGGTCTCTCAGGGAAGCAGAGGAGTTTCCTTTATTTCTTGGGGGTCAAGGGAGACCCCAGAGGATGAGGCAGTTTAATTTTCCTCTCACATTTATCCCCTGCTCTTCCTGCTCAGCTCTTTCCCAAACTGAGACACCCCTGTGCTTCCGAGCATTCCTGCTTTTCCTTAAGTGAATCTCCATCAGCTGAATGCCTCCAAAATCTCCTTTCCACATTTTTCTCTCATCTTCTGCCCAGGTGGAGACTCCAAGCTCTGCCCCTGTGCGAGGAGACCGAGGATTTCTTCCCTTTTCCCCGCTCAGGAGTGGGACACAGCGGGGACACGGCGGTGTCCCCGCACTGGGCCGTTGTTTAATTCCTGTTGGGGTGACACGAAGGTGACTTTCCAGGAGGTCACCCAGCCTTGGATGACCGGGAGCCTGGAAAACAGCCTGGTATCAGATGCTGGCCGACCTGCAGATTAAAACGTGCCAGCCTGAACCTTCGGGATTTCGTGCAGGCACGGGGTGGGATACGGCTGATAACGGGGCAACATCCCCGAGGAGTATTTTTCCAGTGTTTTTCTTGGTTGATAAAGTCACAGGGTACAAATTCAACTGGAAAATGCCGCCCTCGGTGACCTCGGGAGCCTTTTCAGCTCTGTTATCCACAGAAGGTGTTTTGGCGTGCAAAGGAGAGCGTTTGGGGCAGGCTCAAGGACGCTTGTCCTCGTGTGGGGGTAACAAACGGGAGTCGGGCGAATCCCGGAGTTTTCCTTCTGGGCTTTCCCTGCTTTTTTCTATTCTAACCAAGGTGCTTTGCTGTGGGCACAAGAACTGGTCCTCGCTGAAAGAATTCCGGTTAGAAAGAGCAGGCGGGGACCTCCCAGCTGTCCCAGTGCTGGGTTGCAGAGAGATTCCAGCACTCTGGGCTGCTCCTGCTGCATCTTCCCTCTAAAACTGTCGCCCCGCTGATTCCAGGATTGAGTCCGTCATCCCAAGTTGGGATTGAGTCCGTCCGTCCTCCCGCTCTTCCCTGCTGGCTCACAGAGAGCAGACCCTGATACTCGGTGGAATCTAAGCTCAGCAGTGCCCAAGGCGCTCCTTCCACCATGATTCCTTAAATGTTCTCCTTCCCTTTTTGTCCTGGAGGTTTGGCAGATTCAGGGATGGCACCGGCACAGCCTGAGATGTCTCTGATAGGAAAAATCCCAAAAACCTGCTGTTTTCCCCCAAAACCTCATCCGTCCCAGCCCAGCTGACCTTGCTGTGCCCCAGCCATTCCTTCAGGGAGGGTGTTTGGCTCTCCCTGCCCTTGCTGGGGAGGTCACCATGGAAAACTCCACGGGGACAAACGGGAAGGTCCCCGGGACGGCGCTGCGTCCTTTGGAAAGCCCCGTCCCGTATCGGGATGCAGGACCGGGCTCCTGGAACAGGGACCCTGGAGCTGGCAGCTCCCAGAGGGATTTGTGCCCATCCCAAGGGGCCCTTGGGGTAACCGAGATCCAGCTTGGCATTGCCACATGCAGCAAAGGCACTGTTGGATTGGATGTGAGGAGCTGGATGAGTTTTCCAAGGAAAATTTCGGGAAAGCCAGGCCTGCTTTGGGCCGCTGGTCTGGTGCTCCTCAGTGCAGGCAGAAGAACCCAACCACCACGGGGACAATCTGTTCCCAGGATGGATTTGTTTTTTATTTTGGAATGGCGTTCTTGGGAATTTTCCTGGAGGGGGTTATCCCAAAAATGTCTGCACACTTATTCATTTGTTTATGTGTTTGTTTATCTTAAGATACATACGTATTTATTTATATTTATATGCATAAACATAATTATCTATTTCTATACATATTTATTTCTATTTCTCTACATATAATTTATATTTATATTTATATTTATATT
>VZRQ01011103.1:4787-20911 GCA_013397975.1 Machaerirhynchus nigripectus
CCATTCCCCCTTGTCCTGTCACTCCAGTTCCCGATGCAGAGTCCCTTCCCTGTAGCCCCTTCAGGTCCTGGAAGGTGCTCTGAGATCTCCACACAACCTGCTCCTTCCCAGGGTGAACAACCCCAATTTTCTCAGCCTGTTTTCATAGGACAGGTGCCCCCGTCCTCCTTACCAGCTCCGTGGCCACCTAGAAAAATCCTGCTGGGGGAAGGTGTTAAAAGCTGTACAGGTGAACTACCCTGAAGTCACCCACCAATGCCCCTGTCTACTGTTGGTACTGAAAGCAAATTCTTTACTACAGAGTCAGAGATTAGCAATAACACTCAGAACAGAACTGCGGAATGTCTTAATTAAAATAACTAAACTTGAATTCATTGAATTCAAAAGGAGTTGGTACAAAAGGAAGTTGTGCCTTACACGTGAGATACAGCAACTTTATTTTCTCAGTTGAGAGCTGGAGCTCTTGCAAGACAGACAGGCTGTGATTCCCTGTGACATGTCAGCTACCTCTCCTACTCCGCAGGCACACAGACTCTGAAACAAGGCAGAATCAACACTTGGATAAAAATAACCTTTCGCTATGAAAATACCTAAGAATTTAAAAGAGAAAAATGCTTATGAAAATTCATGTACAGGGTTAAAGAATATGACCTACAAATGAATGATGCTGACACTTACACAAAGAAAGTATTGTTACAAGCTTGAATCTGGAAAGCATTATACCATTTTTATTTCTTAAGTCAATCAGTGAGTGGTCTTGATTTTTTAAAGCTGTGCCACTATTATCTCCAGGGAAATCATTCAGCAGTAACTATGACATCCCTGGGTGTGGTAATAGAACGAGCACACTAGACTTGCACAATACAGTGGTGACAACGTGAAAGCAGAAGTTGCTTTTGTAACAGCAAACTCTAGGAAGCTAGAAAAAAATTACACAGCACCATGGAAGCCAAGAAGTCTGACAGGTTACATCAGACGGTGTAAAAATGCCATCACCAACTCCAAAAAACAAGTTTAACACAAAAACCCTGCCTGCAACAAACTTTCCCCCGACGAAGGCATTACATGTACTCTGGAGCAAAACAGCTGACGTCAGTGATGGATATTTCTCTCAGGTTTTTATCACATGCTGCAGAAACCTTCCAAATTGCCATCCTATTAGCTCCACATCCCCTGGAAATTGAATTCCTTCTGGCTTCACTTTATTTTGCATGGGAGCAATTCCCAAATACCTTTTGGAGAGTGCTCCACTGTTTCCCACACCCTCAACCCCACACAGTCATGGCACTGCAGGCCCCGTAAGGACTGTGGAGCAAGGAGCACACACCTGTAGAGGAAACTACGGAGAAACTGGGAACACCACCAGGTACTAGAACACACTGATACCCGTCCCCAGAAGGACCAACAAGGCTCTGTTGCTCCTTCCATCCCTCGTCGCAGCCTTTGCGCTCAGCGTGGGCTGAACTGGCAGCAGGCTCTGATCCTGCAAGCTCTTCATGGAGCCACTGACTGGGAAGGTCCCCAGCCCAACCCCTTCCCCTTTCCTGGTCAGGCCAGGCTGCTCAGGGCTTCCTCCATTTGGGAACTGGGAACCTCCAGGCACTGAGACCACACAACCTCTCCAGGCACTCCACTGGCCTCACAGTTAACAACTTTTCCACTACATCCCACTGGGAACAGTGGGATCATGTCTCCTGTCCCTCTTTCTCCTAGCACGCACCATTGCCTGGCTCTGGGAAAGAGGAGGATGACCACTTCTTTGAGAGCTTTGGTATTTTGTCAAAATCTGAACATCATTTTTGTGGGACCTGCAACTCTGTGCAATCACAGGGAACAGTGTCACATAAACCCCCTCACAGAGGAATTTAATTTTTCAAAAATTTCTCCATCTCATTAGTCCAGCTGGGTTATTTTTTTCCTAGTTTGTATCCTAAGCACACACACATGCCCAACTTTTATCCATTTGTTTTAGGACTTATTCTATTCCCTGTCTTACAGCGTTCTTCTCCCTCTGTCATGTTCAGACTCCATAATTTATAGATAAATTCATTTCTCAGCCAATATTTTTTCTGTAAAGCTCCATGTAGCTTTGCCTACGTACATTTTACTTTCTCTGTCCCTCAGATCACACAACCCTCCTCCCAACTTCAGCTTGCATTTCTTGGCTGTGAATGACCAGGACTGTACATTTAATTTCAAATATAAACCATGTCGAAGTAGACAGTGAAAATCCACAGAAAACAGACACAGACCTTAATACTGTCTTCAAATGTCACATAAATCCATTTGCATGTTTCATTTCTTTCCTTTAACCCTGTCACATGTACCCAGTGTAAGAATCACCAGGATATAGGGATTATCTGCACTTTAGGATGCCTGGTTCTTCAGATAGTTTTGGAACAAAATATGGTAAATGAAAATAATAAGAGCATCAGATAATTCTTGATACCACCCACCCACCAAGAAATAAAAAAGCCATGTAAATAGGTTAGAGTACCAAAAACACCTACTGAGCAAAGAACTAATGGGTTTCTTTCATGAATGACATTATATCTATGTGTCTTTCCTTAAAGCCGTTGGAAAACTTCCTTGTTTAATCTCTACACTCCTCAGAAACACCATATTTCACCTATCTGTACAATCAGCTACTTCTGTGAAGCTTAATCCCACCCAGGCTGAAAGGGTCTTTAGCTACTGAATTTTGACAGCTGTGGCATGGTCTGGTCAGGATCTACCCAGGCTGTGGTTCCACTGCCTCCAAGTGCTCTGTAACCATTTTTTCAGACTTACTATAAAAAATTCTGCTCGTGAGAGCACTTCCTCCCCTAACCTTAAACCTACGCATANGCAAGACCCAAATCTATCTTTGTAAAAAGTAAGACATATTTCCAAAAAAGGCATGAACTGAGTAAAGTTTCAGAGCATTTCCACTACAGAAATGCTCATCCCTCAAGGTGCTAAGCCACAGAAAGCTGCCACTAATTTCCCCCCGCCCCCAATGTTTTTTTACCACTGTGCAGCTGAATCCCTTAATTAGAAATACACTGGATACTAAAATGAACTGCAGTAGTAATACTCAGCACCTGTAACATCAGGTATTTCTTCCACTTTTTTCCCCCTTTTTCCCCCCCATGGTAATCATTATTAAATTGTTTCACTTCACCAAGAAAAAAGAAAAAAAAACAAAACAAAGTAATTGGTGTAAGAAAGCCATAGGCAAAAATCTATAAAAATCAAGTGCACTAGTTACTTTTTAGCACAATAAATATGGAACTGGCAACTATACCTTATAGTTCCACAAACAGTGGTAACATGATTACGTGAAGAACCAACAATTCAAGCATTTTGTTGAATTTGGGATGAAATTTACTATTTCACCACACACAACCCGGCAGGTTTGCATTTTATGCATGCACCCCAAATGCTTTGTCCTCTTCTGTGCTTCTCCTCTTTTATCATTCCCTTCTGCACTCCAGGCAATATTGTCCATTCAACTCCCTGCTACCCCCGTGCCTCTGAAGTGAGCCTACAAAGAGGACTGAAGCAGGACACCCTTAAAGGACCTTTATTTTTTTCATCTTTTCCCTCATTAATTCCGTGGCTCCAGGCAGGATCAGATGCGTTCCCACCTCGCTGAGCAGGCAGCAGGTCTGTGAGCAATGGAACTACTGAAGGCTGGTTTCCTATGGCTATGACTCTTGTGCTGGATCCCCTCACGTCTAAAAAAGGTGAGAAATCCAGTCGAAGCTTTTCCCTTATTTAATGCATTCATAACTTCTCTCTCCCATGAGGATTTGCTAGTGTCTAATAATACAGTTGATCTCATTCCACAGCTTTTTCCAAAGCAGGCACATGAATAGGGTCTCTTTTTCTCCATCCAGGCACCTATTTCCATGAAACTAGTAGGAACCTGATATCTTTGAGACCTTTACTCCTGTCAAATCTGTTTGAAATTGTCCAGGAGTTTCAGAAGTTACTGGGGGGAAAGGGGAGGAGGCAAGAGGCTGGCAGTCAGCAGAGGCACACAGCATGACCACATAAGCTTTGTTTCCTTAGGAAGCAGGGTAGAACACTTGCACTTTTTATTATTTTTAAAACCTGCCCTAAATGAATTAGGAAATGAGCTTTACTTGGAGATCTAAACTTGTTTTCTTCCTTGTTTTTCATGTAATTTATAGTGTGGCAATAATACAATATACTCTAGACATAACATCTGGATTCGGGACTCAGGGCTTAAATGCATGAACAGTTCACAACTGTGTTAATTTAGATTTCGGAGGGAAAGCCTTATGAGATAGCTTAAATCAGAATTTATGTCCGAGAGGCTAAGAACAGAACATGGGCCATTACCATAAAACAACTGGCACACAAACTTATCACACAGCAACCTCCTTGAGTCTGAGGCTTGAGTCTCCCAAAAGTATGCAAGGATACCTGCCAAGGATTTTTAATTTAATCTGTTGGATTTTTTTTTTTCAAATATTCTTCATTTATGTTCAGGTATCCAACTCAAAAATTATTCCAGAAAAAAAAAAAAAAACAAACCTTATTTAAATAAAATGTTTAAAGGAGCAGAGTGAAGCTCTTTTTCTGAACAGTCACAAAGCATATGTAGCATGAACATGAAACACTGAAAAAAGGCTTTAGAAACCTCCAGAAAAGTTTCTACAAGCATTATGAAAGGTAGACCCATATAAATGTGCTTTCAGCCAAAAATCTCCAAAATAAAAGCAAGACTTGCAGGAGTGCTGGTGATATTACTGTCAGTAAAGGTTCCAAGGTAACAAAATATAAATGATTAATACTCCCAAGATTAAAAAAAACACCACCACATCATGTGCTGCATAATGGGAGTATTTTAATTCTACCTGTCAACTGATCCTGTTCCTACATGTGAAGCCCAGGCTGCAGCTTTCCTTTAAAAACTGCAATAAAGCACAGCTGAAATGTCTGGAGTAATAACTGTCAGATATGAAGACAACTCGTCTTGGGAGCTACTTCCCTTCAAACACTGACCTTTAGGCTTGGGAAGTAATGGAAACTATACGGTGCTTGGTGAATACACCCTTGGAGCTGACGTGCCAACGTTTTGCAGTAATCTGGGTCTGATTCCCCCCGAATGTGCTGGCAGTAAACAGCTCCAGCGTTGCACACGAATCCTTTTTTTTCTTTTTTTTTTTTCTCTCTGGAAAGTAAATGTATAACCACGTGAATAAGCATGAGATAATGCCTAGACTGAGGCAAAATATAAAAGTGTTCCCAGCTAAGCACTACAAACAATTTTCCAGTGTGAGTAATAACACTGCACTCATTTAGAACAACCATTGACTGTTTTCGGGATGGTATTTTACCCTTTGTTTGAGAAAAAAAACCCTTCAGGATGTTGACAGCCACGTGTTCAAGCCTTCAGGATCCAAACACCTGACTACTTAATAAAAACTTCATTGAATGGAGTTACTCTATTAAAAAAAAAAAAAATTAACAGATTGAAGATTGTGCACCTAATCTGAGCAATCTGAACATCTGTGTATGCTGTGCCCCACCCACAAACATGGAAATACTCAATGCATCACGAGATATATGTACTGAACATGACAAAATTCCAGCAGAGCCAAAATTCCAAGCAGTGCTGAGTTCACAGAAGGACATAAACACTTCTATAAATTATCAAGACATGAATAGAACATTTCTTTCCATCCAAGAGCCTAAAGAAAGAAACAAACAAACAAAAAAAAGCCAAAATCTTATTTTCACATAGAAAGAAATCAGCACAAGTTCAGGTTTAGGAACGCAATGCAGGCAAAAATTACTTTACTGATTTCTCTCTCCCTACAGTTACTTCCCTATTCTTATTGTTCAGTTTCATCAGCAGTAAAAGATTTCCCCCAGCCTTTAGGACACTCTTTATTTTAAGTTAAGCTTTAAGAAAAAATAAGAATAAAAGGACTATTTTAAAAAATCAAGGAATACTTGCCTGAATTTCCTTGTAAAACACTGTCAGGTAAAATTTGACAACCAACGCTTGTTCTAGACTACATAATCCAGTAATATCAGGATGGAAATTTTTACAGCTAACAGAGACTCTCACTTGGTTGGAGGTGGGTTGAAGGGTGCATTTTCCCCCTTCTGTTGTCACAAGAATAACTCCTTCAACAACAGCGAAGTCTTTGTGACCACAGTGATCCCAAAACAGACCCATGGGGCAAACCCAGCTCTCACACGAAACCGTGACACAAGGAGGACAGCTCAAGCTTGAACCATTTCCAGGTTCAGCAGGACCAGCAGCACATCCTGAACCCCAAAATGATGGTGCTTGGGGCCATTTTCCCCAAAAAAGTCTGGAGGAACCATTGTGTGACTCCATTCAGAACTACACGTTCTATCCTGGAAGGATAATTAAAGTATTTTTTTTTATTCCATAGGTAAAGGCCATTTCAGAGCATTAACTGATCACAGGTCATTCCTGAGTGATCAAGTATCACTTCATCCTGACTGACACAAGGTAATTATTAAGTTCTATCTGAGATATGTTCATGGGCACTACAAATTCAACTCCAGCATATAGAGAAATATAACTTTTCTATATGGATTAGTATAATGATAAAAGGCATCAAAAGCTTTGCATTCAAGAAACCTGCATTAAGTTCTAACAATAATTCAAATAAAAATAGGTTTTCTGAAACTTCAAATCACCTCGATCTATCTAAAGACAAAAGAAATCCCTTATCTTAAATCCTTTACCTAATTCTTAAAACGAACGCAATCATAATACGTCTTTTCGCAATGGAAGTTTTTATTCAGATCAAAAGCTGGAATGAATTCAATTAGAAAATATTTTTCCCTGAAATCTTATAAATTCTCATCTGCAAAAGAAATGTAGTTCACAGATAAAAAAGTTAGACTAAACTGGTTGCTAGCAACACTAACAAAACATTTACTTTTTTTTCCGCATAATACCGTTTTCAAAAGCTTTCGTGACGAAGTATTTAGAGAATTAGTGTTTTCTTTAGCCAAGCCAACCCTGGATGAAGGAAAGCATTTCTTTCTCACAATTAGGATCCTATAGAGCACAACTGGAGACTTCATGGGATGATGTTTTACAACATGAGGTGCTCAGATGAGGCACCAAGAAGCCACATCAGGGCATTTTATTTGCAGAACACAACAGAGGGAATAATTTCCAAGGAATCAAGTGAAAAGAGTGAAGTTTCCTTTATTTTGCAGCCTCCGAACCCAGAGGCAGGGACAGGCTCCCTCTGGATGGCCCCAGCTGCTTGTCAGAGGCCAACAGCAGAACACTTCCCTTATCACAGAAATGGCTCGATGCGGGAAAGAACCCCAGAATTTAATTTCATCTTTGCAGTAATTTTAGTGGAGGAAAAACACCACTGTTCAGGTCTGTTGTATTTTATTTTCTTCATTTCTACATGCCAGCAGACCAGCACAAAAGGGAGAATCTATCGATTTTCGAAATCTGTAGGAGTAGAACTAAACCCTTCTTACGAACCAGAAAACACTTGAGATTTTGTGGTTTTGCTCGGCTTTGGTTTCTGCTTTGTATTTGTTTGATTTTTAACCACCCATATTATTTTATGAGGACACTAAGGCTCTTATTATTATTTATAAGGACACTTATTAGGATGATAACATAATATTAAGATAATAATCTTGTTATCTTATTTACTATAGAATAATAAAATACTAGCAATGGGATCACCTGAAAGAACATCTGATTGAGCTAGTGCTGTTTAACATGATCAATAAAAAGAAGAAACCCACCAAAAAAACCCCCAAAAAGCAAACAAACAAAAAACCGCAAGAATCCAAAAAAAGACGCTGAAAAACCCAACAGCCAGAAAACAATGCATATATTGGGGTGATAAAAAAGGTGATAAAACTCAATAAACACATATATTTCAGTCAGCTACAAGTTGGAAAAGAAGATACGCAGCAGCAAATGCAAGCAATGGGGGAAGATGGAGAGGTAATTTTTCCTTTAGAGCACAAATTGTCTTTAAGTGCCACATGTCAACCATCAGTTACCAGCATTAAAAAAAAGTCACTATTCTAAAATTGTGGGCAAAATAAGATCCAAAGGGCTGTGTCTGTCAAGAACCACTGAGAACTCAACCCTCTCCAAGGGCAGGGTCAGGTTCTGGTGACTTGGGGAAGCCCTGCCCAGGAAGCTGTGATGGAATACCTGACTGCAAGACCACTCTACACAGAGCCCTGTGTACAGAGAGAGTGGTAAGAATTTCAATTTCATATTTTTTCTTAATTTATATCACTATTTCACTGTCACACGGACAGTGCTTGGTGAGACAATGGCATGTCCGGAGCTAAACAGGCCTGACATGTTCATGTAGGTTCTCTTGTTACTGGGATACAACAAGTACTTACATGGTCTGAGCTGTCCTCAGGCAAGCAGTTATCTCCACTCTGCTAAATATAACTTCACTGAGGTTCTCAGCAGCCTCCTGCACTGCCTGCTCAGCCACAGACCTGCAAAAACCTGGCCCCAAATAACATCTAAACCTACCCCTGCCTGAGGAAACGGAAGAGACCCACCACCTCTGTTGCTGAAACTACAAAACTGATCACTAAACTTGCTCCCCACCAGAGTAACGCCAGGGTTTGCTTAGGGACGTGCAAGGAAAGTGCTCCTGCGAGCAAACCCCACCTTGTGCACACAAAGCACACGGACATCTGCGAGGAGGCTTTTGAAAAGCAGCCATTCCACGCTCCGGGACAGCTGGTTCAAACACATGAGATGTGATTATTTATGCTGAGATGGAAGCTGGAGGAAGTGGTGCTTTCAAGCCCCACGCAGCTGAACTGGAATGACACTGGTTGCGTGAAACAGCCCAGGCTGGGAAGCGAAATAGTGTTAGTGACCACACCAGCCCACACAAACACGAGCCAGAGATGAACCAGAGCAGCAGCACAGCACACTGGGATAGCTCTTTGCTGCCAAAACCCCGAAGTATAAGAATTCATTGGGGGGGAGGGGGAAGGAGGGGAGATATCCCTTATCCTGCACCTGATTTGAAAAATGAAGAATATTATTTCATGTTTTGCAAGACTAGCGTCCTGCAGCCAGTAGCCAACACCACTCAGACCAACCTCAGAGCTCGCTGGATTTTTTTGGCTGGCTAACATTTAAGCAATCACTAAAATAAATAAAAGTTAAGTAAGAATGCTCAACACTGCTAAATAACTTCTTTCCCCTTACTCTGAGCCACTGGAAAGTGATGATGGTAATTACAGCAAATGTTGCTTGAAAATAGTACCGAGGAACAAAAGAAAATAGGTAACTTCTATCCAAATTTCTGTTAACATTAATTATGTCAGAGCACACTAAAACTTGCAAAAGCAGCATGTTTATTGTCTCTGTATTTTGCTTTTATCTAC
The DNA here is from genome assembly GCA_013397975.1 of Machaerirhynchus nigripectus. NCBI lineage: Eukaryota > Metazoa > Chordata > Aves > Passeriformes > Dicruridae > Machaerirhynchus > Machaerirhynchus nigripectus. The sequence continues at coordinate 14,199 of VZRQ01011103.1, forward strand.
TGGAGTGTAAAAATTCCAGTATGCTGGAAATGAAAACAAAAATGATGCCCTGCTAACTGAACATGGAGATGGAATTTCCAAGAAGCAAAAGACATCTGATAATAATTTCATCACCTTTGTGTGTTGAAATCTACCTGAAACGCAGCCTTCCATAGCAAATGAAGGAACTTCCATTGCTAGCCTTTAAAAATAAATTGGAAATACTTGGGTCTTCACCATCTAGAAGTGTAACTTCAAAAGCAAGTGTAAGTCATGCACTATCTGCCTATCCCAACTTCCAGCAAGCTGGGGTTTCCTCGGAGGCGGTGAGTGGACAAACCCAAAACACCAAATGCCTGCACGAAAAACTACAAATCTGCTACTTCCAAAACACACGGAATGGGGAAGGGGTGTTAAAAAGGTTACTAGAAACTGCACAAAAGTGCCTGTCCAAGTTTTCACACTCTTATCAGAAAGGTTGCATCCCACACGTCTGACCACTTATATTTGGAAGACCGTAAGGGAACAAGGGAAAGAACAGCAAATGAAACTATTTCACCTCCCTCTAAATAAGTCTGAGCAGAATCTTATGAGATATGAGGTATCCTATGAGATATCTCAAGAACCAACATACATGTGCACAGAATCACCTACTGCGTACAGAACTAAGTACCTACAGCTCACAGCAATCATGGTTTCCCTGTCTTAAACCTGAATTTAGAGGTAGTTACCCCAAAAGGTCACAGTCATGACCACCAGTGTCATGTCTACGTCTACGTGAGACTCACAGAGCCTCTTCCAGGAAAGAAGAGATGCCACCAACTGAATAAACCCTCCGTGGCTCTGGAGATCACAGAGTATAACAAGAATCTCCATCTGTTTCCAGCTAAATAAAGTCTCGGGAACTGACTGATGCCTTACCTTCATACCAGTTTCACAGATTAATAATTTAGGGTAGCATTCTATAAAAGTAATGGGACCGCACCTAAAACTGTGGAATTGCAAAACTGCTTTTAGGGACATTTTCCTCTTCCCCCCACACATAGTGAGGCAGTTCTCGTCAATGGAGAACAAAACACTTTTGTCATACCCCTCCCAGGAGGAAAGCCAGCTCTCTGCAGAACTGCAAGATAATTCACGTCAAAGAGAGGAGGAATCCTAACTACTATGAAAACAAATACTGTATTTCAAAACCCACTGGGAGGAGCCCGTTGTGCAAGAGGTCAGGATAGTTAGTGCTCCTCTACTTCAGTTCGTTAATTGTAGCTAAGGATGGATTTATTTATAAAAATGAGATCAGTTCTCTATCATACCATGATTATTGCCTCTCTTCTCTAAACCAGTAACATAAGTCTTATACACAAGCTTCCTCTCCTTTCCACTGGTTCTCAAGTTAAAAAATAGCAGCTGAAAAGGGAAACCCAAACAGGATGACTCGTCTCACTTTTCTCCTTGATAAATTGGGAGCAACATTTAAATATAACATTGTATTTAAATAAACTGTAAGTAAAACAAACAATAACACAAATCAACTGTGATGGCTGACTTGTCCAGAGAGCAGCCACTTTCTGGCACAGAAATTGGGAAGTTGCAGTGCTGGAGAGGCACATGAAACAACCCCTCCTAGCATGAGAACTTCAGCTTAGTGAGAAAGAAAACACTTCTCAGTTCAGAGGAAGACTTTCTACCTCTGCAGTTCCAAACTGGGTTCATACTGTTTCAGACTGTGATTTTGCAAAGGACGCTTGGGCACGGTGATGCCTGGAGAGCTGAAAGGTGGAATCCCACGCTGTTCTGAACAGACAGGGTTCCTTCCAGGCACTGCTCAGGGTGAAATCAGATGCTGGACAGGTTATGGAGGTCTGGAGAGCTCAGCACAAGAAAAGCGTGGAGCTGCTGGAGCAGATCCAGAGGAGGCCACGGAGCTGCTCCCAGGGCTGGAGCTCCTCTGGAGCCAAGCTGGGAGAGCTGGGGGTGCTCACCTGGACAAGAGAAGGTGAGCTCAGAGCTCCTTCCAGGGCCTAAAGGGGCTCCAGGAGAGCTGGAGAGGGACTGGGGACAAGGGCTGGAGGGACAGGACACAGGGAATGGCTTCCCAGTGCCAGAGGGCAGGGCTGGATGGGATATTGGGCNGTGACTTTGAAGTGAGTCAACCAATGATACAGAAAACTCAGGACAATTTCATCCCCAAGAGTGATGAAACACAACATATTTTGGCCCTACTCAACTTGTAAGAATGTAAGGGGATTACAGTTTTCTAGCATTAATATTTTCAGCCAGGGCAACACCGTGATTTCAGGAAAGGTATCTCGTAACTTCTGTGGAATTATTCCGTTGTCACAACAAGCTTCTCTGCCACTCTCTCATCTTGTAGAACACTGAGGTAANGGGGCTCGTGCTCTCCAAGCAGCTCGAGGTCTTTGGCCAAGGCAGTCAACCCTTCCTGCAGGGAAATCACTCTTGTCCTGTGGCACGGGGCAGCCACCCCTGGCACAGGCTGCTCCACTCCCTGGGCTGGGCTGAGCTGGGCTGCTCCGCTTTAAATCCTTAAAAATTAAAAAAACAAAAAAAACCCAACAACAACAACAAAAAAACACAGGGAAAAAAAAAAACCACGAAAAATCTTCCAAACAAACAAAACCACAAATAAACCCCGGACAAACAAACAAAAATAACCAAACAAAAAGACTAATGCAAGTCGGTTTAGCATAATTCATATTCCAGAGCATAATGGGTTTAGAGTTCCATTTTCCACAGCATCAACCACTTTGCAGTTCTGGCAGAATCAGCCCTCTTCCAGAACAAATGCATGTTTACAGAGACCTACAGTAATACGCCAGCCGTGGAAGAGTTTTTGATGTCAAGGACTCCATTATATGTTTGGGTGCAAGTTCAACAACAGCTGCTCCAGATTTAATGAAGGTAGTACTCAAGGGACCGACATTTCCTGGATTTATTTATGGGAGCTTACAGAAAATGTTCAATATGTACCAAAATATACATTGTTCAGAGACTTTCATGCTTGAGAGTGAAACTCTCAATGTTTGATTCATAATGGCTATTTCACAAGGGCTTACAGGAAATAAAGCTGTTTATTTTAATTGCATACAGCAAAAATGTTAGAAAGAAAGATTTATGTTCTCTAGTGACAGTGAATGTTTTGGGCTAATTTGTCATGGTTACCATGGACAGAAAATAAAGGAATACTATTCAAGCACTACTCCAATTCATAGACAGCTTAAAGAATCAGCAATTACTCAAGTCCTGTGGGCTCTCTTTTTAATCATTCATGTAAATTTACAGCACCTTTTAAATACAGCATAACTACCAGTGCAAACCCAGCATTTTACCTTTATTTTTCTTTTCCATTAACAGGGCTGTTTGTTCATATTTCCTGTTAATGGAAAACAAAAAATAAACTTCTGAATGTCAGAGAATTTTAACAGCAATTACATGACACGTAGAAGACCAGATAGCAGTGATCTCTAATTGTGTCAAGGTGGTTTTCCACTCCCGCTCAGGATTTCTATTCTTGTTTGGCTGTAACATGACAATGTCTTTAAAACAAACAAAAAAATGTTTTTCCCTTTTCACTTGCACATTGTCCGACAAAAGAGAAAGACTGTGAAGAAAGAGATGGAAAACAATGCATCTGCCTGTATTTATTGAAAGGTCAAATTAGTAGTATGAGGAGAATTTTGAGAATGATGGACACTGGAAATTTGATTGCAGTGTACTACGAAAACAGAAATCAAAATGCAAATTTAAACAAATACTGTACATTTTACCTTTTGTTTTCTTTGAATGTTCCAACGTCTGCCTTGGCCAGTGTTTTGAAAAGCAGAACCACTGCCTACAGGTTCACACCTAGTCTGTGGAAATTTCAGCTTCTCACTGTTTTGTGCGTGCTCTCCTGAATTTGTGATCACAGTGGTCTGGCCACACACTGCCAGTTGTTGCTGTGTTTTCCAACACTGTTTCAGCTATCGGGGTGTTAGCTGGTAAGAAGACTGAGCAGAAATAAACATCAGAGCACTACAAATGCATTTTGTCTGGCTGTTTCAGTTCTTCATTTTCAGCATCGCAGCACCTACCCCAAAACCTTTTCCTCTTGTGTTCTGAGTTGCCATCTCTGTCTTCAGCAAGAAGAAAAGAGAAAACAGCGAAGGACGATTTTCAGCACAATTTCAATGAGTTTAATTATCTTGTTGTAGATAAAATTCTCATCTTTCAGCCATTCCTTAGGCCTCACAAAGCATTAGAAAACTCAGATATCCTTCTGCAAGCGTGAGCTTCATTGCGCCTTTTTTGCTACAAATCACTTTCACTGCGAACTACGAGACACAAAAATGAGAAGCTTTCCTTCCATTTTTCTTTCCACTGTTCCACTGTTTTTCTCCTTTCCTTCAAAGCTCAACTGCTTTTGCCCCAGTCAGTTTCCCTCCCATCACTTTTTCACACTTGTTAATCAGTACAGATGAGTGCTTCCAAAGCTAAGAGTAGTTAACTCAGATTACTCGTTTGAAGGATTGCTCAAATTGAAGCCACTTCACTGTTTTTGAGAAAAATGAACAGAGAAATAGAATTTAATTAAAAACCAAGTGTTGTTTTCAGCTTCTGTTTGTTCTTTTCTAACATTTGCATTAAAAAAGTGACAACACACAAGAGAAATTCCATTTCAACCTGAAGCTGAACAGTTTTTGCTGTATACAGTTGACTGACAAATCAGTTATTTACACCATTTCCTTTCCAGAGCTATAGAAATCAAGATTATTAAACTTAAAAGTTACCTGAACAAGAATCTCCTGAGATCCACACGCCTTCAAATTTCCCTCCAGCACCACAAAATTGGATTAGACAATCTCAACCCCTGCTGACAAGGGACATTAATAAAGCACAAAATCCACTTTTTCTTGCCTTTGGCAGTGCTAATGAGCACTTCCCCAACTTTTACTCACATTCTCCACAGTTTGGACTCTAAAGTCCTCGACCTCTTTTCTTAAGGATTTGTCCTTTCTCATTTAAACATTTCAAATCGGTGTCACTCAGAAAGAAATGTGAAGGAAGGGGTCAGTAATGGCACTGGAAGAACAAATACTTGTTGGCTTTTTTCACAGTGAATTCCAACACTAATGACCCATCCAAAAAAAATGTAAGAAAGATTTTTCATTATCCCGAAATCATAACATAGGGCTAAAATTAAAATTTTTTGAAAGTAAGTGTTAATTTTAATTAACTCTTATCTTTTTTCCTATATTGTTTTTGATATTTTTGAGCTCTTAAACCATGTATTTTTAAGCTTTTTCCCTAACGTTCACAATGGGGACTGCCAAAACTTGAGTGAAAGCTAAAATTCTCACTCAGCTAGGCAACTGTGGTAGGTAGGCTTCAAATAAATAATAAAACTCACAGTAAGAATGTATCTACTTCCCCTTCAAATCTTGTATATTGTTGTTTAGTTTGGATGTTTCCCACACCAATAGTTCTTTTTCTTTAAGACATGACCTAGAGGGGCCTGGATGCCACAGTTATACACAGAAACTCCATGCAAAAAATGCAAAACATGATTAAAATTATACTTTGATCAACAAATACAAGAAGTAGACTATAACCTGAAGGAAGAAAAGCCCTAAAATTAGCATTATGTTTTATAATTTTCTCCCTCTCTGTAGCTTTTCATTCCAGAACGATTTTCCCCCAAAAAATCCTGTGCTAGTCCAGTAAAGCTAACATCATCCCCTCAGTCCTTAAAACAGCCTGAAACCTATTTTTCATGTATAATAATCCAGTTACCAACATCAGAAAGCTCGTCCTAAGTCCATTAATTGCCTTTCCATCACAATATGGTGGCAGTGAGCAGCCTTAATCCAATTTGTAAATAACATCGGCAAAAAAAAAATTAATTAATTTACCTTTAATATTACTGCTCAGCCTGCATTCTCCTCTGCATTTAGTAGGGCTGAATGAAAAGTGAGAGCTATTAACAGCTTTCTTTTTAGCAGCAATTAGCTAATTAATGGCCTTTTGTGGGGCTGCCTGGTGTCACCACTCGCTCCAGCTCCGCTGCAGTGACTCAGGGCACCAGGCAGCGCCAGTGACTCACTGGATTTGTGGAAGTGGAACTTTTATGATGCAGCTGAGACTTTCCCCTCGGCTTTTTCTGCCCCTCCCAGTGGGTCAGCTCCTCCCTGACCAGGCAGAATCACTCTTCTCAGAAATCACCTCCTGCCCGGTAGGGTTGTGGAAGAAGCCTCAGCCTGTTTTTAAGTCCAGCCATAATTGTTCAGGGGGCTTCTGTTATTTTTCTCTGCAGAGCTCACCTTTCCATTAGCCTGCAGCTACTGACATTGTTCTCCTTGCAAAGCTGAGCTGGAAAACAACTGTTGACCTAAAATTCGAGCTACCTGTAAAAGAACTGATGCCATGATGATTTTTGTCTTTTCTTTTTTGCCCCTGTTATACCTTTTTGCAACTTCTGTATTCTTGGTGCTTTTTGNGTGCACCTAAGGATCCTTACAATAAATACCAAGGTAATGCCCTTTTCCCCTTCTAACCGTGCTCGCCTCTTGATTTTAAGACCAGGAAAAGGCATCAGAACCATCAACTTTTCAATCTCAACCAGCACCCTTGAGGTGAGCTCAGAGGATGTGCATTTCTGTTACCGAGCCATACACAACCATCATTCTGATGTTTCTCCTTACAGAAATGGTGCTCTGTACATGGGGCTTTTTTTT
>VZRQ01011103.1:20956-34805 GCA_013397975.1 Machaerirhynchus nigripectus
AAAAATGGTGGTCTGTTCATGGGGGTTTTTTTTTTTTCCTTTTTTTTTTTTTTGGTTGTTGTATTAAAATGGATGTAAATACACAATACTTCCTTTGTTCACTGAGAACTAGCAATTGGTTCATAGTGGATCCCTTATTTACAGGAGTCAGGTTTCAGGAGTTACACCCCATTTCAGCCCCACTGAGGCTCAGAGCACAGTCCTGACTCTGTGGTTCTTCAGTCAAGCCAAGAAAGAAATAAAATATTAAGTTTATAAGAGCCTCAGTACCAGAGTCGAAAGAAACCTCTTTCAAGGGAAGACTGGAACTTTTATTCAATCAGACTGCCAACCTGCATCTGAAATAGCTGGAGGGCAAGGCATTAAAGCAATTCCAATCTGAATCAACTACGTCAAGATTTTTAATATTTAAAACAGTTGCTTTCCCACAGGTCATAGGATTGTGCACTTGTCATAGGAGTCAGGAGAGAGAAAACAGTCTGGGTATAGAGCTGAGACTACTTTTTAATTAATTCAGTGGCCCCAAACCCCTAAATTAACTGCATGCTTACAGCGAGGGGCTCAAGAGGGCTACCACATCTGGCACTTTATTAGGATCATGGACTATTCCTGCGTTTGATGATCCTGATGGGTCCCTTCCAAGCCCAAGTTCCTTCTGGCCCTGCACAGGACAGCCCCAACAATCCCACCCTGTGCCTGAGAGTGCTGCAGAAACACCACATCTGACACCCACAGCACAGGGCTGTCACAGGTGTTGCTGTGCTTTTATTGATAAGTAAATAAAGCTGCTGTAAGTATGACCCAACGAGCATACAAACTTTTCCTCTTCTTTGTCCAGATCAGCAGGACCCATGCAGGTTAATGAAAACAGCCTGGATACAGCCCATTTGTAACTAGTTTTGAAAAGTTGTATTTAAACTCTTAACCAACTTTTGTGGCCTTTTTTGAAGGAACAAAAAGAGAAATGAAGTGAATACATCTTCACTTCTCCTTCTGAGAAGTGAACATAATTTTTACTTTATAAAACAAGGTGCCAATAAAATTATCATGGAATGATATTGATCTACTAGCATTGATTCCACGATAAAATTCAACAAGTTACAAACTTAAATGTGCTGATCAATATAAAAATCTTCCTTAGTAACTAATGGATTGTCTTCGCGACACACAAATATTTTTGCTTTTCAGATTCAGAAGAGGAGATGGATCAGTCTCAGCTGCCTCAAGATTTGCTAGAGGACTTACACACACTGAGGAAATTATTTTACAGATTGGCACAGAGCATTTCCAAAGCAGTCTGCATTAGACCACTACAGTAACTGCAATCCACCAAGGCGAGTTCTGAAAGACGCTTCCAAAAACAAACGAGATACAGTAAAAGTGATGGCCTGCAACCAGGGCTGAACAGAAGCCCTTCATAACTCAGGAACTTGGTGAAAAGAGCAGTGCTGCAAGCTTTTCCAGCATATTGTCCAGTGGGTGAGTAACCAGCAGGAACCACCCTGTCCTGGACCGGCGCTGCCTCCCCGCTTGCCAGCTCAGGCTTCACAGCAGCTCCAAAATCCACTGCTAAGGTACATAGGCAGGGACTAAAGACTGAGCTTAACTCCTTTTGTTTGCTTGTTTGTGAACCTGGAGTGACGTCTGGGGGGAAAAAATGAACAAAAATGGAACACGACACCATTCCCTGTTCGGTTTCTAAGACCATCGGAGCCAACCTCGTGCTCTGTTTTTCTTTAATTATGCAATCATCCTAAATATTCACACAATATTTCTTGGCTCTATTGAAACATAAACTTGTAGGGATAAAAAGCAGGCTGAGGAATATCGGACATGTTGTACAAATACTCAGTGTTGCTACAATGTGGTGATCACACGCTACAGAAGATAATCTCGTTAAATGAACTAACGGCTTGCACACTGTGAATTTAAAGGAGATTGTCCTTTTTTTCGCTTGTTTATTGTCTGGTTGCCACAGCAATACGCTGCCTGTTTGTTTTGAACATGACATGCAGAGCACATTTGTTCAAGGCACTATTTTCTCAGCTTTATACTGTACGTGCACCGATGGTCTCGGGCCAAAGGAGACGCAGGACTCCGAGCGCACAAAACCCGAAAGGATCCAAAATGAACTTTGGCCAATCCAGTTTTAGAGCACCAAAATGTCAAGCTACAGCTGTTCTGCCTTAACGAAGACATGTACTGCCCAGCTTAACCCAATCCTTCTCCCCATCTCCCCTGGAGGGAGGCTGATGACCCCATCTCAGTTTACCTCACCAAATGTATGCATGTCACCCAAAAGTTCCCTGCTCTGCATCCTCCTTTTCTCACTTCTGTCCCCAACCTCCACACAGGCACAAACCACTTCAGAAAAAACAATGTTTCACACAGTTTTCAACCCCACAACTACTCTTACTCATCCACAGAACTGCCACCACCAAAACTGTACTGGGAGAAAACAGTAATTTGCTTTTGCGAGTCTCAAAAAGCATCCACTAAATTCAAGTACCAAAACGTGAAACATACCCATTTCACTTCCAGTGTCTAAGTTTTGACCTTTGCTCAAATCTCTCCAAGATGGAAAATTGTTGGCAAAAGCTACAAGTCCAAACTCTCCTCAAGCCCTTTCAGTAGGGCTCCTCTAAAGAAGCTTTAAAATATTTCTCCAGTTTTGAACAACTCTTTCTGCTAAATTCTAAGGTTCTAAGGTTGCTCATGTGTTTTGTGGTTTGAAGAGATCACATCTTTCAACTCGTTTTTATTAGAAAAATCAAGAAACTGCCCGGTTTCCTCACAATAACCATATCCACCACTTGGAAAATGCACTCACACACTTCTTTTTTGCTCTGCATCTCAAAGTGATACCCCATTTCTTCATTCTGCAGATGATAAGCCTAAAAACAGATACATGAGTCAAGAGCCACACCACTGCCCAGTGCTTCTGAAAATCCTTGGTATCTGACACACCTTTCATCCCTGGATTTTATTCTGCCTTACCTAATCCACCAAAAAGGGGGAATGAAACGCAGAACTTGCGTGGCAGATTCTCATTCCAAAACAATGCAGGATAAAGACAAAGAGTAATGAAAGATATGCAAAAATGCTGTGGGGATTCGCTGACATTTTGTTCTCTGAACACATGAAAGCACAGCAGTGATACCTCGAGGACACAACCTGCAGGGATGTCCTCAGATTTCACGGGAAAACGTACCTGGAGCCTTTCTACCTACAGTAGACAGGAAACATGTACCACATTTATTTCAGGCTTGAACAACAGTACAAATGTAAGAACCACAGCCATTACTTATTTCACTGAATCTCAAATCCTCAGACATTTAATGGGAAATAATTAAATACAGCTTTCGTGTAGAATATGGAAACCTCTGAAATGCTGCCTCTAAAGAATAAACTGTGATATTCTTCATCCACAGATTTTCTTAACAGTCTTTTTCTTTTCCCACTTTTAGGTCAGTCCAAGTGATCCTGACATTCTCTTCTTTGGAAGTCAGTAACTATAGGGATGTAAACCTTGATCCTGTCCTGAAGAGGGATTTTTTTGCAAAGGAAATTTACCAGCCAGAATTACATTTTCATTCTGTAATCCCTTTAGCATTTTAGCAGACTTGCCTATTACTTTAGTTCCAGACTGACTACAGCACAGGCAGCTTCAGATTTCAACACCAACAAGTGGGATAGGATACCCACTGCATGCTGACAGAACAGTAGCACATTTTCAAGTCTTCCATAACTTCCCATGGATTTAGCATTAAAACCAGACTTGAGCAAGCCAGAAATCAGTTCAGCCAATTCTTTTTGCTCTCTTGGACACCATTTATTTGAGGAGAATGGTAATTTACATGTGTTCATCTATGTAATATCTTCCCTAGTAACTAATGGATTGTCTTTGTGACACACAAATATTTTTGCTTCTCAGATTCAGAGGAGAAATACTAATGGAACATCTTGGTCTGCTCTGAAGTGATGGCAACTTTTTTCAGCATTATTCAGAAACCCAGTAAGAACAAAAATATAAACCTAGCACAATTTTCCCAAGAAAAGCACTTCTGCTCATAATTCTATCAGCTGCAGGTTTTTTCATTATATTAATCTTATCCTGATTATCTTTTGTAAACTCACATTTTCTCTCTAGTCTTTTGTACTTTTACACTCCCACTTAAGCAGGAAAAGCCTCATTTAAATGTGCTTTCTTAAGCAAGAAACAGTGAGACTTTTGATCCTTATGCTTTAAATCTTGATATAGATCTGTGTACTTGATTCAACCATCTGTATGGTCTTTATTACCTTTTCTAAAGGCAAGGCAGCATAAATCAAATTAATCAAACAAGAATCAATCATCCTTTATATCTGTGTATAGGAAATCCACCGTAACCTGCACACACAGAACACACAGCTAAACAAATTAAATCAAAGATATTGGCTTTGTTATTAAAAAAAAAAAAACCCAAAACAACCCAAGCCCTAGAACTACGTTCCCATTATTAACTCACAGCATTATTAATTCAATCCCTTGCTTCTGTAACACTTCAATAGCTCACTTCAGGGTAGCCATGAAAAATTTTCATAACTTCCAGAGTGATGGGAAGACAGACATGAGGTTAGCTCTGAACTCCAAAAACTCCCATGCAGCAGCCCAGGCTGCTGCCAGAAGAGCACAGATGGATGCCATATGAGCAGCTGAGACCGTGATGCTGAAGGGGAGCCATGGAAATTCTTTGCTTGTAATCGACGCGTGCAGTTCCAAGGTGTAACACGCACCAAACTCGGTGTTTTAGCAGTTTTAAGCTTCAGCTTGATGATTTTGTGGCTGTGCTCAGCAAGAAGCTTCAGGGAAGGGACTCAAAAAAGCAAGATGACAGAAAATTGAAGTGACAACAATGAAGAAGAGATGAATGCTATAAACAGACCGTGAGAGACAGACTCAGTTTCGAGATTTTTTGTTTAGCTGATTTTTTGTGCTAACAGAATTTAGTGCAAAAATGTAATTATGTTTTTCTGTACAAATCCAGACACTAATTTTATCACAGTGCCTTTGTTTGTTTTTTTTAAGGAAAGGAACAAGTTTCTATTCTGCTCAGAATGAAGTCTCCAAGTTACAAGATACCCGTGAATTAAGTCCTTTTGTCTTTTGATAATCAAAGCTACCTGCAGAGAGAGCCCAGAAAGAGCTCCTCTAATACTGCTAAATTGCCTATGACTAATCGAGGGGAGTGGGGTGGAAAAGGGGGATGGACATCTGCCTGGGCTGAGTCACTGTGAAGGCACAGTAAAGAATGACTGCTGTACAAGTCCAAAGCTATTGAGACATAAATTGGCTGACCTAGTAGCCAGTTTTTAAGGCTTAGCACAAATATGAGAACCAAGCCCTCCCCTGACATCTCACACTTCCCCTTTCAACAAATGAAACTTCTGAGTTGCACTGAGACATAATTTTCAACTTACGTGGACGCCCGATAGCTGAGATGATCAAAATTTAGAAGCTTCAAACTGAAAAGCTGCTGCTTCAGCTGCGTTTGATTGTTTGCTCCAACAGGATCCAGCTAATGGACTGAACAATAAATAGTATTTCTGAAACCCAAACTCACTTGTAATTGTGTTTGACAAGTAAGTTAAAAGTTCCAGGTTCTTTTTCTTGGCTGTTGTACTGCTGACTTAAGTGCGGCACATCACTGTCTCTCAGCAGCGAGAACTTCCCCATGTAACACTTGGAACAGGTAAAACAACGAAGGAGACAGGCTGAAATTTTTCAGAGAATATGCACACAACCCCTCCCCAAGTACGAGAAGGCCAACAGGCAGATAGATCAGCTTTTAAAGTCACTGATTTCAGGAAAAAAACCAGCATTCTCACAGTGTTATTCCCAGTGCAACTTCCAGGAAAAAGATATTATATTTGGACAGAAATGTCCAAACTGAAATATCTACAACAGCACTACTATAAAACTACCTAGTGTCCATGCCACTGCCTGCAGCTGCTGTCATCTCTACCAGTTATAATAGTGCACAGTAAAATAAAAGAATTCTATCACCTAAAATGCTCTGAAACAATCGTTTGAAAGGTTTATCTACAGAATGTTCTAAAATTAGCTTCCATGCCCATGGGAAAGACCTGATGGAAACTCAAGATCTTGCCTATCTTCCACAGGTGTCAAGTTGATAATGAATGGAAAATTTAGGACCTGCAAAACAGCTGGGCATCTACTGCAACCACAAGATAATCCTTGAAAACAAACACTGAAGGAAACCAGATCCTATCTCTCAAACAACCCTCCTTAGCCCACGGCTATGAATACTCACTCTTCCTTGCTGAGGAGAGCAGCTGGGACCTCTAACACAATGAGCTCCCAACTTAAATGCCCAACTTCAGGGCAAACCAAGAGTCCATTTAGACATCACTTGGGAAATTCTTAATCATTGCAAAAAATCCCCCAATGGGGCTCGAATGTGTCTTAGCTCCAACTTTAGGTTTTATTGGCACCTTCTTTTCTAAAGTAAAAATACATGTTCACTTCTCAAAATACATATTCACTTCACTTCTCAAAAAATACATGTTCACGTTCCTTTAAAAAAGGCCACGTAAGTCAATTAACAGGTTAAATGTATCTTTTCAAAACCTGTGTAAGTTTCCAGTGAAGTTTCTGTAGAAACATCAGAACATTTCAGCTAATAAGGTCATTGCATAATCCAAGCTGTGTTAATGTAAGAGACAGGGTCAGCTCCTAAGCCACCGAAAGTCTGTAGCTTGGGCATTAGCAGGAGCCCACCTACATATTTGTCAGCAATAAGCTGTTTTTGAGCACCACCCAAAAGCTTTAGGAAAAAATACAATCTCCATCTTGTCACACAGTACTCTGAAAACAATAATTACGCAGCACTCGTGATGGATTCAAGCATCCATCACAGACTGACACCACGTAAATGTTACCTTTGCACTATAAATTTACTTTTCTGAATTCTAAGAAGCAGGAAAAAACCCGCCTTCCCACATTTACCCCTGCATTGCCCAGAACATATCCCAAAGTTCAAAAAACAATTTCAGAGTATTTTTTCCCTAGCTGCTGCTTTAGCCATAGAGCAAAATACAGATTTCCTTCTCAATATCAATGCCTGTTGCTACCACCCTGACCTAAGTCTACAGAGAGCTCAATATAGCCTGGTACACCTGGAGTTTCCATCATATACTAGAAAGTTGAAATATTTCATCTCTGTATTTAAAAGAGTGCCTATGATAAAGACCACTTTTCTCTGGATTGCCATTTTCTCTTCAAAGGTACTAAAAACAATAAGGCACAGAGGGTTTATGTCGCCCACCAGACTACTGAAGCATTAACAGCTTTATGGAGAAACCCACATGAATTTTTCAACAAATATGACTGCATTTCTTTTACCATATGGAAATGTATTTCTTTCCAATGTCATGGTCCGGATCAGGTTTAAAGCTGCAGCTGAAAGGAAAACACTCCTGTGTCGTGGAATCAGTGTTATTTTCCTAAAGCATGTGACCTGACATCTAGGGACTTTCTTTAATTTCTTTTTTAATTAAAGTGGCTGCCATTTGTTGAATGACATCATTTCCCTGCTCAAGTACATAAAATACCCAGTTTTGTAACAGTCGCTGAGCAGAACCTGCACAGTCACTCACACACCATGAAATACAAGAGTTTCTTCAGGTGAAAGTAACAGAGAACTAAAAATTAATTGACTAAAATCCGAAACTGGCAGATAACTGATAAACATTTGACTGCACCCAGTTTTGATTAATCAAAACCACGCATGTCGGATGTGGTACATTTAACTAAAAGCATAATTTTATTGACTCTTAATTAGCTGTGCAATGACACTCAGAACTACAAAATGATGGTGTCATGGAATTTTAACCTTTTACAGACAGACAGACATGTCAGCAACTCAGTTTCAAGCTTCTGTTTTACACCAAGGAGACTCTAACACTCCTGAAGGAGAAGTATGATAAACCCTGAGTTTAGACAGATAGATTTTGTCTAAATCTAGCCTAAAGCCTTAAAATTGCGATCTTAAAAAAAGCAACTGAAAGATTAAATTTAAAATACAGAAATTTTTTCTAGGAAAAAAATTGGTTTGGAAAGGGAGAAAGGTTCAGGGTGATGGTCTCACCCAGCTCTAGGGATACCAGGATTAACTAGCTCAGCGTTATCAAGCACTACAGCACTGTCAGAAAAGAGACATTTCCTCCTGCCCTACTACTGCCTTTCGTAGAAAAAACAAACCACAAGCAAACCCACAACAACACATAACGTTGTCAACGGGACACAAGTTGTTAAAGCAAAACACCTTTAATAATTGCCATTAAAAATTTACAAGAAATTAATAGAAATTGTCTGAGGTCCCTACCAGCCCTAATTATTCTATTATTCTGCAAGAAATGGAAAAGATAAGATTGAGTTTATATTTATGAATATATGTCATAATATATGTATGATATATATGTAAATAATTCAAGTATCATGACTATCATCTCTGAACACGCACGTTCTCAGAACACTGCCTGGCACACTTTACCTCCTGGCTCTTACCAAGGGAATTAACACCATCTCAAACACATTTGTATTCTCTAAAGAGTTCTTTCAGAACCCAGCAAAAAGAACCAGCAAAAAGTTAGGGGAGCTTTAAGACAATGAAAAAATTGTTCAGAAAAATACGTGGAACAAAAAGCTCATGCTTTTGTAATACGAAGGCAGGAGTACAACAGATGTGAAATGGTTTAGTGGATGTTTCTGTTTAGACAGACCTGGAAAAATGGAGTCTCCTAACAAATAAAAGATAGCAGGCAATTCCTATAGGCTTAACAATTCTCCACCACGACTCTTGATTTGTTATTATTACCACAAAGCTCTTTAAACAACTTGGACTCTGAATAATATACACAACAGTATGAGAGATTATGGATAAAGGTACTAATTCCAGAGAAGTGGCACCCTCTGGAAGCTTGTTACCCCGAGCTGACGTGGTGGGGTTAGGGAAAATGCACGTGTAACTCCAATTTTGGCATCCTGCTGATTATGTATACTGCTCCTGCTAGCCTCTCCACAATAGTGGTCTTGATTAAAGAGCATTGTTCAGGAAGGGGAGCACATGCATTTGCAGATGGCATAAACATGCTGCAGTGGCTAAACAACATTTGATGAGCACATGCAGCCCTGGCAGAGCCCCAGGGAGGAACCGCTGCTCTCATGTTCTCCCAGCCCTGCCTGACAAACTTGAGATAAACCACACAGCAGCTCCCCACTCCAAGGCTTAAAAACTTGGTAACAAAGGTGTGTAGATAGAAGTCAAACTCTCGGTTTTAGGTACCAGCCTGTCCCACAGAAGTTAAACCCAAAATGAGTTCAGGATCTGACGTCTTCTCTCTTGCGTTTGGGCTTTGTGTTTGAGTGCCCACTTTCTACCAGACCTTGATAAAAAAAATGCTGCTCTTATTCTCTCCACATTTTATCTGCCCCAGTGATAGGGGGCAGATAAAATGTGCCCACAAATCAATGATGCCTTCCACAAATCAAGATCCTTAGGGAAAGTGGACAAGCTCAGTGTTATCCTGTGGTAAATACTGTGAAGCTTTACATCTTGGTATTCAGCAAAGAAAACAGTTGTTTTAAAAAAACTGACTAAAAACTTTTTGAGGACCGCATTAAAAAAGTAAAAAAAAAAAGGACTGGTACGTGAACAACCTTTCCCAGAGAAAGAATGTCCTTTTTGCAGTCATGCTGGTTTTATCCCCAGACTACATCACTGAAATAAGAACTGTCAAGCTGTAATTATGTCAGGTAGCTAACACAGATAACAGCCCCCGTTTCCACTGGTTAGCACAGCACTTCTGTTACCACATGTCCACAGAAGGGCCCTATTAAAACATCCCTTTCACAAACATCTTTAGTAATTCACCCACGGCCTGCAAGGATTTTTGGAAAAAAATAATCTTAGTTATGTAGTTTACAGGCTTTTCAAGCTCGCACACACGCACAAGAGCAGGCTGATTATTTCTCTGATCTCTTGAACAAGAGACAACTCATATTCAGTTATGTACAGTCAAGCAAAACATGGCTTTTGGTCCCCCATCAGAGCTAACGAAACCTTCAGGTGGTCTCAGAAACATAACTGTCTTCTTGCACACAAATCAGTGCATATAAAACCCAAATAAGTACTACATATTTTAATGCAATTCTTATTTGAATTCCTCACTTTCGACCCATGTCCTAGACAATGTCTTGTTAGTCCTTAATGAGATGAAACGACATGGCTCAATGTATTTCAGTACATCAAGCCAGTAACACTGGCAAAACCAAAACTGTAGTGGTGAATGGCTGATTTAGAAATTCACAGCAGGTCACAGGACTACAGTTTTTACTCCTTTGTGAGCCCAGGGAAGTAAAAGATGACAGTAAATTCCTCTTTTATCAATTACTAGCAAAAAAACCTCCCAAAACGGAAAAATAAAACAGAGCTTGTAAAGGCTGGACAAGCTCACAATTTTTCTTTGAGCTATGCATCTTTTCCCACATCGCTTCAGGCTTGGACCTCTCACCTAGATCAGAACTTGCTAAGCAGTAGCTCAGGTTGGTCTCTAAAAACTACATTAGATAAATCCTTTTCTTTTTTTNTTTTTTTGTTTTTCCTGAGAGTGATTCAGCTCAGAGGAGAAGAATATGGACTCAGATAGACTGAAAGAGTCGAGTCAGGTCTATTCCAACTAAACAGCAAAATTCATCCCTATGAGGTTTCTGGAATGGATGAACTATACAGAACAACAAATTCTCATTCCAGCTGAAACTGAACAGGTGCAAAACACAACTGCATGGTAACGAGTTTAGGGTGAATCAATGGAAATAAATCTCCCTTTGTTTTGCAAGATGTATAGCCATCAATTAAATGAGCAAAGAACTAGTATTAAAAAAAACTGTCTGCTTCCAAATTCCACTTTTTGGTACCTCTGCAGCCCCTAAGAGTATTGGCAATGTTCTGCTACAAATTTGTGTTAGGCTAATAACCTACAGGTATTATTCCACACACTAAAAAGACAATGTGCTTTTATGAACAGAACAACAAAATTGTACCTCGAAATCTTAAAAAAACCCCAAAACTTAAGACCTGTCAAAGAAAAACATATGCAGAAAGACAAGGATTTGGGTTCCAAAAGTAAGAAAAACCCCAGTTACACTTTGTACCCAACAAAGCCACTGACATCTAATTTTAAATGAAATGTCAGGCATTATTTGCAGAGGAACCTGAGAGGAACAAGAAGAAAAGACAATGAAACAAATAATTTTCTGTGGAAGAGCTTTTTCCTGGAATGATACTGCCCAGAAACCTACTCTTGAAATTGTGCGCTGTACCTGCCTTTCTGGGAAACATATTTTTGCAAGAGAACCACCTTCAAGATTAGGATGAAGAAAACCTACCTGCCAAAGAATTTTCCAGTGAGACTAAAATATATCAGAACAATTCTAATTGAATATTTTACTCACCAACTCCAAATATATGGGTGTCTCGGCTTCAAATTTTAAATCTCAAATCAAAGACCCTTAGGCTTTGTCCTTGTGATGAAAAACACTCATTCCACACACTGACCTGTAACAGGCAGTAATCAGCATTCTGTCAAATCCTATGGTCAGGAACAACAGTTCACAGGGTTTTTTAGGGAACCAGCAAACTTATGGTAGTGCTGTTCCACCAGAAAAAGAGTTGATCTTGCTCTGCTCATGGGACACAGAAATTAGGGACTTGTCTTCACTGTTCAGAGAAAAGCTCATTTTTATGTGTGGACTACTAATACAGAGGTGAGTTAAAACCAAAAATACATGTATTTTAGATCACCACAACTTAAGGAAAGAAATCCACAGAGGTGTTAACACCTTCCTCACTGCACATTCTGCAGCTCTCTTATTTCTGCATCACATCACCAGCAATATTTCCCTATTTGCCACTAATTTAAAAATACAGGACATCTCAAATTAGCCCTTTTCTTACATTTCAAGACATCTTCTGTAACTGTAGCAGAAGTAATAGAGGTGTTGAAGTTGCTTTGAGAGTTTAAACGTATCCATTCAATACTTCATACTGGAAAAGGTCCTGTTTTAGTGAACCTAAGAGTTAACAAAGCATTATTATCCTGAGCTTGAGAGCTCTCCTGTGCCTGTGCAGGTAGAAAGATTAATGCACCCTCTGGAGCTGTGAGAGAATTTCTGAAGAGAAACCACTGGTGAGATTCTCGTTGGTTTTCAGGCTCTGGCTGCTGTTCACCCTCACAGAAAATACAGGACGGGGGTCTTGCAGTGAAGGTTTGGATCCCACACACAGTAATCTCTTTTCCAGAGCATCTACTGTCCTCTGTAATTTGTGTTGGGAAAACTAAAGCTTGTCAATATGCCATGATTTAAAGATTTTTTTCCTCCTAAGAGGAAAGCATCTGTACTCTGTTCTGCAAATGAAAGCAAGCCTTGATGTCTATGCAGGGATTTGAAATGCACAGCAGGTATTCCAAAAAGGGGAAATCTGAAGGAATAGAGAGGAAAGGAGAGGAGACAACACAATAACACCAGGAGGGAAAAAGGATAACTGACAATTTTTCTTTCACAAATCCAAATATGTTATTTTATGAACACGTTATGTGTGCTTTAAATATATTTAGACTCTCATTGTACTCAGGAAATGCCCTTTCTACTGTAATTTACAGTAGGCCTTAAAGCAATTAAACTACAACTGGATAGGCCCAGTGAAATACACAGATCCTAACAGGTTGAGAAAAAGAGAAGAGAATTTATTCATCACGGTGTTTGATTCTTCCTTTTTCAACACTACCAGCTTTGAAGGCATCAATTACCAGTATTTTAAATTAATTTCTTCAAACTACTGCGTATCAGAAGCAGCAATCAAATATGTAATCTAATAGCTAAGCAAGGAAAATAGCAGAGGTTAATTACTTAATTCACCAGGACTTCTGTCAAATACTGTACACATAATAACATGGTGGGGAGCCATTCTTGCACAAATGGTTTTTCTCACCTCGGGGCTACAGAAGTGATGCACTGCATTTCCAGTGTGCCTGAAAGACCTGAAGGGACACTCGAGGTGAGATGGGGAAAATCATGTGGCACTCAGAAGTCTGAGATTACTTACAAGATAACACTTAATGTTTTTATTACATTAGGCACATTAGAAGCCAGCTATTTCCAAAACGGGCTTCCAAGAAGCCCATTCAAGTGTCCACTCTCAGGTCCTGAAGTGCATGGACATTAAGTGATGTAAGTGATATGAGAGTCATTACTTTCACACTGACCTAAGGATTAATCATTTCATCCTCCTCTCTCCTCAGCTGGTGGAATTGCCTGGGAAACAACCTGAACTCCCAGTGACCTTTGCTAACCAAACAACACATCCTCAGTGGTTTGGAGCAAAGTAACTATTCAGACCTTGAACCAAGACAGTTTGGACAGCACAAAGAGCTCCACCAATTACATTTCTCTCATTTAGTATGCTGCGAAAAGTTTAGGTTGGCTTCTCCAGCTTTTTTTCAACTTTTAGTAAACTTACAATGAACTCACAGGCCCGACCAGGGAAAAGCAGCCACAGGAAATGGGGGAGACAAATAACAGCATCTCTTCCATCATCCTAATTAGCAACACTACTGCGTCTAAGGTGGAATTTGTTAAGCTCTTACCCTCCCTGTTTACAAACTTAAGCAAAAGGCAAGGGAAAAAAAACCCCAGAGCCTGTCACATTACTGTAAAAAAAGAGACTGCTAGCACTCAAATAATTGTTTATCAAAGGCTATTTAGTCTATTTAATTGCCAGCCCTGAGA
>VZRQ01011103.1:34876-46280 GCA_013397975.1 Machaerirhynchus nigripectus
TCCTTTATTTATTATATGTGGAGTGACTCGCCGAAGCACTTGGAAAGATTTACTTCCCAGTGGTCACCTACTTAGATCAAGCGCTAAATCACTGCCTCTGTGGCTGGTGTTTGTTTAGGTGGCAGCAGTTGAGCTGGACCAGCCTCCCCGGCCCCTCTCAGGGTCTCCGTGTGTGTGGCCCGTCCGGGGCTGCAGCTGGATCTGCACACAATTCCCACTGTACTCCACAGACTTTGTTATCCCNCAGGGTCCCTCCGAGCAGCCCCCGAATCCCCAGGCACCCCAGGCACAGCCCCCAAAGGCAGAGCCACACGTCCTGAGGGAGATAAATCACAAACACGCCGGGATTTTCACCAAATGCGTCGGAATTCTCACAAAACACATCGGGATTTTCACGAAACCCATCGGGATTTTCACCAAACCCATCGGGATTTTCACCAAAGGCGCCAGGGTTTTTAAAGGCACAACGTCTTAGGCTCAGCTGCACGTCCTGAGGCACAGCCAGAACCAGTGTTTCTGAAGCTCAGACATCTCTCCTGACAAACATTTCAAAAAGATAAGTAAGTACTAAAGCCCTCACGGACATTCCTCTAAGTTAGATTATTTTTCTGTTGTGATACTTCTAAACATGACAGGCGACCAGGACACTACAAAACAAACACGTTACAACTGTGCTCCCTCTAAATCACACAGGAATTCTTCCTGACTTGGAGAAGTTTTCCATCCACTCAAAAACCAAACCATCAGCACTCACTCATCACACAAACCTTACACACACATCATTATTACACATTAATGATTATGAACACTTTTGAAATCATTTGGAGATTCAGGTTTGGTATCACACCACCAAAGCAGAGCAGGAGTAGGTGTAAGCACATCCTTTTTGAACACCCAGACATCAGTTGGTGGAAGGAACCTGTTTGTTCACTAACCAAACAGCAGGTGAATCAAACACCTTGTTGAGTCACCAAATGTACTACACTGTCAGTGCAGGGTAATTTCAATGCATTTTTCCTTCCAGCCCCCTTTAAAGCAAGGGGCACAATGGGGCTGCCACCATTTCCTCCAGAAAACACCTGGGCAGTAAAACAAACTTCCATCTCAGAAAATATTTCCCAGCAATATTTCTATGTTTTCCTTTCCTTAACATCACCCCACTATTTTAATTTGCACTCCTACCACCCAACACAGTTTTGGCACATAATTAGGCTTTAAGGAAGCAGAGCTTTACCAAGATGCTGCAAAGAAGGTAAAACTTACTTCAAATAGCACAAGTTTGGTGCAGCCATGAAAACAATAAATAAGTATTCAGCTCAGACTATTGCCAGTCACTGGTCACACAGGGGATGGAGAATTAAGACAGAGCTCAGCTCTGGAAATTACTGGGCATAGGCGACTGCTGGTGATCAGCATCACGTTCTAGGCAGGTCCCACTAAAAATAATTAAAATAACCAAATTTGTGTATATAAGCGTGCATGTGTTTCTGAAAAATAATGCAAGGCATATTGATTTTCTAGGACTACAAAATTTACTCTCAGGCACCCATGTACCAATTTCATGAAAAGATTTTACAGTAATAGTTAGCTACATGAATTAATATGCATTTTATACCTCAGAGTGTAACAATGCATTTCAGAAGTCTTTGTGGTTTTTTACTAAAAACTGTAATTACTGTAATTATTAAACACTGAACAGAACATTCAGTATGCAAACACAGCCAACTACATCGTCATGCATGCTGTCCTCTAGTTTTTCCTTTTCTTCTACATCAAGTGACAAAACATTATTTTAAGAACAGTAATTTCCTATTTATTTGTGGTAGTTTGATAGAATTTGCTCTCCCTGGCCCTGCAACACTGTTACCAAGACTGGGAAGTTTTTCATTTCTTTATCTAAACAGCTTCTGAAACATGAAAGGAGAAAGAGAAAATATTCATAACTACTAAATAAAAGATGTAAAGGCAAACACCCAGTAAGAAAAGCAAGGGCTGATAAGAGATGAACACTGAATTGGAGTCGTGTTTAAGTTGCAGAGTAGTTTCTTTAGGCTTCCTCTGTGCTACATTTACATTCAGCTGAGTATCAGCCCTCTGGATGTACAGAGCCCAGGAAGATTAATTTCCTAATGTGATGCTGAAAGAGGTAGATCACGAATACTTCCACAGAGAGTTTGCAAAGCGCTTGGAACATATTGTATTACACACCTGAAAACCTAAATTTCTATTATTTAATGCTACATAATATATTATTACATCTATTATTTAATAAAATTTCTATTATTTAATGCTACATAATTGCTTTGGCAGTTTTATTTGGAGGAATTAGTTTAGCACAGAAGGAAACAAAAAGGGTGTATTCTCACCCAAGAAATCCCTTCTTATCTAAAAACATTCTTTCAACACCCAAAGTTTAAAGCATACATAAGAATCAAGGTTCTTTGTATTTTCAGTTTCTTTGGCCAGACTGCCTTTTCCCCGAATTAACATAAAGTTGTTTTCATAAAAATTAAATTTCTCACAAGCCTTAATTGATGGAAACACACATTAGGTGAGCCCACATACATAAGGGTGTTTCCACTTAATAAAAACACAGCATGTATTTAATCTAGCTTGTATTTAGAATATGTGTGACACAGGGCAGAAACAAAAAAAAAGGATTCTTAACTTTACTGCTCTCAGTTTCTGAGCAGAATGTGGTCCTAACCTTGCAATATGGCACTTGCAACCTCTTTGTGAACAACCAAACAGCTCACAAAAGTGTCAAAAAGGGGTTTATAGTCAATATGGTCATGGGTAATTTCACAGAAATACTGATAATGCAGACTGGCAGGCATACATGACCTAACTTTTGGCTCCTCAAGGGCCAAATTGGGCTGAAATTTCCTACACTGCACAAGGAAAAAGGCATGCAAAACTTTTTAAAAAGAATTTAAGTATAAACTAGAATATTTGCTTTAAGTTAGCTTCTTCCTCAGAAAAGTTTTAACACACCAAAGCACAACCTGAACTGACCAGAAGTGTCAGTAGATACAGATTATACTGGTTTCTTTCTTGTTTTAAGAGGGTGCTTTCCTTTGCAGCCAAGCAAGCAGCATGGAACCACTTTCCCATCTGCAATTTAATGCCACAATTTAACCGTAGCTTACGAAATATCTGAAGTAACAGAAAATCTGATTTTAAAACTATACTTTAGCAATTGAGGATAATCCTGCCTGGTTTTTGTTTTTTTCTAACTTAGGTGAGTAGTGCAGAGAGATGATGAAGAAGCAAGGAAAACAGAAATGCACAGGAGGCTGCAGTTTCTAAAGGGCAGCATCCATCCCAAACCACCAATGTTCTTCCCAGCTTTGGCCCAGGCAAGAGCTCACAACACTCATTCAATCTGGAACGAGTACCACAAGTCTGTCTGTTTTTAAAGACCTTAATAAAACACAAAAATGCATTTCTCATCGTTTAACAGTCAAATTTAAACATTAATCTACTTACAGAGCCATCTTTCAGGTTCCTTTCGTAGGAGAAGTGACAGGCCTTACTCTGCTCGTCTCTTGAAATCACAAAGTTGTATTTGCCACCTGACTCTTCTGCAGCTATCAGTGCTTTCCTCAGCTCTTCCACATATTTTTCTCTGTCCATTTCTATGTCAGCAGCCTCCCTAGAAATGTCTGCTTCAGACACTATCAGAAAGAAACATGTGAGAAATAAATAATCCAGTGTGTGTGAACAAGTATATATATTATACATTATATGTAAATTATAAATTATATATACAACAATATATTACACATTATATACAAAACATGTGTTTATATCTAAAATACAGACACTGACTAGATGACCTTTAAGGTCCCTTCCAACCCAAGGCATTCTGTAATTTCGTGAGTCTATGAAATATTACAAGATTATTCTTCCCTTGACATACATCAGTGTGCCATTCCCACTAGTGGAAATGTAGCAGGAATACTGTGTTTTTCAGAACTGTTAAGTTCTGTCCCTCTTCTTCCCGTGTCTGAAAATGAGTTATTGCTTTATTGCTACTCATCCACAATTCCAGCTGCCTGAAGTCCCCCAAAACAGTACAGAGAGAAATGTGGAATCCCTTGCAGCAGGAGGCAAAGACGGGTAGAAAAAGGTAGGTTTGAAATACTCACAAAATAAGTGTTTGTCTAGAACAGTGATTTCAATACTGAGAAGATAAACTTTTAATGACAATAAGAAAGTAATAAAAAGAAAGACACTAAAACACTGGAATAGAGCACTGTGGTGGGTTTTTTTCCTGTATATGCTGCATGTTCCTTTATGTTATAAAACCAGCAGAACTGATCAATCATTAGGGAAATATGAAATGCATAAATTCTCATAGGTGTAGCTCTTTAACCCTGTACCAAGGTAGTACAGTAGATTACACTGCATATTTTTGTGCTTCTCCTCCCCTCCAACATTCGCTGTTTTCCCTCTCTCCTTAAACAGGACTACTGACACATTTCATCATCACATGAAACATACAAAACCCATAAAAGACACCTCCGTCGGCAGCTCTCACTCTCTTCCTGCTAGGTCTTGCCAAGCAAAATAATCCACAGCATGAGAAACCCAGAAGGGATTTCCCACAGCAAGACTATTCTGACCACTGCTTTCCCTCCCTCCAGGTTTTGAATTTAAAATCCAAGCAGTCTCAAACATGATGCTGTAACTTTAGAAAGTGACCGAAACCAGTGTTTTGTTGTATGAAAACACAGATCAGTGCAGTAAGAAGGCCTCATGCACAAGGACACCGAGCCCCAGTGAAATTATTCAAGGGACTAGAAATTCAGTAAGAGTTATGTAGAAAGGGATAAGATTCTTCCAGAACAAAAAAAATCTCTTTTGGATGAGCACCCAGTGCTCATGCTGAACTGTTGTGGGTTTCTTACTTTCCTTTTTAATAGAGTGAGGTCATCCTGCTTTCACTGCCCTCTGTTTTGGGAAATCATTACCAGCCATTCTGCCAGACCCAGGAACTCCACAAAATGAGAACTGTGTCTACCTATTTCTTCTATACACTCCCAGCTATAGCGGCACAGCCTTCACCTGGACAAGTAAGAATCATCTTTTTGTGAATGCTAAACTGGGGATTTTGAACTCGCCTAAGAACGAGAAGATCCTTCAAACATAAAGGAACTTCTCATTGTTAACACCCTTTTTGTTATTTTTCAAAATAATCTGACTTCACTACTGTCAAGCCAAGAAAGAAAAACGTTTTACTGCAGGAACCAGGATTGGAATACATGTATTTCCTTTGTGCAGGGACCCCTGATGAATGGAGTGTTTGAAATGTTAAAAGGAATATGGAAGAGCAGATGTAATTAAAATGTTGACATACATTTATCTAATCTCAGACCTATATAAAAGATTGGCTTATTTAGGGACTGGGGAGAAACAACATCCACTGGGGAGGGAGAAGGAAGGACGAAAGGAACTACATGGATACTTCTTATAATTAAGATAAAGAGTCCAGAAAATGGTTTTGACTACAATTTGCTGTAAAATACATCATTCTCTCCTCCGTCTGAAATATTTTTGCTATGGAGAGAAGGGCTTTTGATCAAGTGTTTGACGTGTTTCTCAAGGAACACACAAATCTAACCTTTTTTTGCTGGGCCTGGGTGAGAGGAGCACGCACCTATGCAAAGACCCAACCTCTTACTGAGGTTTCAGAGTGGGGAAAAAAAATCCCACAGGCTAAGTTTTTCCTACTGATAATTTATTGTACCTTCTCCTTCCCACAAATTCACTTCAGTACCAAATATGGCCACATTTGGCTATTAAAATTTTAAGAAAACATTTAAAAAACATCTGCAATTAAATGCTTCACGGACTCCAACATTTGCAAATGTAACTTGCGTACACATTTGTTCAAGAATCTGGAGAAGACACAGAAGTATTACTTCAGCATCACTCCAAGAAATTACATATTCTTGAGAAAGAACAAAACATTGCATACCCATGTGCTGAATGAGTTACTTAGAGCTTTGACACACAATCTCTCAAGATTTCAAAGTTCTCTGGCCACGTCCCAGAGGACCATGATCCCCACCTCCTCCATCACTGGGCACAAAATGCCCATGAGATGGTTCTCACACAAGTTGTGGGTCACAGTCTAGAAAGTGTTTAAAAAGGAGCAATAAAGAGCAGTAATAATTTAAAGTAATGTATTTTTCTTTCCATTATTACCTGTCCCAGTCCATGCACACTGACAATCACTAAGAAGTAAACCAAAGCCAGTGCCTAAATCCTTTTCCCATGACACCTGCAGAAAATAGGTCGCTCCTGGATCAGAAACTGGATGAATCCTGTTCAAAGTCTTCTCCATCTTCCCAACACCTGTTCAAAAAGCAAGATAATCTCGTTATAACCACTGGGGTGCTTAACAGCTTTACGTAACTACCTTGGGGTTTGTGTGTGTGGGGAATATACACATACAAGCATGCTTGTAACTTTATTCTACTTTCCTCCCCAAATTCAGTTTGTCAGAGAACTGGCGCTACTTGCAAACAGGAAACTGGATAATAATAAGTAAGGTTTAAAAGAACAGTGCCAACAATCCAATGTATTTGAATAGTGTCAAATCAAGGAGCTGTCAGGAAGCTGGGGGACAGGAAATTACTACACGCAAGCTCTTCCCCGTGGCTCTGTTTTTAACTCACTGCCTGCTATCACCCCAAGTACAGAACATTTAACATAATTCAAAATAATCAGTATTCATCTGGAAGACGGCCACGTGAAAGCTCCTACTAAGCTTCACAGCAAAGCAGAGGGTGCAGCAAATGCCAGAAACCCAAAGGAAGTATTTTAAGCATTGGATGCTGCAGAGAACAAAATATATGATGTTAGGCTGAATTATTCTGCTCCGTGGCAAAGCAACTTGGCAACCTGTGCTTGACCTAAGACCTTCTCAAGAATCCCACGTATTTATGCACAGCCTAAGTGAAGTGACTGAGAAAAGGCTACATGTTCACTCACAGGCTAAAAATAGCATCTAAAAGGAGGAAAAACCCAGATGAGGCATTTAAACTACATGCACTGAGCACAGTGATGCTTGGGCAGGGATTAAATGCTCTACCAAGGTTTCCATCTAAAGTGCAGCAGTAAACAATCATGACCAGGAGCAGTTCAGGCCCTGAAGGGACTCTCTTGGACACCGAGAAGCAAATCTAGATAGAGATTTAGATACCTCTGGCTTCCCCGAAAATTGGCATTTTCAGGTTAGGAGGAGCAGCTTTAACTGCATGAACTGTGCCTGACTCTTGCTCAACTCTGCACCCAACAACATTTCAAAACGCCTCTCCCTTGCCCAGAGAAATGCATAGCATTCAAAAGCAGCAAAATGTATTAATTTAGGAGCTGTTTCACAAGCATAAAACTTTAGTATTTACATTGCTAAACCACCACTGCGTTTACTATTACACATCATACTCCACCTTTCTATTGCCTGAAAATGCAACAGAAACCAAAAGGTTACCCAAAAATAAACTGAAAAACTAACCTGAGTCAAAAAAAATGAAAAAAAAATAATTTCATCACTACCCAGCTGGCCATTTCAGAAAATCTACAGCGTGTCTATGCACCTGTAAGCAAGAACAAAAAAATAAAATATTTGGGGGTGGACGGCTGGAACAATGGCTTTGCAATTAGTGACTCCAGAACTAAAGGCATTTTAAAGATTTGTAGGGCACTAACTGCCTGGACATGGGTCAGTAAAGAGCACGGGGCAGGAAACACAAGCCTCACATGCTCAAGCACACAGGCACGCACTCTCCTTTGCCTGCCAGATTCCCTTCTCCCTCTTGTTAATTATGGAAAAATACAGTCTCTCGTGAAATATTTTCGTAGAATTCCTCCTCTGAAAGACAGTGTTTTTAAAAGTATTTCAATTAAAGACTGTGAAACAGTAGCAGACAACCCCGACAGACAGCACACAGGGTACTGATGCATATATGTGTAGTTCAACAGGAAGGTTTTGCTTGTTTTATGTGATTTTTATCACTAAGTAGAGCAGCATTCAGTGAAAAACACCTGTACTAGAGGCTTTCTTATCAACCCAGACTGTTTGTAACAAAAAACAAAGCAAGAGAATTAGATTTTCTATTTATATAATGATAAAGGGAATGAAGCGTCAGTCAGCTCTCAGTCAGAAAAAGCGAGGTCAAGAGTAGCAGAGGAAAGAAGCCTGTTTATTTATTTAAAGATGCACTAACAAGGTCTCTGAGGCCTGAGACTAAATTCATTTGATACAGTTATACTGTTTTCCCATGAACACATCAGTACTCCACTCAGGCTAAAAATGAAGGTTTGTTTAGACAACACTCTTTGTGCACCTGTGGTAAAACACAGCCTCAGCAGAATGAGGAGACACAACCAAGTATAACATCCTGAACTTCCAAACAAATGCAAAATACAATTTTCCTGCTTTTCCACATTTTATTGTGCATCTCTGAAAAGAAGCATTTTCCAAGAGAGCATAAAATGAAGATACTTTTTCTCCCAGCTCTCATCTTCTCCACTGTGCTCAATGACCTTTTGAAAGGAGTATATTACTTATTACTGCATGTTCAGAAGGTGCCCCACTAAGCAGAGCTCAGCAGACTCCATCTCCAAGCACTCAACTGTTCCAACCCATCAGCAAAAGCTCAAGGACTCCTGGCTGTATACAATGTCTATTATATACCTCTCTTCAAGAGGAGGAAAAAACCTCCTTCATGAAAATCAGTCTGACCTACGCAGCACATAAAAACATCGCTGCAAACAGTAATGTTGTACCTTACTGCTTGTTCGTAAACAAAACAATTACAACAGCAACAACAACAAAAAATCCAAATCCCTTTTCCCCTTTCTCCATTTCTGTCCTGAGAACACAGCTCTGTCACAGAGTTTAGTGTAGTGCTCAGTAAATGGATAAACCACACACAGTTCAAGCACAAATACAGCAAAAAATAGCAAAGGAGTTCCCTGCCTATTCAGCGACTAGCAGTTACCACTAAAGAAATTAAAAATACAGACAGTAAATCAGGGCATTTCCTTATTAATTCACTATAAGGTGACTGCATGCATTTTATTCACTCTAAAGGCAAATCTTAATAACAGTGTATTTTCAAAACACTTTATTTTCAAAACAAGATGTACTGCTCTGTACTTCAAGAGCTGAAACAAAACACTGTCTTCATGACTAACCTGCCCCAATGCACCCACGTGCTCACTAAATTCACCACCCCGTCATCTCCCAAAGTGTCAAGCCTTTGTGACCCTTCACAGATCAAATACTTCCACCAGGTCGAAATTTCATTATTAAAGAAAGACACAAATACAGAAGAGAGGTGAAACCTTAAGTGTTCTTTTCACTTTCACATCCTTGGTGCAGAAAGGAAGGAACTGTGTTAATTAATGCTCAGAAAGGTTAAAACAGCCCCCTGAATTTTTGGAGTTTCGCTACTTAAAGAGTCCAGCTGTTGCTGAAGCTTGTGGAAGTAAAATAAAACCATTTCGTAACAGCAGACTGTATTTTTATTGCCTAAATTACTGGGATCAGACTCTTATTATGGCAACCTAAAAAAGCCCCTGTGAGTCCATCAGACCGGAGGAGCACCCTCAAGTGCCATTCAACATCCAGCCCCCGCGGGCTCTTCCCATTCACCACCACCTCCACAAAATGAGAGCAGTCGGTTCTTTCTTCCTTCCCCCAGTTATGACAAGGCAAAGCCGCAGAGAAAATTTGGGATTGGGGCCCCAGAAAGGCAGTGCTTCATCCCTGGGGGGCACACACACCAGCACCTCTCCAGGCCAGGGCCCCGGGGCCAGCCTGCAGGTGGGGACAGCCGAGTCCCACCCCGAATGTGTAACTCAGAGGCTTTATTGAGGCCTTTGAACAGTCAAGGATTGAGCTGTTTATCTTTAGCACTTTGTCCCCGTGGTCTTTGGCTCCTGTGCTCACCATTAGGCAATGTTTCCCTCTGAGGAGGAATCAGCTGTTGGCTGGTGCCTCTGCCCTCGGAACAAACAGCGCACACAGGCCCTTCTGAATGAACAAGACACTCTTAAAAGGGCTCCACAAAGAATTTTGTATGTTGTTTTGGATAGCACCAGGCATAGACCAAAAGCCAAATCTTTCAGGCTGCTCCAACACAGCATCATTGATAATATTCTGAACTTCAGCGCTTCATGTTTTTTTCCTCCATGCAGACTAATGGCCTTTTTTTTTTTCTCCCCCAAATTGGTCGGGCTGCAGGTGTTCCAAACCTCGGCAGCTATGCATGGAAGGCTACTTAGAGACCAGAAAGAGCTACTATGTCTTTGAAATTGAGCAATTAACTTAAGTGCTTTCTTGTTGAGGAAAAATGGGAGCTATCTACAGGGAGTTCAGAATAGAAGACCACACACTGCTATTAAAGGCTACAGTTTGGTTCCTCCTGACACTGGCCAAACTACAGATCATAACCTAATAATCAGAATAATGTTAATAGCTAACTCATATTCAGAGAATAGGTACTATTCAGGAGATGCTACATGTACTCCTAAGTGGATAATTGGAGATTTAAACCAGTCAAGAAAAGCTCAAGATTGCTTTTAAAGATTAAAACTAGCTATTACCACATTTTCTAACACAAGGAAATAAGATAATGCCTATATTTATGCATATTTCCAGTGATATATTTCATACAAATTGATATTCTCTTGTGTTAATTTAAAATTCCATTAACTCCAATACTTCAGGAGGAAGAACATTAAAATATCTGACAAAAACCTCAACTCTCACTCCATTAATCTTAGAACTACTACTGATCCAATAGGGACTTCCTCTTTTCTCATTTCTTTTTGGAAGAACGTGGCTGGGCCAACAAACATGAAGACAAACAACACAGAATCTTTCCTGTTCCATCTCACAATAATCCTCCCACTCCTCTGGCCACAATATTTGTTTGACATTGAAGAATGATTCAACAACAACCTTCATCTGCAACTTACAGATAAATCTGAAAGCCAAAGAAGCGAAAAAATTAGTAAGAGCTTTGTTTCCTAATGCAATTTAGGGGGCTAAAATATTTTTGTATTACAGGCATCCTAAATTATATTTAGTTGCTCTTTTAACTCTGCTCTGTATTAAAAGCACAAGGGTTACAATTTCACCAATAATGCTACTTTGTCTTGGAGATAAAAGAAATGAACCAAAAATTGGCGCTTGGTTACGAAGGAGAGACTGAACTATTTTCTAACTTTGTGCAGAGGGGTAAGTGGGCCATTTAAAAAGTTCAGTGCTCCATGGCAACATTTGATCAGGAGATGGTGGGCCCAACTGCAGAGCCAAGGCTCACATGGCTCACATTTGCACTGCTGCCTTCCCACTGCTTCGCGGCAGCCACAGAAGGATTGG
>VZRQ01011103.1:55853-67124 GCA_013397975.1 Machaerirhynchus nigripectus
CGGGGCCTGCCCCGGCCCTGCCCGCTCCGGTACCGGGCCCTTCCCGCTCCCTCCCTCCCCGCCGGCCCCGCACGGTCCCCAGCGGCGCCTCCCGGCCCAGGCGGCGCCCCTAGAGGTCGTTTACGCCACCGGCCGCGGCCTGCGGGAGCGCAGCCGCCCCAAGGCTTTGCTGGGAGTAGCGTGGGGCGGGTTTGCATCACGGGTTCGGTGAAGAGAAAAAGACCCGTTTAGTGCCTGTGCGGGGCTATCGCGATCCCTCGCGGGGCAGCAGCCCGTGCGAGGTCGGTCAGGGGGGGTGCGTGTCTCTCACGGCTTCCTGGCGTCATTGTTGTGTCGCGTGACGTCACGGGGGCGTTGTATGACGTCATTCTCTCTGAGCCGTGACACTGGCTGCCTTTCTCGGTTTTCAGGGGTGTCATATGAGGCCCATTTACTCATGGAAAACTGTATAGACTGTATATGAGGCTATATATTTTATATATCTATAAATTATTTCATGTATATGCAACCTTTATATTTCTAAAAATTTTATTTCATATATGTAAAGCCTGTATAATTGTTAAGAATATAAAAATATATGTAATTTAACATGTAAATACATATTTATAAGTGTATTCTTAGTTACATAAATACCTAAAATGTGCAAATGTGTAAAAAAAAGGTAAGTACATCTGGAATATAATATGTATTCTTATATATGTGTTTATTATATGTATAATAAACATATATGGATATAAAGAAATTTATATAGATATTTCTAGGGCTATGCAAGTGTATAATTTAATATTTTTTAAAATGATGCATTATATATTACCAATATATATTTTTCTATAAGTCATACGCATAAAGAGTGTATGTATATATAAATACCTGTGTAAGTATATACATTCTTTATGTAGAGTTGGTCTAAAGCACATTATTATTTATTTTTATGTTTTCTGCCCCTTTTTCCAGTCTCTACAGGTAATAGAAAAGAAAGGTTTGCATTTGTGTCGTAGTTAAAGCCAAGCAGTGAAATGCTTTTTGTTAGTCAAGGTTTATACGTTAAATGTTTATATATGTACAACATTTATATGAGCAGGGCAAATACATGACTTTAAAATTAAAAGGAAAACCAAAGGAATAACTAAATTAACATAAGTTTTTCCTGTACGAAATTCGAGTTTGTCCATAACTTCAGCACAGAGCTTGTTCTAGGATGGGAATTTTCGATGTTTTTCTAACAATCACAGCATGGTTTGGGTTGGAAGGGACCTTTAAAGATCACCTGGATCCTCCCCCCACCATGAGTCCATCGTTGTATGGATACTATGCAACTTCCATGGAATATTGCTGTATTTCCTGAGTATTTACAGAAGAGATCAGTATCTCTTGAACTTTCTTACAGCTCAGTTCAAAAAAGGGTTCCCAGGCTCCAGATCTTGTCACCAGGAGGAAATTGCTGGGAGTTGCTCACCTGAGCATTCCTTAGCAGATCTTTTAGATGAACCTGCTCTAGTCTGTGGCTCCAAGCAGAAAACAATGGAATTGTTTTATGATAAAAGGTATAAATTATCTCGGCAGATCTGAAACACACGTGCAGAAAACAAGAGACCTCTAATCAGTGCCATGGAAAGGTGAATGTAGAGAATTGCAGCAGCACCTCACTGTTCTTCATTGTACTTAAAAGGTGGCAGAAAAGGGAAGAGACCTTGGTGAGACATTGGTGTTGCTCAGTGTAACGAATAAATACAACTAATTGCTTAATATTACATTATTATATCATTAGACCATTTATCTTTTTTATACTTTATAAGTTTTATATAAGAATAACTTAAAAACAAAGTTGATGTTTGTATCTAAGAAGATTATAGCAAGTGTATGACACTCTGTTAGGATTATCTCCTCCACTTGTCCACGTTCCTCATTAGAGGTTACTCTGTGTGCTTCAAGGACCCTGAAGCAAGAAACTCTTCGATGGTTTGCTCGTGATTTTATGTTGAAGGAGGTGAAAATAAGATTCTTCAGCATATTGTGATTGAGTTTCTTAGAGAGGGCAGCAACCCTGGAGGACTTTGTGTCCTCCATGATGCCATCTCTGGTGTCAGGGCATTTTAGGGGAAAAAAAAAAGATGATTTTGAGCTCACATTTGGCTGTGACACAGGAAACAGCTGCTGTGTGTCATTAAATGGAAGGAATTAGAGCTACACCTCCAATTTATTCTCCTTGTCCGAAGAAGAAGAGCTGCAGTTGTGGCAAAGCAGCAGCAGTCTGAATAGCAGAGTCTTCTGAAGTGTGATTTCCAAAGGACTTTATCCCTTGGAAACTTTTCATCCCATTGTTTCCCGGGCTTCCTCACCACATCCTTGCTAAGCAGGTGAAAACTTGTGCTTTGGCTGCTGCCAAACAGAAAAAAAATTACATATATGTATATCTGTATATATATATCTGTATATATATATGTGTGTGTGTGTGTGTGTGTATACATATATATATACATATATCTGTAAGCTGGCTTTCACCTATCCTTTCNCTTTCCTTGATGTGAAACCAGAAACTGTGGGATTTTTTTTCCCCTCTTCACTGCCAGCAGGTAGGGAAAAACCTCACCATTTTGACTTAAAGCAAAACCCTCACTATTACAAATTAAAGCAGCTGTGGAAGCCAGTAGAAACTTGTCAGTGGATTCCGAACTTGCTGGAGATGGAAGGGCAGCACCAGTGACACAGCTCCCTCACTTATTTAGGAGCAGAATGTATGTTGTTTGCTGACTTCCCCAAATCAGTTTGTCCTGCCAGCTTTCGGGATTTTACATCTGAGAGCTTGACAAAAGTTTTCCTAGTGGGCTTGAAAAGTTTGCCACGTGCTTGGATGGAAAGAGGGAAGAAGCCAAAGGTAACATTAAAGTTGAGGACGAGCCTCTCCCCTCCTGAAGGCTGGTCTTCACTTTCCTTCATAGCAGGAATGTGAAGTTACAGTCAGACCAAATTTGGTGATGGACAAAATGGAAGAGGTGCAGAAAACTTGACAAAAACGGCTTCTTCACCCTCACCCTCTTGTTTGGGCTGATCCTGGCCCCACATTACTACCCAGAAATTGATTTGGGAACTTTCCACAAGGACAAACATTTCTGTCACAGTCTTTGTTGCTCTCTTAGCATTGTGTTTATAGAAGGAAGGGGAATTGCTCGTAGAGCCAATTGTAAAAACATTCATTAGTAAATATTATTTCAAACCAAGCTGTCAGATATAAACATACCAGAACCCAAGACACTGCTCTGAAAAAAGAGCTTTCAGGAGTCTTCAAGTACAAAGTTTTGTGTGGTTTTTATTCAAAATTACAAGAAAGAATCGATCAGATTGCTAACAGCATTGTTTTTATCATGACCTAAAGGTACACAGGTTTAAAAACATCTCCTGGTTCATCTCACAGTCTAAAGTGTCTTTGTATTGTGAGTTTATTTCACATGAAATGTTGAGTATAGATACTTCTGTGATCTTAGAGGACAATGTGAAAATACACTGTCAGTGTTTTATTTCTGTGATAATTGAACTGAGGAA
This sequence comes from Machaerirhynchus nigripectus, assembly GCA_013397975.1. NCBI lineage: Eukaryota > Metazoa > Chordata > Aves > Passeriformes > Dicruridae > Machaerirhynchus > Machaerirhynchus nigripectus. The sequence continues at coordinate 59,394 of VZRQ01011103.1, forward strand.
ATTCTGTTGATGTAAGATGGTCTCTTTTTGGAAGAGTAGGAAGCAGTGAGTCTGCTCTTACCCAGAATGATGCTGGTTGTGAGAAACCATTTCCTTGCTGAGTGCCATAAAAAAGTGAATGTCACAATTTAATTTTTTGGTTGCCTGCAGCGTTAGACACCACACACATTTGTTGTAACAGCTGCAGCACTGGATATGTTTTTCTGCTGATGCACAGGGCTGGGTGTTCAAACTCCACAAAAGTTTTTGATTTTCAGCTTTGTGACTGTGGAAACAAGGTGGGAACAGCTGTGAAAAATACTACCTGTCTTCCAGATGCTAACTATTCAAACCAGGCACCTGAACTCTGCTAAACAGGAGGCTTGCAGAGGTGCTGTGGACCTACCCAGGGCCATGGGACATGACAGACTTACCAGAGCCTGTCATTATTTCTTGACTAAATATATTTTTTCCTGACAACAGAATTACTTGTTTTTCATGTTTGAAAGAGATGGTTCAACTATTAATGAACAAAAACAGAATTGGTAAATAGTATATGTAAAATATTTACAGTTCTGCTTTTAATTTCTTTACATAATTCTTAGATAAAATTCTTAGGTAAATTCTTTACCTAATTCTTAGGTAAATTAAAATATATCTTCATTTTTGAGAACTTAAGACTTTTTTCCCATGTCCATGTTAATATTCCTGTAGCACCTTTTGTTACAAACTCCTGATTTTTGCATGCTGTTTTTATTACACTAAGGATATCACCTGAATCAGAGTGTGCTTTAGTATGACTCTTGCCTCTTCCATTCACACACAGAGGTTTTAGTGGTTTTTCAGTTTCAGCAGTAAATTTGTGGTGAACTAAACAGTGTGGCGTGCAACTTCAGAAGGGAGAGTTACTTTAAAAATAGGGGTCGTTTGAAATATTACTTTCATCTCATGGGGGAAGACAGCAGAGGAAAAATATCTTTATAAAATTTAGAACTATATAATCCACAGACAAGATCTAGAGGAAAAGATATTATAATCTTTTACTGACATATCCACCATAATTCAGTGTTCAGCAGATATGCAGACATGCACGCCTTTGTGTTACAGTGGCCCTGGTAAAAGACTTTTAATAGTCACTTTGGTTTTTATTTTAAGACACTTTGGTGAAATGCAGCATCTGCTAGCTGCTTACAGCAAAAGTTCTGTTTTCAAGCTAGGTACTGGAGCAAAGAGGAAGGAATTCAAGCAAGTATGAAACTTCAGCATCATCACCTTGAGGTGTCTTTTCACTGCTGGTGTGTGGTTTTGAATTGCAGTAAAAATCCTAAGTGCGTTAAAGTCAAGTGAGCTTTTTTAATAGGAAAGGGCAGCTGTGTCCATATGTTTAATTAATTGTTTAATTGTTTGAGGAGATTGGTTATGTTTTAAATAGATGTCTTAGTCTTCAGTTGACTGCAGAAGCATACGTGTTAGTTGTACTTGCCATTTAAACTTGACAATGTGCTTCTCTAGAAAAGACTAGGGAAAAATTCCCTATTTCTCTAATCACACCTTCACTTACCTTTTATGAGTGCAAGAATACATATTTTAGACAGAAATCTCAATGAACGTTAAATATTGTACTTTAATTCTTTGGAAACTAAATACTGAGGAGAACATGCTGTAAACCCAAGGTAAAAAACCCTATTTATGCTGGAACAACTGTATCTGGCTGTTATTTGGATACTTATTAGCAATCCTTGGTTACTTTTGTTGTGTAGTTTTGCCGATAATCGCTTCAAACGTAACTAATTTGCACCTTTTTAATTTTTTTTATAGCGCTCATTAGCATGCCTCTTTTACAAATGCTTGTTTTCCTTTCACTTTGATCAGATTGCATTTGGCAGCAGTGGGAAAAATAATTTTTTTTTTTAATAGATTGGAAAAGAATACAATTAGATGCATGTTTTAATTAGTTTTTAGGTGTTGCTTTGACTTTCAGGGTGGGAGTAGTACTACTTGATTTATATCCTATTATTTTTTTCAATATCGTACTTGTAAAAATTTGGTTTTCACTGACGAAATAAGAATTGCAGGGCCTAATGGAGACCCTAGATAATAAACATTTTCTCTTTCAGCTTTGTAAGGACCTCTTCTTCAAATTTTCATAGTTTGATTTCACTTTTCTGTGATGAAATTTTTATCACCTGTTGCTTAACTGAAGTTTAACTGCAGTGTGTAAGCTCTTGCTTGTGTTTCAGTATGAGAAGGGCAGCTGAACAACTGGGTATCCATATTTGTTTCTTCGGCTCCAGAGAACATACTCATCCGTCAATTTTATTATATTGGGGAGGAAAAAAAGAAACCAAAACCATTCTAGAAAGACTGCAGTGTGTTACACAAATGAAGTTATACTTCCTTTAAAATATTCCAGTATCTGTGCTTGCCCACATAAATTGGTTATTATAATAGTAACCACAGGGCAAAGTTTTGCAACTTGCTGGCACTACAATGGCCTTTCCCTTTATAGCACAGATGGGTGAAATCATCATGGTCACACTGCAATCAGAGATAAAATAATCACTTTGTAAATACTTAAAGTCTAGGGAAGGTTGAGCTTTGGTTTCAGTGCTAAGTCTGCTGAGATAAACTCAGAGATCTTTTTGTGTTAGGCTTTCTACCAACCCAAGAGGACAGCAGCACAGGGTTTCTGTTCTCCTCCTGCATGCTTTATTTTCCCTGGAACCATGATACCAGGTGGTTTATTTTAAACAAAACTACATGAGGCAAGGGGAAGATCAGCAGGTCCTTTATGACACACAGAGTTGCATCAAAACCTAGGGTGTGATTTATGACAGTGCTGCCCAAGGGGTGCATCAGCAAGTGCTCTGTGACCGTGATGCTCTCTGCAAGGACAGGGAACAAAACCATGTCAGAAGCAGAGAATGTCGGGGTACTGGAGTGGGTGAAAACTGCAGAGCTGGATAAATCCCAGTGCCTTGTCTATTGACACTGGGTAAATCCCAGTGTCTTGGCTGTTGTTGTCAGTGCAGGAAAGTGTTTAGAATTAGTGCATCCGTTATGGCTCTTTCTGCACTTTGAATTAAATACTCTTGTGGGGTGCAAGAGCTGTTGGTAACCAGAACTCTGAGGTGCTGCCTTTTTTTTTTCTTTCTTCTGCTCAAGTGTAGTAAATTTAATGCTGAGGGACAACATTGTCTGTAATGAGGTTCACAGGAGCTGTGCAGTTGTTGTGATGATTCCTTGTCACAGTCACATAGGTAACTTTTAACTTCAAATCAACACTTACTAAGGTACATTAAATTTCAGTTTATACTTGGGTGGGAGTACATTCAGACATCCCTAGTTGTTCCACTTGATTTCTAGCTACTGTATAGTCTCATGAGTATTTATTTGAATACAAGCCACCACTGCTAATCCCAACACAACAAAACTTTCAGGAATATTAATTCTTTATGATTTGTTACATGGAGCTTTTACTGAGATATGTTATGATCAGGAAATAATATTAAGGCTTTTTTTAAAGGCCTGGTTTTGGGAAGGATTTAAAACAGCCTTTGGGCACATAGCTCTCAGAACTGAGGTCCACGGTCTTCAATTGCCAAAGACGTTGGAAAACACTTGGCTCTTGCAAGTTCAGGTGAATACAATACCTCATTAGTGCTGCAGGTGATATGGTGGTCCTCCCCACACAGGAGGGGGCACGAGGGGACTGACACACAATGGAACCACTGAGGTGTTCCCACTATGGCAGAAATGCACCAAATGCAGTTGTAGAAAATTTCAGCCCATGAAATTAAAGCTTGCACTGTCTAAAACCAGAATAAAATGCCAGTGCTGGTTCTTTCTGGTGTTGCGGTGTGAGTCTTGGGAAGTTGGTTGTCCTTTCACGCTCGTGGGGACACAACCTAAGAGACAGCACCAGTTTCGTGATGTGCTGAGATCTCTTTGTAGTGGGAATGAGGCTTGCAGGACCTACCTTAAGCCAGTCAACACAAGTCAAAAATTGCAATTAAAACGTTTGGATCAGGGGAACCCAGTCTATACAAATGAACAGCAGCGCATCTACGTTGTCCAAGTAGCTTGGTATGTACACGCAGTGTTTTTTAAAAGGATTCTGTGCAATGTATAGCTCTTGCAGCAGATTTTAATCACCTCAGTTGGAGCAGCCAGATGTAAGTTGCTGCTTTCTGTGAATTCAGCTGGGCCATGAGAATTACTTCAGATGTGAAGAGTGAAGCCATCTAATTCAGGAATAAATTCTCATTTCCAGTTTGAAATCGTAAGCAAATTTTGGAATGCTCACATCTGTCCTTTCAAAGTGGCTGTGCAGATAAACGTGTCACTCAGAGCACGTTTCGGTGGAAGGGCAGATGCAATTACAGCGATGCATAGCTGGGGAAACACATGAAGACCCCAACAAAGAGCAATTATATACGATTATATACTGCCCCAGTTGATTGACTGATAGCACATTTCATGAGTATACGTTTACAGCCCCTGCTCAGGAGGAAGCAAGTGTGCCCTTCTGCCGTTTTCCAGTGTTGGAGTGCCCCGAGTGCCGCCTCGGGAAGCAGCTGCAGGAATTCATGGGAACGGGTCGCTGGCAGGCGCGGGGCTGTGAGCTGTCAGAGCAGCTGTCTGTCCCGCAGGACTGATCGAATTAATCAGTTGATAGGCAGTATCTGGCTGTGCTGAGAGGCAGCCGCTCCTGGATCCGGCCCCGCCGCGTTCCTAGACCCGCAGGAGCCAGGGGGAATTGAGACTTTCCTGGTTTCTGGAGTTGGCAGAAACTTCTGCCGAGCACGAAGGCTCCAGAGGTGGCTGCTGGTACGGATGGCAGCGCGTTGTCCTTTGTGAAGAGTCTGTCCACTATTTATGACATGATGGGGCAGAATTGGTGGCTAGCTGGGCTAAAATGCTAAATTAAACATGATTTAGCAAAGGCTGTGGCACTGGAGAAAACCAAGCAGCCTCATGTTTGGGACAGGAGGGCTGGCTTTGGGTGTGGGATCACTGCTCCCGCATCACAGAAGGGGTGGGTCTCAGGGAGGCTGGAATCTCCCATACAGGGTGCAGAGTCAGAGCATCTTTGTGGTGATGCTTCTTAAAAGAGTGGCCTGTTGGACCCCATTAAGTTAGATACTGAAATTACTTCAGATAGCTAATCCTGCCTAAAGGTGTGTTCAGACTGGCAGCTCCATGCGCATTCCAGAGTTCATATGATTCATGGAGACTCCTAAATAAGCTAAAGTGTTTTGTTTTGTTTTGCTGTTGTTGGTTGATTTGGGGGCGTGGGGGGTTGGTCACAAGGTTTTTGATCTCAGTATTGGAACACTTGTGTGTGTTCCAATGGCTTTCCTTCTACTGGAGCTGCTTGCTTTTCTCTCCTAGTTTCCTGTTAGTGCCATACTGAACTAGAATATTGTGATTTTCTTCTATAATTCTCTTTAGATATGTAGTGAAATTTGATTATTGGAGCTTCAAAACATTATAATTTTGTGACATTGGAAGAAAGCACGTGTGCATTGACAGAGATGTGCCTCAGGCTGTGTTGAAATGAAGGCTCTGATGTGCCCTAAAATCAGCTTGGAGAAGGAAATTGCAACATAATATCCCTTCCCAAGTGCTAAATATTTACCTTTAATTAAATACCACTACTCAGCCAGCTGGGTTGAGTAGTATGAACACAGGAGACAAAGTTCATCAGAATTGCAGAACGAAGAGTGAATTTATTGCACTTTGCATTTGCTTTAACCTTTTTTTTNGAGAATAAATGCTTTCAAGCCATGCTTTACCTTTTTTTTTTTTTTTTTTTTTTTTTTTTGGAGCGCACACTAAATCAGATTTGCATGAGTGTAGCAGAGGGTAGCAGAGTGAAGGTAAAATGAAGCTTTTTGAAGTAGGCAATTGCCTTATATACCACCTGGTGCTGTTAAGCTGACCAAAATGTCAGTTGAGACACTTAAGAGAAACCCCAAAACCATAATAAGATGTTTAAAAAGAACAGTTTATGGGATGCAGTTACTGCCTACTACTAATACTTCAGACTTTAGTAAATAGCCAAATATTGCAGCAGTTTCTCAGGAACTGTCTCTTACTGCCGCTGAGCTGATCAGTGTTTGCTATCAATCAATAGAAGTTGACTTCTCCATCCTAAGGCAGTTCGTCCATTTCTTCAGGATTTACCATGTAATTAGCATTTCTGAAGGTGTATTTACAATAAAGATGTTTTCAGTTTAAAATCAGAACGTGATTTGAAAATAAAAGTAGTCAGTTACCAAGGTTCAGATGGGCTTAACTGTATCTATTTCTCCAAATCTGTTGAATTTGGCTTGTAGCCTTTAAAAAGTGGTCTATTAACTGGTTTACTTGCCAGTCAGTCCTCATCTCCACCTTCACTGCCACCACCAAATGCCATTTGATGCAAAGGTTTTCTGGCTCACGGCTAGCGTAGGTTTCATTTTTGGTGCTGGTGGATGTTGTCTGAGGGGTCACCCGTTTTTACCAGCTCGCGAGAGAAGTTCTGCACTGCAAAGATGTAATTTCCCGTTTTCCTGATTTTCTTCCACAGTCTGCCATCTTCAACTTCCAGAGTCTGCTGACTGTGATCCTGCTGCTCATCTGTACCTGTGCCTACATCAGATCCTTGACTCCCAGCTTACTGGACAAAAATAAAACCGGGTATGTGGTCTGAGCATTTCAAACATGCACAAGCTGTGTGGTTTCAACTGCGACCTTCCAGCATCTCCTGATGAAGTGTGTGATAATGCAGGTCCTGCTTTGAAAATTTTCTCTCTTTAAAGATAAAAATCTTAATTTTGTACCTCACAATAGAGTGCAATAAGGTATTGGCAAGCAGTTGCAATTTTATTGGAAGAATTTAGTAGCTCACTAACCTTGCTAATACTGCATTATTAATCTTCTAGATTTGTAGCTTTGTTGTTAGATGCTTATTAGAGATACAGAAATGAGAGACAGAAATAAAACATTCTCCTACATGTGGCTATTGTTGCAATGATTTATTTTTGATTCCTAGGTTGGGTAATAAACCAGCAGAAACTGGCTTTTTGTTTGTTTTCAAGATAGGTGTTTTGGAGATACAAGTTTGAAACACAGCTTTAGGAATAATCTGTAACTAAAAGAAAACTAAGAATAATTTTTAAAATAAGCCACACAATCCTCTTGTGTGGTCTGTTTAAATCATGGTTTTGTATTCTCTAAGGTGAAGGAATTTCTAGAAGAGTTTCTGAAAGCTTCTACAAACCTAACCTATTGGTTTTTTATCATATGGATGCTAGCTGTGATCAGCAGAGCTGTGATTTAAATGTAGTGGGTTTAGAGTAACCTCTGGGCACTTTTGACACAGAAACTTCTGGGGCTGTCCATAGAAGGTCAGTAATGCTGCCACCTAAGGTTAGTGCAAAGGAGATGGCATTTGTAGAAGCAGGAGGTAATTCTAGGTGGAAAAACAGACAGGGTTTTGGATGCTGGGTGTTTGGATTGTCCACTTTTTCCATCAGGTCATTTCCTATTAAATAAAATGTTCTCCTTCCCTAAGTGTCTTCCATCACTTCTGCATGTAGATTCAGAAGTGTCCAGTTTTAAGGAGACTCTTGTGACCAAGAACCCTGAGTGTTTGTCTGCTGAAAACCTTCACTGTAATTAACCTCTGGAGTTGCTGTTTTATTATCCAGGTTTTTTTAACTTTAGCAGTGTAAGATACCCAAAGTCTGCCAGCTTTTTTTTTTT
>VZRQ01011103.1:67183-93407 GCA_013397975.1 Machaerirhynchus nigripectus
GTTCTAACATGAAAACCCTTTTATATGCGGCCATGAAATTGCCACTGACATGAGAGGTTTCTTTTGATGGAAGCAAAGATGGAAAGAAAGGATGACTTCATGAAGGACAGGGAGTGGGGGGACAAGGGGAGTTTGGGTGTCTGCTGGTGGAAGATAACACAATAGTCAATGAGGTATACACAGTAAGAAGTAAGAATGTTTATTTTACTGATTAAAATTTTAGTGCTGTTCTTGGCAAGGAGTATTTCCTTTAATCTGGAGCTACTCTGTTTATTCTTGAGGCAAATCTGTCTGGAGTACAATAGAACTCTCTTCATAAAATGTTTTCAAAGGGTGCTGACACTGTGGAGGAGTTGGGCGTTTGATGTGTAGGTTTCTATTTATGTAGATGTAGGACATACCATTTTGTTTTATATATATATATATATTTGTAGACTACTTTGTACTGGAGAATAAAACCTTGGCCTGGAAGCAATGAAATTAGTTTCCTGTATGGTAGATGTTTACATGGAGCTCATATGGTGCTAAACCCCTGTGTTCTGTTCTAACATACTCCACACTCCAATGGAAATGTCTGGACATATGGGATAAGACAAATTCTAGTGAGACTTCAGTTTACCACAGAGATGCTCTTACCTCATCATTCCTGCTCCAAATTAAAGGCATAAAAAAGTAGCAAACAGAGAGGAGGAATGTTGATAGTTATTCACTGTACTTCTAAGTGAGTGGTACTTTGGTGAGGATTCAGGTCTGTTGATAGTAAGTGGAGAAACATTTATGCTGGTTGAGAGACGGCGTTGCAAAGTGATGTCACCCATCCTCATAACCCTGTATTTCCTCCCCTTCATTTCTGCCAGAGTGTGTCTTTTCCTACCAAACCAAACACAACTTTAAACCTTCATTTTCCCTGAGTGTTTCCATGTGCTTGGTCCTGAGCAGCAGTGTTAAAGGCTGGGAAAGCAAGTGGAGATTTACTGTTTCATGCTAACTAGAGGAGAATGTGCACCACAACATAATTCTCCCCTCCCTGCTAACCAGAAAGATGTGTTAGTTTATGTGCAGCAGAGATCCCCTTTGATTTTCCATCAGCAGTGCAGTGGGGATGTCTCACACTGCCTCCTGCAGTGGCACTGGGCTTGTCCTGGTGAACACATGGCATTCTGCAGCACACCCAGCCTTAGCAGTCGTAGTCTAGGGGCCCACCAGCTCCTCCTCAGCTTAAGAGGTTTCATTTATTTGGGTTTTTTGTTCTGCAGATAACCACCACACTTTTCACAATCAGTGCTTTTAGCGTTTAACACTGAGAGCCAGGAGTATGCAGCAGGTCGTGCCCATTTGGGCTGTGGCTGCCAGAAAGCAGCAGGGATCCCAGCCAGACCCACACCTTCACCTGCATCCACACAAGGATGGAGAGGAACACAAAGGGCAGAGAAGGAATAGTGCAATTGCACTGAGCAGTTGCTGCAGGAGGGATTATTTTGGAGCAGTTACTCAAGGCAGCATCATTTCTGTAATAAGCAAGAAAGTTTTGACTTGAAGAGATGCATGTTGTAGACCTGGGATGAACACTAATGGAAAAATCCAGGAGAGCAGGAGGTTTGCACAGGCTTTACCTCCAGTGGGAGCTCCCTGGCTCTTCCAGAGGATATATTACAGTCCAAAATTCAATCTGCTTCTGCTCAGCAGCAGCTTATGTGGACAACAGAGGTACTGAGCTGTTCCAGTAGCACAAAAGCCTCTTAAAATCTTCTGGTGTCATCATGGGAAGGCTGGTCAGTCCTTACAGGAGTGGCTTCAGGTTCATAAATTGTTAATTGCAGTAAGGGCAGCTGGTGAAACCCATTCTCTGTTTTGTACCTGCCACATCAGGTAGGGAAGTTTCTGTTTTCACCACGGGAGCCTTGTAGGGCAAAGTACAGTAATGGTTTCACATTAGTCAAGAAATCCCTGAGAAGACAAAAAAAATACCCTTGCTGAGATTGTGAGGCAAATTCAACAGACTTACAGGCTGCCTGAAAGGGTTAAGGCTCTTTTCCCCACGCAAGATTCTTCAAAAGTATATGAACAGGGTGGTAATGTTTTATTTCTTTGAGCTCCTGGGCAAGCTTCTGAGAGAGGGCAACATGAGAAGCCAGGCTGTGGAAGTTTTCCTGTTGGTTTTGCAGCATGCAGTCTGTAAATTCTAATTTTCCAGAGAGTGAACAACAGTTTTGAGAACCTGGGGTGCTATCAATGCAGCACTTCAGGGCTGTGTATTTTGGTCTATGAGATTTACACATGAATGCCTTTCTACCTGCATGTATCTTCAAAAAGTGCATAGATGTCTTCAGGTTACTTTATTGTATGACCTCCTAGCCTGGAAGAGTGTGGTAATCTATTTGCAGGGATTATTACTGCTGCTTGTGGAGCTGCATAAAAAAAGAGCTTTGTCTGTCCAGAAATATAGCCAAACCCAAACATGTATGTGTGTGTGCATGTGTGTGTGTATATATATATATATATGGGGGTTTTTTTTGCTTGAAGTAAAACTAAAATCTTCAGCACAAATGAAAATGCCTGTTTTCTAAAAATGTGAATGCTGCAATTCTGTTCATGGTGAATTGGTCAGCAAGGGGAGCATAAGTCAAAAAGCATTTCACTTTGACTTTGCACACCCCAGTCACTTGCTGCCGCACTTGGTCCTCACGTGCCCAACCCTGAATCTTTGCCTCAGAAACAGAGGAGGCTGCTAAATGGAAAGAGAGATGCTGAAGTAAACCAAGACCATAAAAGAGGATGTAAAATGGAAGTAGCAGAGAAATAAAAGTGCAGGGTGTGTTGACTGCTCAAGTATGCAGGAGCAAGTGGCCCAAACCTACCTGTCTGCATTTAAACGTGTTAGAAGCAGGCAACTCTCAGAGCCCAAGAAAGGGCAAAGACAGATAATCAAACCTTTGTAGGTGTGAGTTCAAAACATTATTTGTGGGGCTGTATCTACCACCTGCCTGATGGCAGTTCTCCAAGGGTTCTGTGCTTCCCCACGGTGTTCTGTGCCATACTGTGTAGAAAACCTCCCTGCACACAAGCTTTGAAGGGCTGAAATCTTTTCTTCCTATACAGGACGCTTCAGTATTGTTCCCCTTTTCTTCCTCAGATTCTAAAGCAGTCCCTCTGTTCCTCTGGAGCAGCCAGTATGAGATTATTTTAGTTACACAGAGAAATTGTATGTTTGTGACATTCCTTTGGGTGTTCCCTGAGTTGAATCCTGCTTTTCTCATTTGCTGTTTCACTTGTGAAAGTGAAAACAGCCTGGGCAAGCAGCACACAAGAGACATGAGTAAGGTGAACCTTGGTAAAGGAATAAGGAAGAACCAGAAGGATTGGGAAGGTCTGTTTCTTCACATAATTTTCTGTCTGGGGTACTTTATTGTAGATAAATACAGGATTCTGATTAATCTTTAGATCCGGAACACAGAATGAGTTAAATGCATCTTTGCATGCAAAAAGACCCCTTCTAGACATAGAATTTTGCCTCTTGTGTAGTTCATAGCCTGCACCCTTATGTGCAGGTATCTGCTGTTTTCTGGTGTCCAGCAGAGAGACAAGTTGACGAATTATTGTCAATTCAGATTGTTTTAACGTAAAAGAAAGAAAATCAGTTGACTTGAATGTATAAACCAAGAGCCTAATGAATTTATTTTATCTTTACAGACTGTTGGGGATATTCTGGAAGTGCGCCAGGATTGGTAATTCTTCTTTTTCTTTAAAAATCTTTTAAGATCAGTCCTCTTTCTAGTATAATTTATTAGGATAATGTTGCCATGTAGGAATGAAGACCATACACATCCTTGGTCTTAAAAAATGCAGGTTTTAACCTCCATGAAATAAGGGGGCAGGATATTGCTTTCTTAGATGAGCATCATGGAAAGCCTGCATCTTCTCCTGTCGATTCATGTATGTGGTCTTATCTTTTCAAAAATCTTCCACAGTTCTTGCCACATGAAATAACCAAGGGTGTATTTCTAACATGCAAAGAATCAATGATTCCTTATAAACTGCAGTGTGTTTGAAATTGCAATGGGCTATTGAAAAAAAGCCAGATGTTTACCTTACAGTAATAAAACAACATGGAATTCATAATGCATTAAGGTTCTGTTTAAGCACAAATGTGGGTTTTTTTCTCTCCTTTCTTTGCTCAGCTTCTGTGCACTTTTGAATTACACAAAGCTGTTCGTGTCAAGTGACATCTGCACACAGGCTGATCAGCTCTATCTGATTCTTGACATTTTCCCATAACATTGGTTTTATATTTATTTTAATCCTTATCCTGAATTTATTTTGAGAAGGAAATTGGAATATGCAACAGAAGTTTAGTCTTAACATTAGGTATACCCAAGATCTAGAAAAAAAAAAATTACAAACCTGTCATCAGTGTTCAAATTGCACTGTTAATGCAGAGCAGAAACTTTGAACTTGTAATCCTGGATCTTCCTACTTGTCACTGAACCTAAAGAAAGCCTGTATGATTCCCTTTCTGCATTCTCAGGCAGAACATTTTACAGGATGTCAAAGGCATTGACACAAAAAATAGGGTTTTTGTGAAGACTGGTTGTTAAAGTGATTGCAGATATTGTCCTATTTAGGCAATAGACATAGCAGAACCAATTTTAGTGCTGTAACAGAAAGATACTGGGAAGGCGGCAGCTGTCATAAATTAATTTTGATCTATGCCAGTGAAAGAAAATGTAAAAATTCAGCTGCATTAGGGTTTGTTCAAGGTTGAGGAGAGCACCTCCCCTTACCTTGCCCTTGCTGTCTTTGTAGTTAATTAAGTGCAAGGCTATTTTTTCCTATTAGCTGTGGGTTTTTTGCGACATGCATCTAGAGTGGACCACTTCAACTTTCTTTAAGACTAGGAGGTGAAAATGGGCTTTGGGGATGATTCCTATCATTTTATGTGTGTTAATCACAAAGGCATGTAGAAAGTGTAGGTTTTAAAAATGAAAATGTCTACTGGCTTCCTTTACATTTCACAAACCTGGTATGTTTAAACAACCTTCTCACATGTACATAAGATCTTAATCACGGGCAAGTGGTTACATATTTACAAAGTTGTGCAAAATAATGTTTAATCCTGCCACATGGTGATTTCTCTTTTAAGAAAATTAAGAGCAGAAAAGCATAAACCATATGAAAATTGTAATACCCTGAACCGTAGGAGTTGGACTTCCTCAAAATTTATTTTAAACAGATGTGAAACTGCAGACATTAATTCGTTCAGTTATTTGAAGTTTAATTAAATATATGCCAGATCATGACAGCATCTTGTAATGTCACTGGGCACTCAATCCTGTGTACAGGAGGTGTCACTGCAAGTATTTTATTTTTCTTTTAAGAAGTTTGTTCCCTCTGTGTTTGAAGGTCCTGCTGGTAAAAAAAGACTCCTTTTTTCATAAAAATTTCACCATGCTAGACTTGGGAGCCTTGGTGGGTTTTTTTCTTTAATGTTTCTCTGAAAGCTGTGTCTCAGGGTGGTTTGTAAAGACAAAAGACCTCGCACAGCAAAGGGAAATTTAACTTTGCCTAAAGCAAACAGCCCCAGCTCTGTCTTTGTGCTCCTGGATGTGTAAAAACAGGAATCTTCTCACCTTGAAGGCACATTTCAGTGTTGACACTCCCTGGCAGTTCTGTGGGCAACAGGTACCATCCACTGTTGGTCTCTCCAAGGAGAATTCAGTGGAACCATGAAGAATGAAGTTTTAAGTGTACAAACATCTTAATTAATGGTAATTAATGGAGAAAGTGCTCCTGTAAGTAGGTACCAGTCTGATTAACATCACTGATCTTCCCCTGGTTGAATTACAGTTCCCCACCTAAGAGTCTCTTTTTCTTCTTGGTGAAAAAGAGACCTCTGTAACATTCTGTCCTGGACCAAGTGGCTGGGAATAGATCTCTCAACGACTGCTTTTACCACCAGATAAAATTATACTAATGGAGTAAACTTCACTTTCATCCACAGTCTGCCCTGGGAAACTCTGACACCAGTTGGAAAGAATCAGAAAATGGAGGTGTCTGTGCAGCTTCTGTGATCTGCTGACCATTTTTATCACGGAAATCTGTGGAGCAGACCCTCTCCACATGCTAGCAATGTTATGTCTCCTTAGCAAAGCAAAAAAAGACAGGCATCTGGCCCTGTCTGGGCAGCTGTGAGCTCACAGCTCTGGCTGCTGCATGACACCCTGCACAGAAGATTCACGCTGCAGGTGACAGGTACCATTGCTAAGACAGCAGCTGCACCTCAGCTGACACAGACCAGCTCCTTAGCAGCCACAGAGGAGCAGAGCCAGCAAAAATTGGGTGTCCTGGGCAACTTTCCACTGCCTGCTCCCTGAGTCTGGCTCTGGGAGGTAGCAGCAAGATAAAAGTGCTCCTCAGAAAAGGTGGTTTGTAGTAAGATGGAAGCCCTTACATGGCCTTTCACACAGAGACCCAGAATCATCCAGTGGCACCCCTGGCATGGGCAGGGACACCTTCCCCCATCCCAGGGTGCTCCAAGCCCCGTCCAGCCTGGCCTGGGACACTGCCAGGGATCCAGGGGCAGCCACAGCTGCTCTGGGCACCCTGTGCCAGGGCCTGCCCACCCTCACACAGAACAATTCCCTCCCAGTATCCCATCTATCCCAGCCCTCGTTCAGCCTGAGGCCATTCCCCCTTCCCCTGTCACTCCATGCTCTTAAGTACCTCTGTTAAAGCAAAAAGCCCCAACTCTGTCTTTATGTAGCAAAATAACCTGTTCAACATCTGAGCTTTCCACTCCTGTGCATGTGCTTTGTGAATACACAGCTGGCCTTCTGTCAGCATTTCTCCAGCTAGAAATGTTGAGTATCGGTTTGCACGTGCTGTGGCACAATTGCAGCGTTAGACGAGGAGCAGGTGGGTCTGTTTAGCCATGCCTGAGTTTGTGTTTGTTCTGGGTTCTCTCCCCTCCTGCCAGGTGAGCGGAAGAGCCCCTACGTGGCCGTGTGCTGTGTGGTGATGGCCTTCAGCATCCTCTTCATGCAGTAGCAGCTGGAGAGTGTCCCCGAGCACCCAACAGCAGAGCGAGGAACAGCTTGTGTCAGAAGGGATGGGAAAGCATCACCGAGGCTCCTCTCACACCGTGGATAACCTGTCCTCTGGTGGACAGCCCTGCAGATGGACCAGCGTTAGTGACCATAGCCCAGATGACATGTGCTTGTTAATGGCAGGTCAGCAGTGACGCTCCTGCTGTAACTCGTGGAAGGGTGTCTGATGCGTGTCTGAGTTTCAGGGGAGCTCTTTTTTCCTTTTACACCATGCAGTTGAGAAGGCTTGCTGTTTTTAATTCCTTAAAATTTCTTGTCCAGTAGACCTGTTTAATGAAAGCTTAAAATGGTAAATCAGCCACAGCAATAAGACCACCCTTTGAAGAATAAAGAGCGTTGTGGCTCTAGGGGATGTTTCTAATCAAAGTATTTTTAATTCTTGCTGCCTGAACAATCCCTCTCGATTTGTGAGTGATGGCTCCACTCTCATCCTAAATATACAACCTCTGACCTAAGTTACACCCAGCTATTTGTTTCTGAACTTGTAATTTCTCAAATAATCTGTCATTATTTCTGTTGTTAAGATAAGATGTGAAATAAAGGCAGGGACCATAATTGTAGTGATGTCTGATTAGCTGGGGAGAAGGCACAGATGGGGGATCTGAGACACCTGGACTGCTCTGTGTAACACCGCATGTACTCATTTTTAGAGGTTTAGGTCTCTCAGATATGTCATTTCCCAGCTTCTTCCAAAATGTGGAGGAAAGGATTCAAAAGGCTCTGCTGCTGCTGTTGTATGTTTGGAAGGGTTTCTAAATTAGCAAAATGAACAGCTAGCTGCAGATAAGGAAGTTTCATGTCATAATAGACAGGTTAAAGCAACTAAATTACACTCACCAGTAGTAAAGATTAGGTTAGTTTTAATGATTAGCATTTCTTGTTCTTGCACACTTTCAGCAATCTACTCACTTCTTTAATAATGCTTGGCATGATATCAGACATCTGTGTGACTTCATACTGACTGCATTTGGGAGAGTTGTCTGTTAGCAGTATTTGTTGTTCTGGAAAGGCTTGTGATCAGAATGAACAAAGCTGACAGTAAAACACACTGAAAGGTATGTTAGCTGTTGTAGTTCTTGTTTGAAAACCTTATTTTCATCCATCCAAATTATCCTGCAAGTAGGAAAAAAATTTGTTTTGAGTTACAACCTTTGTGTTGTCTCACATGTACGTGTGTATCTAAATCACCACCAGAAGTACCCATCCAAAACTCCTAATCTGGGCTCAGGAAAAACAGATTTCTCCAATTTGGGCCACATAAACAGCCCTGGCTGTGACCCAGAGGCATGCAGAGCTGTAGGACTGTGACCACGCTGTGCACACAGAGAAGCCTTGGACTGGGCAAGAGACCTGGGGAAAGCAAAATCTGCTCCTGTAACTTTAAATGTGGATGCTGCTCCCAACGGGGCATCAAAGCAACTCAGGTTTGGATTTCAAAGGTACCGTTCCTAAACAGGGGGAAGGGAAATTCCTAAGGAGTCTTGGGGTTTGACTGTCAGGCGTATACATGTTCAAAATATGCAGAGAATCATTGGTAACTTTATGTTGAGCAGTAATAGTCTAGTTACTACTCCTTTTAATAAATAATGGTATTTTTACGATGTTCACACATTTCCAAGTCATCCAAATCAGTCCTAAATACCAGATCAATTCGTAGTAACCTCTTGGGTTTAGGTGCAAGTAGGAATACCAGTGAAAGAACCCAATGAAGTTTTTGTTCTGAGTATCTGAAAACTACTAACATGAACGGACTGCGTTACAAAACCTCCCCTCTTTGGGTTTTATCATGTAAGAAGTTCAGAGAGGTCTGCTCCCATTTGTTCTTTCTTGTTCAAACTTTAACATTGTTTCTTAAGTGGCAGTTCATCCTTGTGGCTTAAATGCAGGTGATGGATACTTCCTGGTTGGATTTTTTTTTTTTTTAAATTTTCCCCCTTAAATGACGTTTTCAGGCTATTCATTATGTGCTAGCTGCATGGCTGCTCAACAGAACGATCTGGAAACAGGATCTTTAAAGTGACAAACTGCAGTTGTTTTGAAATTGGTACTTTGGGCAGGTGTTTGCCTCCGGATTAGTTCTTTAGGTTTTCAAGATTTTGGCTTTAAAGAGATTGATACCTCATCTCTTTTAGTAAGATTCAAAGAAAATACTGGTTTCCCAGGTTAGAATCTTACCACCTTGCATTCTTGGCTTTCTTTTTCTCATGCAAAAGAGTTTGCAGCCACAGCAGGTCTGTACACCTCTCCTTGTGCAAAAGGGGCAGTGATTACATGTGACTGAAGCTGTAGTTGTGCCTGCTACAGTGGAAAAACATTTCCACATTGGGACTTGATCCTTCTTTTCCTAAACAGCATCGTGGGTGTTGTTGATGCCCAAAGATCTGAAACACAATGTGGTGTTCTTCGACCACACAGAGTATTTTATGCCCTTGCATGTACTTGCTATGGATTAATATTATATCAACTTCCATCCACATCTGTACTTTAAATGACCTCAGATTCAAAGCAGGGATTTAGGAAGGCTGAATTGAACAGCAGTAATTGCCATGTTGGGAAATGAGTAAAGCATGAGTAAGAGATGGGATCACTGTGAAGGTCTGATGTTCTGGAGGGGCTGATAAGCAGCTGGGCAGACGTGGCTGGTGGAGGAGGAAAGACAAAGTGGAGTCCAAGGATGACAGGAAGATTTCCTGTTCTTGGAACAATGTCCCTGTTCTGTGAATGCCCTTTCTACCTCTGTAACCACAGCAGTGAGCAGTGGAAATACACTGTCACCAAGAGGTGAAGCTGCGCTGTGGTGGAGGGAATAAATGCTCTGTCAGTGCTCTGAGGCTTTTATTCTTTGGATTTCTCTCCAGTTCTGTCCACTGGCATCAGGGGCAGAGCCCACTCTCTAATGCCTAGGAAGGCTCACTGTGATCGAGTGATTCCTTCCCCCCTTCTCCCTTTCATAATTACTTTATAGAGAAAACAAAACCAACATCTTCCTAATGATCTGAAATGCTGAACTTGGTAAAACCCACCAGAAGCCAGGAAAGTGTGATCTAAACCTGCTTCTCATACTCGGGCAGCAACTTTACATTAACTAGTCCAAACATTCCCAGCTAAGGAAGGTTTTCCAGCCGGGTTTCTTTTCCCTCCCTTTTCTCTTGTTCCACTTGAGCATTATTACTCATTCCAGGCACTTCTGCGGAGTGCTCCCAGATCCATTAGGAAGCCCACTTAGGTTTGCCATGTATTTGATGGCACTTAGCTGCCTAGAAAAGCAGTTTTCCCTTAGCTCCTGTACTGCAGTGTAATCAGCATGCTGTGCACCAGTGATCTGTCTACATGCTGAAAAACAGGTTCTGAGCATGAGGCCTGAATTGTTACCCTGGCTGCTGAAATACAATTCTTGTGTTTTATAAACAGTGCCTCTTTTTGTGATACCCCGAGGCCACAAGGCAAAAGGTGTGGAGGAACAGTCATTCTGCAGGATCTGATAGTTGGGGAAAATCCTCCCCACCTCCAGCACGACCAGTGTCACACATCCTAACCTGTACTCGGTGCTAAATTTTTTGACTCCATGTCAAACCTGAAGGGCCTGTGTGCCCAAAGGCACATCTGTGTTTTTCAGTCAGTCAGTATCTGACAGGATATAGTCCCATCTCCAGAGGTTCTGCCTAAATTACATGAGCTGTTCCCTGTCTCACGGAGCACAGGTACCCGAGTATGACCTGTCCCTTCATAGGGTCTCCTTCCTTTGGCTCTGTGACAAACGGAGCCCAAGCTGCTCTGATGAAACAGCAGCCAAGCTCAGGCTTCAGAGCCCTCAGAAATGAAATCGTCTCTGGCACTGCAGCTGACTTATCTCTTCTGCTTCACCAGTAGCTGCAGGAAGGTTGTGCACCACTTCCTTAATCTGAAAAAGACCTTGAGAAGAGTGTGTCACTAACTCGTAATCCCTGCTGGTGTGGGAGGATGATGCCAGCATTCCCTCAAGGACCTGGGTATAAACATTTCCAGGGACACAACTGCTGCTGCCAGCTCCTGGGATGTCAGTAGGGAAGATAATTACTTAATTAAGGAGTGAGGAAGTTCCTTGCTGGTCCGTCACACTCAGAACTTTCTAGGAGAGCATCTCATCGTCATTTCCTTTGAAAGGGCTCTTTGGAAGCTGTGCCGTGGGAAAAGAGGACTTCCCTCCAGCACAGCTCTCAGTGTGTGGGAAGCGGGCAGTGCCCATCCCCAGCTGCCACCACATTTCAGTAGATGCCGTGTTTGTGCACTCTGGTTCAGCCGAAGACCAAGTCTCCAGTTTGTGCGGGCCCAGTTAACCTCTGTCATCTCTTCTTCAAAATAATACGAGCACATATAATCTAAGCACACTGCACTGGGCTCCCTGACACCCTCTGCATCACCTGTTTACATAAATAGTCAGAGGAGCCTATCACAAACTCACACCACAAAACAGCACTTACCTTTGACAAACTCAATGATTAAAATACTGTATTTTCCCCCAAAGGAAGTCAAGGAGGTTTTAAAAGGTTAAATTTGTATATGGCTTCATTTATTCTTGGGGGGAGGAGGGAAGCAAAAATTGTTTTAAAGTGAAGTCAAGTCAGGTCAAAATATAAAAGTACCCCTTTTCAATTCTAAAATCTTCACAGCTGGTCACTCCCATGTGCAAAAACTTAAATAACCTTTCAGAGCTGTATTAGGGCTAATGAAAACTCTGACCAAATGATAGATGTATTTGGACACTTGGATGTACAAATGTCACACCCAGTGGAATTAAGAGGAAATAAATAGTAATTTGACAGCATTGGCAAGCTGCGTTTTTGACTGTGGAGCACCACCAGCATATTTTACATGTGTATCACAGTCATGAATAAGTCAGTCCAGACACACATTCACAGACCAGTTTTGATTTCCTATTAAGCTGCATGCTCATTTTCTTTCCCCCACCCTTTCCAGCTAATAAAGTGAGCCAAGGGAACGCACTGATCCCTGTCTTTTTGGAACAAATTGCCTCCAAATTCTCACGATTGATTCACGCAGACTGGTAAAACTCCAGGAGACGGGGAAAAAAAAATCTCTTCCCAGTGATAAGGCATTCTTGACATTTGAATTGTTTGTCATTTACTGAGGACATAAAACCCTGATACCAAAGATGGCACTTGAAATTATCATCATCACTGGAGACACACTCCCTGCTCCAGAGGGGTTTCTGAGCACACTCAAAGAGTCAATGAGTTGTGCCCCCACCTCTGCCCTGCACAGAACGTGCTTCTGCCTGCCCAGGGACATGTTCTGACATCAATCTGATCACTTAATGATACCCCTCCTGCACAGACCAGAGGCATGGAAAAGATTTTCATCTCTGAATTCACCATGGCTTCTGGAAGTAATAAAAATTACTTCCTCCTCTTCTTCTCACAAGGAAGAGCAAATCCTTTGAAATGCAGCTGCTTTCAGGTTGGTTGGTTTGAACACCTTCACATTCATAGAATCACAGACTGGTTTGGGTTGGAAGGGGCCTTAAAGCCCATCCAGTGCCACCCCTGCCATGGGCGGGGACACAGGACTACCCCAGGGTGCTCCAAGCCCTGTCCAGCCTGGCCTTGGACACTTCTAGGGGTGGGATGGGGCAGCCACAGCTTCTCCAGACAATTCCTACTCGGATTTTCATACTGGCACTTAAAACCATTCTTTTTTTTTTTCCTTCCCTCCACTGAAGGGTCATCCTCCTTAATTTGTCCAGGACCAAACCAGATAATACCAACTTCAGAAGAAAACTTCCTCTAAGCAACGCTCTTCTCTCATTTGCTGGTTGGTTTTTTTTTTTTTGCAGGTACAATGTCTAACGTGGGTCTAATAAAGCATCGTCATCCTACTCTTCATTTTAGATCCATCCACAATACTTTGCATACATAGAAGCTTGTTAACTGGGATGTGCAGGGTGGTGTTGAGCATAGTGCAAGAATCTGTATGAAATTTAAGGCACAGTTCTGTGCCCTCTGGCACCAGATGCTCCAGTCCAGTGTCAAAATTTCCTCACTTGTAAAAAAGTGTAACTCAGCCGGTAAGCCCCAAAATGCTGGGGAAACCTAAACACTTAGATATTTACCCAGCCACATCAGTCCTACTCTGCCAAGGAAGAATGCCTCCTGTCCTCAAGCAGAAATGCAGAACCCCATTAAAAAAGGAGGAAGACCCAGCTGGTGAAGCTCTGTTCTTTGTTTCTTCCCATTTTTCATCTGTTTTCCACCCCTGTCTTTGTGCAGTCCCTTTCTAGCACCACACACTGCAACCACAGAGATCAAGGCACTCCGTGCTTCTCCCAGTTGTTCCTTTTTGTACATTTGAGGTGACGATCTCGCTGGCTCGCAGACTTGCAGGAATGATTCAGTAGGTGCTCACAAGAACCGTGGCAGTATTGGCTATTTCCCCAAGCCCCTTCAGACAGCTCATCTCACATGTGGAAAACGTTTTAAAGGAAAAACGGGACACAAACCACAGAAGTGCTCCCCATGACAAGTTTATTATGTTTATTTAATGTGAGGAGCTCTGAGCTGTGCACACACTTGCAGACCTGGCTGCTCCTTGTCGCAGTAAAGCACAATATGACACACAGACGAGAGCTCCAGTGCCACGACCTGTGTGCAGCAGTGGGAGCTCCGTCCCCTCCGCCTCCATGACGGAATAATCCACTTCTCCTGGGGAGTTAGTCATCAGCTCCTTGCTGAGACAGCAGGCTGCATCCTAACAGGCCCCAAACCACCACCTGCCCTTTGTCAGGCTCAGGGTTCAGACTCCAGATGGAGGAGTAGGGAAACAAAAGAGCCTTTAAAGCCCCATTTTACCAGCAGTGTAAGCAATGTGTGACCATACAGCGCACGTGTCCGCTGTGGTCCGTGTCCTGCAAACACTGACCTGGTCTGGTCGTGTTCCAGGCCTCTCTTAACATTTTCCTCCTCAAGCATGTTGAACTGCTGGTGATGATTTTGAAATGGGTTTGTCAGTCCCTAATCGAGCACAGGCTCTCACAAAATATGCAGAAGAACCATACAAGGAGAAGGGGTGAGCGCAAGCAGGTAAAGAACAGTGGCATGGACGGGATATTCGTGCTGCTTCGGTCATGGCCAAAAGGCAGGAGCAGTCCCCAGAGAGGAGAGCACCCAAGGCTGAGGAACATGAGGAACCCTGTATCCCGCAGAGCTCACTGCCTCATTTCCCAAAACACTCAAGAGCTGCTGTGGGCTGGTAATGTGGGAGATGCTGATGATATTGGGGATTTTATGCCCCAAAAGCCAAGTCCCAGGCCTTCCCAATTGTTTTCTTACATTTAGATTTGTGTCTTTGACCTAACAGCCAGGGCAGTAACCTCTGGAGCGGCCACAGAGAGTTTTTATAACAGTAGCATCCAGAAATTTTGAACACCCAGTTTGTGTGACCTGGGAGACAGTGTTTCAGTCTTCAGCTCCTGTAACATTTGATATGTTTAAAGCACAAGTCCCATGGTTTATAACTATGCCCGAAGTCAACCAACACTTCTGAGAGAAAAAGTCAGTGTTGGAAAGCAACTTTAGTGAGCATGGAAGGAAAAATGAGATTAGGTAACACCACCACCAAGGACAGAAGGAGAAAATTAAATCCCATGTTTTCCCTCCAGTTGGCAGTGAGCATCAAGCCATCCATGTTAGAATCATGGAATCCCAGAATGGTTTGGGTTGGAGGGACCTTAAAGCCCATCCAGTGCCACCCCTGCCATGGGCAGGGACACCTCCCACTGTCCCAGGCTGCTCCCAGCCCCAGTGTCCAGCCTGGCCTTGGGCACTGCCAGGGATCCAGGGGCAGCCACAGCTGCTCTGGGCACCCTGTGCCAGGGCCTGCCCACCCTCCCAGGGAACAATTCCTGCCCAATATCCCATCCAGCCCTGCCCTCTGGCACTGGGAAGCCAATCCCTTGTCCTGTCCCTCCATCCCTTGTCAGTTGTCTCTCCCCACCTTTCCTATGGCTTCCGTGAGGCATTGGAAGTAACATTGATTATACACCTCCCAGCCTCCTCAGTGAAAGCAGCAGGGTGCCGTCCCTATTCCGCCCAAATTCTCCCCTGGAACAGTTTCACCCCTCACACTGGACCAGGCACAGGACATGTGAGGAATTTCCTGTGCCAGCACTGTGCCTGTGCCCCTGCCAGCGCTGCAGAGGCTGCTCAGGCCGTGGGTTTGGGCCAGGGTGAGTGAAATCCGCTCAGACAATGCTGAACCAGCACAGGCACACAGCAGTGAGCTCCAGAGCTTAGCAGCAGTCCTGCTTGGACTTTCCTTTTATCCCTCTAAATCCAGCTCTAGAGGCTGCATTACAGCATCTGATCCTTGGAAGTGTCCGAGCGATTCACAGTTTCTCCTGTATTTCAACAGACTGCAGATTTTTACTTTATTATGAAGCATTCAATCTCAAGCATTTTGAAGATAGAATAATTCAGTCTAAAAACACTCCTGGTTAGAGCATGCCATACTGTTGGTGGGGAAACTGGCAGACAGACAATCAGAGACCTCATCAAAGCAAGTGGAGTTTTCAGCAGATGGGTTTGCTGTTAAGCAGTTCCACAGCCCCATTAGGAATCCTGAGGCATCTTTACTTGAAGCTTTTAGGAGTCAGAGAAGAAACTGCAGCAAGTTGTGTGTGATCTTACTTCATTTCAGGAGGTTGCCTGAGTTCCTTTGCAGCACTGAATTCAGGCAGTGTGGTGGTCTGAACCCGAGTTGATGGACAGCTGTTTAGACCAATAACGCTTCTCGAAATCTACATATTTAAACCGTGTGGAAGCCTGGCAAGCTCTCTCTTCCTTCTGGCCCTGGGACAGTTAATGGGGCTCTGGCTGCTCGGCCCGGCGGGCTGGGCTGGGCCTGGCAGGGGCCGGGCTGGGCCTGGCAGGGGCCGGGCTGGGCCTGACCGCTCGGCCCCGGCGTGGGCCCACGGGGCCTGCAGCTCCGTGAGGGCCGTGATGCCCCCCCCCTTCTCCGGTGCGGCCGAAATGAACTTTACAGCTCCGAAATGAACTTTTCAGCTCCGGCCGCTGCCCAGCACAAATCATGTGAACAACAGAGAGATAACGTTCCAGCTGCAAACTCNATTATAAGCATGGGGGGTAGAGCGTTCACTTGTAGCCACGAGCAAAGATGCCTGTGCTGGAATCAGTAAATGCTGAAGTAGCTGTGATCACTGAGAAGCCTGAACCAAGAGATAGCGATGAAGTGCAGACCCCTTGCTCCCAGGGAAGAAGACGACTTCTGTTCCTGAGATGAAGATGATCCCAGAGGTAGATGATGAGAACCTTTGCTCTTGAACAGCTCATCCTTAAAATAGCACCCCATTAGCTAAGACTGAACCCTTGAAAACAGCTGTGGGGAAAGCTGTGAGCCGAGGGAAGGGACTTTCACATGCCAGCAGAAAACCACCCCGGGCGGCTGTTGTGCTGTGACGAGGAAGCCACGAGAAGACTCTTTCTTGTGGAGAAGCCCCAAAGCATGGGCAAAAGAGACTCCTCTCCCTAAGTGAACTGATGAAAGACTATTATAGAGGTGGTGAACTGACCGAAATAATCCCAAGTTTGTGCCTTTATGTTGTATCTCGGAGGAGGGAGGAGGATGGGGGGAAGAGAAGTGTTCTGAAGGTGTATTTTGACCTTATTAATCCTTTTTTTTTTTAGTTCTGTTAATAAACGTCTTTATATTCTTTAAGTTTGGAGCCTGCTTTGCATTCCTCCTAATTCTTATCTCACGAAGGTAAAAGATGTGAGAGCAAAACCACTACAGGCAGTTAAACCCAAGACCATGTCTGTTTCCAGGGACCCTGCTGTGCTTCCAGCCAGAGCTTCCCCCTCACCTGTGCCCTGGTGCCTGCTAGTTTTTGGGCAGTTCAGCTGCTCACTGATGGAGCTGTGGACATTTCACAGATGGGGACACAGACCTTTACTCATTCCACCATGCCAGAACACCCACAAGCTTTATGGGGAGCAGCACTCAGCACATAAAAAAGAGCTCAGGGCAGGTAAGGAGCACCTTATCCAGTTCCAATTCTGAGAGAGCCAAGACTATTGATGAATTATTAGTTATCACTAAATAAGGTGAAGAATGGTGCCTGAATTGTATTTAGAGGCTGAAAGAGTGGGACCTACTCAGATTTTAAATCAGCCGAGTGATTTAAACTGTAATCCAGATCTTACTCATTTAAACAACTGTTAACTCCAACATCTGTAAGAAGATGTCTTATCAATTTATCACAAATTAGAATTGAAATTCTCAGGCCTGTGCTACTCTGCTGTGCTGCTGCTACAGATTTTGGCCGTTTCCACCTTCCAAACTCTTACTTCTCTATTGCATGCCCACCTGGAACAGACTCACCTGGGATGACTAAATAAGCTTTACTTCCAAAAACCTCTGTTCCAACAGACTGCTATTTTATTCTCTTGAAAGCTTTATTCTTAGAAATAAGACCATTATCAAAACTTTTAATCTCAGAAAAGACATTATTAGCCCCCATTTCAACATAAACATTCTTGTTTTGGAGGGAAAAGAAAGATTTCAATGTGAATGTAAAGAATAATGCCTCAAAATGTCTACAAAATTTACAATTCCCTAACGTGTGTGATGCTACCAGATGATACTCACAGAGAATGACAATAGGAGTGTGTCCAACTGGATATTACCCCTCTTCCAAAAGTGCTAACTAATCTTAGCTGTCCTAGTGATTTACGACGACACTAATGGAAGCAGTTTAGCAACATTTTCTGGCAAGCAAGAGCATGTGCACCAGGGACAGGGAGAAACATCCTACACTGGAGGGAGAGGATGTGTTTGCTGACAGGGAGAAGGAGCCTGTCAATGTAAAGCACACGAATAGAATTAAAACACTCTGGGTTTTCCTCTGTGTTTCTGTGTATCCATTAGTGAGTACGAAAATTAGACCCGCTGGCACTGAGAACTAATCTAAAAAAATGTTGGTAGTATCAAGACCCAAACAGGACAAAAATAGTTTTAACTCTTATCTTGAGTCTTTTCAATTGATCTAAAACTGCCCCAGCATCATTTATGTGAGGCAAAGATGCCTCCAGAACCCATTTAGCCCCATTTCTGCTATTTTCTGACAACAGTGCTCCATTTTGTGGTAATAATTCTCCATTGTCTTTATGCTTGGAAGCCTCTCTTCCCTCACAGTTTCCTTTTCACGTCCACTTTCTTTTTCCTCAGACACTTGATTATCACC
Organism: Machaerirhynchus nigripectus; assembly: GCA_013397975.1. Lineage (NCBI taxonomy): Eukaryota > Metazoa > Chordata > Aves > Passeriformes > Dicruridae > Machaerirhynchus > Machaerirhynchus nigripectus. The sequence continues at coordinate 85,541 of VZRQ01011103.1, forward strand.
CGTTTGTTCCTGCAGGATAAGCTCACATGACACTATTTCTGGCAAGTCTGTTACATTTACCAGAAATAGCACCTCACCTGAAATTGTCACACCTGCCAGGTGATTCGCCTAGTATTTTCGTCCCTTTCTGAGAAAGAAACAGTCAGCTATTGAAATGTACAAGGTAGATATTCAGTATCTTTGGTTCTCTGGCTGTATCACTGAAGGAAGAATACTGGTTCTGTTTCGTCAGGAATTAGTTTTTCTTGACCATTGTTTCTTGTTTTTTTGGCTCCTGCTTGGTGGCTCCTTTCCACAAGCAGCCTGGAAGAGAGAGTCAGGGAAAGCTGTGGGGCCACAGGGGAAATCAAATGGCATCATTACAAGTGACACAAACAGTAAATGAAAGTCTTTCCTTCCTCAGGCCATTTACATTTCTAAAGGCCTGGGTGACTGAAATGCTAGGATTAATTAAATCTAGCACCAATGAGTTCTGCAGAAGTTAAGTAGATCTGTTTCATAATGGTTGGTAAGAAAAGTGAAGAGGTTAGAAACAGGAGGATATTTCTCTTTTCTACCACATCTGGTTGAAAAAAAGAGTATGTTTTTCTAGGCAAGCATGAACATGGAGATGAAAGAGGCGTTTTCCACAAAAAAAAAAAAAAAAGCTGGTTGATTATGATTATGGAAGTGGTAGGGAATGAATCAAACCAGGAAAATCTGCTGCCAACCTGCACAAATGTTATGGCTGATTGTCAAAATTCAATCACACAGGAGAACAAACACCAGGCTGCTTGTCTCTCATCAGCGTCTGCGGCGCTGAGCGGATGGCAGGGCCACACTCATCTGGCTGGAGTGAGCAGCTCCTCTTTCACTGTGGGTGGACCTGTGATTCACAGAATCACGGAACCATCAGGGTTGGAAAGGATCTCCAAGGTCACTGAGCTCAAACATGAGGACAGCACCACCACATTCAGCACTAAACCGTGTCCCCAAGTGCCACCTCTGCGTGTCTTCCTCACCCGTGCACAGGACACAAAACGTCCCTGGTGCTTCACAGCAGCAGGGGGTCATTTAGGACAGCCAAACTTGAGAGGCACAGCCATTTTCCCAGCAAAAAACAAGATCTCATTTCTGCTGCTCTCTGCTTTCTAACATCACCTGGAGAGAGGGAATGTGGTGCCCCCTGGTTCTCCAGCCCCTGGCTCTTTGCAAAGAGGGAGGTGGCTGCCGCACTGTGCATAACCAGGACAGAAATGTTAGATTTGCTCTCCTCACAAAAGTCATCTGGCCTTTGTTTGCCACATGGCCTTTTGCTACTAGAAGCTTCCATCACTTGCACCTGGAATAATGAAAGGCATGCAAACAGTGGTGTAGCCTCACCAGTCTGTTCTCATGTGGGGCTCAAAAGGCAACTTCCCAATTGTCCCTCAGGTAAAGAACATGAGCTATCATTTTAGAGATTCTCTAGGGATGCCTCAGTCCTTACATATTTAGGTTGAAACATTCCTTGACGTTTTCCAGGCCAGGCTGGACAGGACTTGGAGCACTGGGATGGTGGAAGGTGTCCCTGCCCATGGCAGGGGGTGGCACTGGATGATCTTCAGGGCCCCTTCCCACCTAACCCACTCTGTGATTCTCTGGTTCTGCGACTCATATCACATTTACTTGTAACAGGCTTTTTTCTGGGTGTCTGGGCATTAAAACAAACTATTTCAGAGAAAAGAGTTCATACAGATTTCCAAAGTACACAGCTTCTTAAACCATTAGGTCTTCGTTGGTTACAATTACACCCAAACTTTGGATCAAGTGTCTTTGCTGACTATGTACCCCAAAAACCAGCATCTTCACCAAACTACCACGGACCTCAGCAAAAGCAGGACTCTGCCCTTCTTTGGAGTTTCTCACCAGTGCTAAACTGGCATAAACCCTCCATAAATTTTGTATCTAGGCCGTATTTTAAACTGAAACATTTCCACCAAAACTGCTAATGCTGGCTATGAACCTGAATGTTGTTTCCTACCTCAATTAGTCCCCTACATGTTTGCCTAGGGCACTAGAATAAGGCCAGCTGCACCTGCCCTTGAGAAAGGCAGGGGTTTGCAGAAGACTCAGGACTTTCCTTGATGACTTTGAGGAAATTTTCCAGCTGTGGATTCTACAGAGAAATACTCCCATCCCTGGAAGTGCCCAAGGCCAGGTTGCACGGGGCTTGGAGCAGCCTGGGATAGTGGAAATGTGGGAAAATTTTTAGAAAATGCTAATCTTCACCAGCTAGAAAATACATATAGATAAATATAAACTGCAAAAAGTAAGAGAGAAATTCTTCAGGAGAAGAGGTTTTCATGGAAGGGGAGCAATTGATCCCACTGCCACTTAATAAGCCTGGGGCAAGACATGGACATTTGAGTAAGAGAAACCACAAAACATGTCTGAAATCAGGGCGGGTGCTGATGAAACACTGTTTATGGTTAAGGTGACAAGAACTAGATTTCTTCCTTTTTCTGTGGAAAAATTTGCGTTCTAAAGTATATTTTCTTCTGACGTAGAACAACAGTTTGGGGAAAAATAGTAATAATAGAGATTTAAAAATACCTTCTTACGATAGAATCAGTAGTTTATTAGAATAATCTGAAAAATTCTGAGCAGCGGAAGAGACAGACAAAGCCAGAGACCTGGCAGTCTTGGGTGGAGAGTGGGTGAGGGTGGGGAAGTCTCACAGAATCAATGTTTCATGGGGGAAAGGGAATTCTAGTGGGAAAGCCACTTATGTTTTAGTGAGGTTGCAGTCAGCAAAAATAGTCCCTCTGAAATTAGACCTTAGTTTCACTTTGATTAACCAAGGCAGAGTGCCCTGATGAGGAATGTGGTGAGGAACAAGGTCCAAGTCCTAAGCAGAAGGAGAGGAGCAGCAGGAAGGCACATCTGTGCCTTATCTCGGTGCATAATGAAGCCTAAGAAGACTTCCAGAAATATAAATTTATGAGGAAATCTCAGGCTCCTTTTACACATTTGAGAGCAATTTTTCTTATATGCTGTTCTGGGGACTGCAGGAAAATCAAGGGCAGACTTCTTGCCCCAGCTCCGAAATCCAGACCTGTGCTTGGGAAGGCAAACAACAGGAGCAAAGGTGACAGCTAAAATGCCAGGTTTTCTTGGGACAGCAAATCCATACAGGAGCACAAACAAAGCTGCTCTGATTTATGCTCCTGGCTCCCTCCCATAAGGGCTGCTGACACAAAGGACTCCCCAGCTAAGAGTGCCTAACAGCCCCCTTCCTCCCTGCAGCACAGAGCTGGCAGGAAATTCCAGATAGCCACAGAGCTGAAATGAAAGCTGCCATTCACAACCAGCCTGAGGAAGGCAGCAGCACTGAAAATTTAGCATCTGAGCCATACCTGCATTGTCAAAACTTTCAGTTTCACCGTGGCGGGATTTTGGCACAGGACAACCAAAGTTCACCCCTGAGTTGCCGACATATTGAATCTAAACACGCAAACGTTGTGGTGTGAAACCACAGTTTTTATTCCAATTTCAGTTCTATTGTGTCTGGCAGAGGCATTTCTGATGCAGGGAAGTAAGGCAGGGTTTTACCTGAAGAAAATTCCATCATACTTCCTGCTTTTTTCTTTGCTTTTTTTCCCTTCTTTTTAAAGCCAGACTTCCCAAGATAAGACACCTGTTGTCATGATTTATGGACATCCACACAGCAAAGACTGGAAAGAAAACCCTTGTGCAAGAAACCTTCGGATAATCCCAAGCCGCAGAATTTAGGATGGTTCCATTGCCGTTATTTTCCTGGCCATTTTTATAGCAGTGGGATGTTCTCTCAGTTATTTTCCTACAGCAAGTCCTGTTCCAAACAGTAAGCAGGGAAAAGCACTTTGGGGTGTCAATCACTATAGCAAGCTTCAGGATGTGGAGCTTTAGGGTGAAGCCACCACTGAACTGCTGACTGGGGAAAGGCCTGAGGAGATGTTTTCAGCCTCATGTGAGTAAAAGTGAAAAACTGTGTGATGCCACCGTTAGGACACATTACCAGAGGTTTATGTGTCCAAAAATATTTCTTTTTTTTTTTTTTAAGATTTCCCAAAAGAATGTAGGTTCATGCCAATGGTGATGTCAGATGACGAAGGTGTCAGTCTCATATTCCTGTGCTGAAAATCCATTTACAATGTAGATTAACCTTTATTCACACCCTCAACTTGACTCTTTAGCCGTTCCTAACTAGGAGGAAAACCGTGTGTACCTACTCTTTTTTACTCTTGTCGAGTTCATCAGCCCCTTCAGCTTTAAAATCACAAAAGATGGCTTTGGTTCTTATTCCAGGCCCTTACTAAAACTGCAGCCTATCTCTACTTTCTTCCTGCCTCCATCTGTCTTATTAAAGTGTTCTCCACGCTGCCTCAAAAATAAAAGTGGCTAAAATGTACAGAGCAATGAATCAGATGTAAACAGAGGTATCTGCAGCCTGAAGCTGCTTTATGATGTTCTTGGGCTGCCTATGATGCAGCATATTTCCCAGTGAAGAAAACAGATGACCCCTCTATCTAAGAGACTGTTTGCAAGCAGGGACAGGGAGTCTAATCACGATTTCTGCAGTCTGAGATGCAAGCTCTTAGTGTGTGCATGGTGATCCTCTGAGTCAGTGAATAAACTGATTTTTAATGTATCTTTAGATGGTATGAGATGGAAAAAAATACTTTGGAGAATTTAATGTATAGAATATTCAGATTTTCTGGCCTAAATTACTACAGTCTACAATCGAATGTTTATGGCAGGAGTTAAGACTTTGGCTCATGAGCTAATTCTTGGCTTTCTCAGCAGTGACACAGCTTTCTCAGTCATGTATTGAGCATTTATTAATTAATGAGAAGGTGTTAGTGGAAACAATTAGCTCCAAACTCCTTACGGAGTGTTTTCCAAGCAATAGAGATATTTTTTAGCATCTCATCAGAGGAGGGTGTCTCAGCAATATGCATTATTGTTGTGGCCATCGTGTCAACTGGACTGCTCTCATGAGAGGGGGTTGAGAAGAGATCATGTCAGGCCTAAGCCAGAGTCTAATCTAAGTCCAGATATAACCTTTTTATAGGCAAGACCTAATACATACTCTTAAATCAAACTGTGAAGGGAAAAATTTGATATTTTATGAAGATTTGCTCTCTTAACTCAGACACCCATGATGTCACACTAGCACAGGTAATTGCATGGCTTTCCTCACTTAAAAAACATGACTCAGCTCTGGTTTTTTAAAATATATCTTTAATGAAGTAATACTGTGCCACGATTTATCTTACTGCTGCAAGCAAATTGAAGCAGGACTCAAAACATGCCAATATCCCAAACATAACATAATAGCAAACAAAAAAAAGCCACCTTTAAAGGGGAAATGCGTTTTCTCATGTACAGGAAAAGTCCTAAAGGAGTTTCGGCTGGGATTTGTTCTTTTTGCTTTTGGACTGTCAGAAGCTCTTTTGCAGGACCTCTCATAAGAGGCTGCTGATAAGAACCCCGTGGGCACAGCAGGGCCGTGGGTCAGGGCTGGAGGCGCGCGAGCATCCGCAGGCACGAGTGATAAGACTGACAAGGTCAGTTCCCCCGGTGCTACAAGAGTCAGGCAGCAGATAAAGCACAGCGATTTTCCTTGGTTAAAATTACTGGTGCCTGCAGAAGAGCTCGGGCGGCCCAAGTGCACGAGCAGCAAAAGGTGTGCTGGGAGGCATGAGCTGAGCTGCTCACAGACCTCGCCACAAAGCTCAGAGGTGGAGGAGGTGGAGCCCTTCCAGAGCCTCCTTTGCCACAGGAAATTCATCCACAGCAGCAGTCCTTCCCTTACTCCTGAGCTCTGAAAAGGTACCAGGCCCTACAGGTGAACATCGGCACGCACGCGGCAAAGGAAGTTAAATTTTGGCTGTCAGCTCGTGGTACGCTTGGGTTATCCCAGGCAGCTCTGACTTGATTCTCACCCAGCAATAGGAGGTATTTATGTCTTCCTTTTCTCAGTCTAAATAACTCGGTCGTTTGGGCCAGTCATTTTCCCTGTTCTTGGCTCCAGCCCTCCCATTAGTGAGTATTATAATGTTCAGGAAAAGAAATCCAGCTGGTGGAGCGAAGACTCTGCAGAAGTTGAATGGGAAACTTGCAGCAGGCCTGTTTTTCATCTAAACAGCATGTGCATTTAAGTCAGGGTTACAAAAGCTCCAATGTCTTCAAGATTTCATTTATAAGCATGTCTCTCAGAAGACAGTGAAAAAATTTTTAAGTTATCTACATCTATTTTATCTCAAAGTAGCCTAAAGAAATATAAGCTTAAAACTATCACATTCTCCTCAGGATCAACCATACTTTACAGTAGAAGTCAACTCTCCTGCATTTAGGAAATTTCTTTCCCCAAAACAAGTCCCACAAGTCCTCTTTGGGTCTTCAGTTTATGATCACGAAAGAATCACAGAATCACAGAATGCTTTGGGTTGAAGGAACCTTAAAGCCCATCCAGTGCCACCCCTGCCATGGCAGGGACACCTCCCACTGTCCCAGGCTGCTCCCAGCCCCAGTGTCCAGCCTGGCCTTGGACACTGCCAGGGATCCAGGGGCAGCCACAGCTGCTCTGGGCACCCTGTGCCAGGGCCTGCCCACCCTCCCAGGGAACAATTCCTTCCCAATATCCCATCCAGCCCTGCCCTCTGGCAGTTTAAACTTGTCCTAACCCAAATAAAGGTGACCATTTCGCCCATTTTAACCAACTTCACTCAAAAAAGTTCCTTCGTGCAGACTAAAACATGCAAGAAACATTTCCTCTGTGAGGTTCTTCATATTTTGTGCAATACATAATACTCAAGTGGTAATTCCTAAAAATTATTCCCTGAACAGAAACTTCATTTTATCTTTTATCAAGGTTTTAAATAATCTGTAAAAGCAGTTTCTTGAGGGTTTTTTTTCGTTCTTTCTTTGTCCTCTTTTTCCTCCTTAGCATAATAATGCTTGACAAGAAATCTAGAGACAAAACTAAAATTACATTATCTCGTCTTTATCTTCATTTTATATTGTACTGGAATAGAGCAGAGCACTACAAAGTGTCTTCAAATCAGATTTTAGAAAGTTAAAAATAAAGGATCGTGATGGAATTAGAAGACTCCCACAGAAATTTTATAGGAAGTAGTGCCAGTCACACAGGCATTGTGTGCTTGGAAAATCCCTGCCTCCCCACCAGAAGGGACTGTACAAACTCTTGTCACTAAAATGCAGTAGAGAAATGAGTAGGTGAGCTACCAGGACAACTGCTGCTGATGTGCAGGAGGCCAGCTTTGATCCCAGCGGTTTCAGAAGATTAACTGCTTTCTGCAACACCCCCTTGATTCTGGAGTGGCACTCACGGATTGTGGAGCTTCATCCCAGTGCCACAGTCCAAAACCCAGACTCTGCTCTGTGCCACCCCCAGCGGGCGATGCCCTTACCTGTATGTTGCCCTGAGTTTTGCAGTCTTTCGATGTTTTCATTCCCGTAATAGAATTTCTCACGCAGTTTCTGTAAACATAGGTGTCATGCATGAAAATTGAAGGTTGGCTTTTGCATAGGACTGTCAGGTGACCAGGATATAATTAAATAATAGATATGTTAATTAAGAACCTTTTTACTCCCATGTTGTCCAGTTTATTAAGTTCTCAGTTTTGAATAATGTTATCAGTTGTTAAAATATGAGGTTCAGGATTAAATTAGTAATTGTTAAATGATTATTCATTTAAATAGTTACTGTTCAATTGTTAAAAGGTTATTAAGTGTTTTCCATAGTTTAAAAATGTTGTATATTATTTCTCTTATACTGTATTTAACCCATTAGTGTAATTCTAAGTTAAGTAAGTTGTTTTTCATTAAGAAATTAATTATT
>VZRQ01011103.1:98779-110505 GCA_013397975.1 Machaerirhynchus nigripectus
AGAGGGGTTTGGGGTCCCATTTAGGAGGGTTTGGGGTCCCAGCTCAGGGGTTTGGGGTCCCAGCTCAGGGGGTTTGGGGTCCCAGTTAGGGGGGTTTGGGGTCCCAGCTCAGGGGTGTTTCGGGTCCCCGCTCAGGGGGTTTGGGGTCCCAGCACACACTGCCAGTTTATTTGGAGGTGGGTTTTTTAGCATAAGGATTTGCAAACTGCTCTGTCTGGTTCTAGATCTGTACCCTCATTAGGCTGACATTTGAGAGGTTCCCCTTTAGATCACTCAGAATTTCGCTTCAAGTCCTGGCCGTGCTCACACAGATACAATAATGTGTCAGCAACTGTGTGAATTGAGCAACAAAAATCCTCTGCAGAAGCTGAAATTCACACCAAATGCTCTGACAGATGAGATTTTTCATATAAATAACTTCTCATAACATATAAACTGTCATTCCGTGTCACTGATAGCTAATGGATTAAGTTCTTGTTTTCCCTTTAGGATCAGTTACTGGGGAGGAAATAAGAAGGCAAAAAAACCCTCAAGCAAAAGCAGTTCCATTATCAAAAGAAATAAAGGAAAGCAGAGTGTGTCAACAAAAGATACATGGGTGTGCCTGTGGGACTCACCGCCTCTAATGCAGGACCTAAACTGACTCTGGTGCCTTCTCAGCACCCAAAAACCCCACCTCTGCCATCCTTTATGACTGGCTGGGCACTCACAGGCACAAGCCTTGGGGGACTTGTGCTGCTGCAAACTTCTTTGAGGACGTGGCTGTGGTTTCCTTGTCTTGTGCTACTCCATCCCTCTTCCTCCCACCCCCTTGCACTGCCATGGATGGTCTGCCTTGAATCGCTCCTACCCCGGGATGCCACACTGGTGTGCCAAAGGCCTCCAGGCCTCCTCCTTGGGTGTGGGATGGAATTTATAACACCAGCCTGTCCATGCAGTGGGTTTCCTGGCCTTGCTGGGCACTGCAGCCCAGCCTCTGCAGCTCCTTCAGCTTTTATGGCCGTTGTCTGCTCTCCCCTGGCTGGTTTTTTTCCCCCCCTAATCAACACTGTGGAGCGAACAACTCCGGCCCCGCGAGCTCCTGTGCTCTGTCACGGCACTCAGGCAGCTCCTTGTCAGCAGAGTGCCACAGAGCCCTGCAGGCACTAACTTATTAATCCTCACACCCCTCCGATGATAGGGGCAGCTATTATTATCCCCCTTTCCCGGGGCCGTGGGGGAGAGAGGGAGCTCGCCCAGATTAAACAGCTCAAGGTCACACAGGAAGCACGGCCGGGCTGGTCTCTTGTTCTCTGGTGTCCAGGTCCTCCTGGAGGAGCTGCAATGCCTCCTCACAGCTGGGAAACGCTTTGATAGTCAGGACTTACACCCACACAGCAGGAAGCAGGAGCATTACATTCATTTGAGAAAATTTGGGGCAGTCATGGAGAGCGTCTTACAGCGCACAGGGAACAGAAACGCCTTTGGGTCAAAAACCAAAATCGTGAGGTCTCAGCAGACTGAACCTGGGCAGAGGTGGCTTATTTTGCCTCAGCTCAGGTTGGCGGTGGTGTTCACCATCAGTGGAAAGCCAGACTGTGTTAGGATGGCCCAGATGAGTCCTTGGAATGTGCTCGGAGGGGAGGGAAGTCAGAAAAAACGTATTCTTTGTACCCAGGGAAATGCAGGGAGTTTTTATACCAAATGATGTCATTTCTCATTTTCTTCATTAGAGAAAACGTGTTTCCCCTTATTTTATTTTAAAAAAAGGATCTTCGCCTAGGAATACCTACTCACTGAATAGCTGGCCTGAACTGATTAAGGCAGTGATGAAGCCCTTTCTGCAGCAGGCTCTGCTGCTTGGTGCATTGATCTCAGGTTGTCCTTGCCTCTGCCTACACAGAGCTGTGCAATTTTCCTCCCTGAACACTCAGAAATGGTTTTAGTTGAGCACTTTTTTTAAAAAAGACAAGTGAGCAGCCCAGGATGTGCCTTGGGCGTCGCTCCCACCTCGCACCCTTCCCCAGCTCCACCCTTCTCCTGCACAACCACTTGCTGCCCTAAATCCCTCCAAATAAAACCACCCCAGGAGAAACCACACCTGTAACATCACAGAACAGGCCAGCACGGAGCAGAAATGTGAGAAGGTGTAATTCTGAGGACAGCAGAATAATGGTCAAACCCTCTTCACTCAGGGAAATCAAACTTCTCAATTTCTTTCTACCTCTGTTTTTGCCATCTGTAAAACCATCACGATGGTGGCATGAGTTTGTTGCAGACCTGCTTTTCTACAACACGATATTCAAGATTAGAATTTATTCCTACTCAAAGTGAAAATGAAATATTGAAACCTCTTCTTTATGTTGTTGCCAAACAAAATCTGCGTTTTATAGCCATGTCTAAAAATGGGAAACTTAAGTTTTCAGACTGATGGGAAACATGAAATTAAGGCACCTTTGAACAACTGCATTTGCAAAAACAGGCAGAGATTTAATCTTTCATGAAAGACTTCAGCAGAGACTTCTGCCCCCTCCACCCGGATGGTTTGATGCTGTCCAGATGTTTGCTGTGTGATGGGTGTGTACCTTCTGTCTCTGATGAAGAAACCAGCCCAGACATCCCTGGGTTCCTTTCTTTTTACGAGCTTACGAGGATTTAAACCTGTTTTGTCCTAGACTGTCTACTCACATTATCATTGGGGATGGGCAAATCACAATGGGAGGGAAAGGCTGGCTTAGGTCAGCACTGGAAGTTTTGTTGCCTAGGCAAGCTCAGCCAAAACATTCACGGATTCAAAGGGTTTTAGCCTGCGAGGATATAGTAAATCCATAGCTTTTCATTTCTGGGTTTGCAAAAAAGTATCCAGAGATCGACTTTTCTTACAGGATTAGTCTATTTTTATTCTGGATAAGAAGGCTAGAGGCAATGTGACAGCAATGACAAAAAATTATTCTGTGGGTTTATTACAGTTCCATCATTATGTTAAATCCACTGCATGGCTGCATAAATCAAGCATTTCTATCTGACTGAAGAGAAACAACGTTCATGTCACCAAAACCACCCTGCATATTGAAAGTGGTGGAATGATAAGAAAAACCCCAAAACTTTCCAATTCGGCTACTAATTAGCATAGGTAATTGCAGTTTCCCTCTCAGACTGATAGTGGCTTCTGGTTTTGATCAGAACAAAGGAAATAACACAAATAAAGAGGAAAGCTCGGATTTTAAAAGAGAGTTTTTTCTCCATTCTAGGTTAGTTGTGCGGTACAAAGGCGGTGTCTGGTGTGTACTGGCAAATCCAGGAGGATGCATAATGTTAGAGCTACCAAATCATTAGTAATAATCCAATTGTCACTGCCAAGGCCGCCAGCTGTGGTGGTAAGAACCTGCAGAAATTAGTGCAAAACCAGACAAGCCTTCAAGTCGCATTTTTATAATTAAGAAACCATTCATGTGGGAAAGGAGGAAGAGCAAAACAATGAATAAATTACTTGTTTGGCATTTCATAGAGCCTGTAGAGTTCCAGGGTGACTGAGTTATCACACACATAAGCAAGATAAGGAAATAAACCAGAGCAGGGTAGACAAATTTATTCCTGGTGCCACTCAACGCTCTCGAAATACAGAGTTTTATGAAGGAGAAGTGCATGCTCTTTGACTGTATTGTGGAACATAAAGACCAACCCCTCCCCTGTATTAATTCCTGTGTTATCCCATCACAGGTGAAGGGGGGAACTGGAGAAAGGATGGGTGGTAGCACATTCATCCAAGGGAAAGCCCTCATAAGGCCACTCTCTGTCGTATTTGAAAGCTCTTGGAAACTGAGAGAGGCCCCTTATGAGTGGAGAACACCAAATCTTGCACCCATCTCCAAAAGAGACCAGAAGGACTTTCTGGGAAGCTGCAAGATCAGAATCACTGATGACAGAAAAGACTTCTGAGACCATGGGGTCTGAGCTGTGCCCAGTCCCCACCCTGTCCCCAGCCCAGAGCCCTGAGTGCCACCTCCAGGAATTCCTTGGACACCTCCAGGGATGGGCTCTCCAAACCTCCCTGGGCAGCCCCTGCCAAGGCCTGAGCACCCTTTCCATGGGGAAATTCCTGCAGCTGTCCAACCTGAGCCTCCCCTGGCCCAGCCTGAGGCCGTTCCCTCTCCTCCTGTCCCTGTTCCCTGGGAGCAGAGCCCGACCCCCCCGGCTGCCCCCTCCTGTCAGGGACTTGTGCAGAGCCACAAGGGCCCCCCTGAGCCTCCTTTTCTCCAGGCTGAGCCCCTTTCCCAGCTCCCTCAGCCTCTCCTGGGGCTCCAGGCCCTTCCCCAGGGGCTGAGATAAGGAGAAGCTCCTTCCCTGTGGAGGCAGCCCCAGACTGGAACTGTCTGAAGCACCCACGATGCCTCCAGGCTTGGAGGTTTTCACAGCCCGTCTGCCCAAATCTTGGAGAAAGCTGCTACAGCCTCAGGGCTGTCCCTGCTCTGGGCAGGAGGCTGGCCCAGAGTTCACTTCCTGCCTGAAAAGTTGGATTCTCTGAGTGTCCCAGCCCTCCTCAGAGGACTGGCTTCCCCATGGAACCGCAGCCTAAGGTCCTGCAGCGGCCAGGCTTTCTGTGGAGAAACAGGTGTAGCAGAACCTCACCTTAAATGTATTTCCAGACCTTAGTCAGCGAGGAATAGCTCAGAAGAGATTACTGAGAGGATCCCCGCTCGGTGTTCTTAAAATTAACAGCCACTGCACAAGAAATGGAAGAGCTGTGCCACTCTTCCATCACTGATTTCTGTCTGAAAGGTTTTGAACACAGGTGAAGTGTGGGTTGTCCTGGCTGAGCTCTATTACAAACAAATAACTTGAAAGAGGAAGGTTATCCCCCTACATCTGTCATCGTAATAATACTGGCCATGGAAGGGAACATGGAACATTAACAAAAGAGGAAAAATGCTCAATTTCACTGTCCGAGTGAGTGGAACAGGTAATAGAAAAGAATTACAGAATTATGAAGAGCTCCAAGACCATCAGGCCCAACTTGCAACCAAAAATGAAGGAGGAAAAGTGAGAGTCATATCCTCTCCTGGGCCAGGATATTGTCTGAGATGTGGAAGCAGACAGGGCCTCCTTCCCAGGCTCCCCTGTTCTCTGGGGTCCTGTGGACACTGAAAGGGTCATTTCCAGAGTGTTCTGACCACATTCCAGCCAAAATCCCCTCCTGGTCACTGGGCCGTGACCATCCCCACCGCAGCACCGTCCCTGTCCCCCGCAGGTGTCCGGGGCCAGGAATTTGGGACACAAGAACCCCCGAGCAGCAGCTGGGCTCTGTTCCCTGCAGGGGAATCCCCAACCAGCTGCTTCCATCCACTTCCCACTGACAGTGGCCAGGAAAAACAGAGCAGGGGCCAGGATATATTAAAGTGTTAACTGCAGGCTGTTATCTGCGCTCTGTAATTACGAGTGTGATAGAAACTTGGTGCTTTTCCTCCCGCTGCACTGCTGCTCTCCCGTGCCAACATGTACGTAGAGGATTTCTGTGTTTTAATCTTGAGCATGTCGTTGCTTACTTGCTGTCTTGGAAGTCAGCTGCCGGGGTGGGAAACTGAGACAACCAGATGTTTTGCTCTCCGTGCTGAGGAAGTGAAATTAGAGATCATCTTCCTTAAGGTTTTTGTGGCAGAAAGTTCAGAAATGTAAGGGAAGCTATACTTCTAACCCCGTGCAGCTTAAGCATCAAATACAGTAGGTCTAATCACTGGTTAAAAAAAAAAATAATTAAGGAAATAGTAAGAATAAACAATGTGGAGGGAGGGGTAAAAAACAGGAGGAAGAAAATTGAGTAAGTATCACTCTTTGTTCTTAGTTATGGCTTGAAAACTAATTATCTCCTTCGTGAAGGGCAGCTAAATCTCTACCACTTCAAAATTACCAGTTTAAAAGTCCAACAACGTTTATATTCAGAACAAATATTTCTACTTCTGGCCTTCATGATCTGATACTTCAAGGCACCCACTGCTAAAACAGATGCACATCTCTTACTGCAAATTGCCCACATGTTGTGGCTGGCATCCTAATTACATGGAAATGCAAAAAATCACAGTATTTTCCTTGCAGACCCTTTTTTTTAATGGCATATCCGACAGTCTTGAAGAGGGCTGTTGCAGTGTCAAGGCAGAGGGGTAGGAGGTTTTAGGCAAGCAGCCTGGAGCGGGAAGATTTCATACGCTGCCAGCTCTTGGCAATCAGTGAAGGAACATTCATGCCACAGCCCTATTCAGCTCCTCAGTGTTATCACAACTGGGAAATTAAACATTTTGTCTCACAACAGAATACACTGCCTGGCTTGCACCCATATCCCTTTAATTTCATTTGTGCTAGCTGCAAATCTGTTTCTCATTTAGCTGCAGCTTCTTTCTCAGCTGTGTCTCACTTTCTTTTGTGTGCGTTGCCCTGCAAGTGAATTTGCATTTAGAGGTGAACGCTGGCTCCGACCACAACTCCTAATTCAAGCCCCATTCAACTCCGTGACTGCTTAGATATAAACTTTGGCCCAGATCTAACGTTTCTCAGTCAGCTCCTGCCTTTGGTACGGCACAAATCGAGTCCCTCGAGCTGAAGACCTTTGGACTGTTACAGGGCTGAAATATGAGTCCACATCAAATCCACAGCTCGAGCTCGTTTCTCGGGGGTAATGGCAAGGTCCAGGCGTGAAGCCTCGCTCGTGTTTGCTCACTCTTTGCTTATGCCCTTGGCTTTAATTCACCCACCACCTCTTCAGCTGGGACTTTCCATATTCAGGTCTTTCTCAGCCTCCCAAACCAACTCCTGCCCGGAGATGCTCCAAAAAGGAAATCCAAAACTGACCCTGCATTTGAAAATCAGTGTCATTTGAACCTCCCACTGATGCGCAAGACTTGGATGCTGAACAATGCAACCACTCTGGGCCGGCTCTTAAATCTTCTGGAACAACTCAGGGAGCAGCACAGGAGAGGTCTGGAGCTCCTGGGAAGGGTCAGTTTTATGCACAGCAGGAACAGCAGCACCCTTAGCCGAGGTGGGAGCAGAACAGGGCAGGCAGAGGGCAGATGTTCCCACCCCCGATTCGCCGCCCGCCTGCTCACTGCAGAAAACTTAAATTTTTCTCTTCTCCAAAACAGCACAACAATGAGTGTTAGAAGTCCCTGTGTCAGGAAGACAATAATCTACGGATTCTTCTGTTTGTTTTACTTTTTTAACACTTCATGCCTGTTTTTCTAAAAAACACAGTGCGTTTTCAACCCTAAAGTATGTTCCTGCTATTAAAAAAAAAACAACAACAACAAAAAAAAAAACCCAAACACCACCAAAAACATACAAAGAAACAAACAAACAAACAAAAATTTTAAAAAGCTTGTGAGGCTGTTTGTCCCCGCCCCCCGATGACGTGGTTATGCAACGTCAGCCCAAGGAGAAATTGTCAATGGGAATGAACAGAAAAAAAAGTATTCCTTGGACCCCAGGGAAATGCAGGGAGTTTTAACAACGAATGATGGCATTTCTCATTTTCTTCATTAGAGAAAACAGGCTTCCCCTTATTTTATTTAAAAAAAAAAAAAAAAGGATTTTTGCCTAAGAATACCTCCTCCCTGAGTAGCTGGCCTGAACTGATTTAGGCAGGGATGAACCNGAGTAGCTGGCCTGAACTGATTTAGGCAGTGATGAAGCCCTTTCTGCATCAGCTCTGCTCAGGTTGTCCTTGCCTCTGCCTACACAGAGCTGTGCAATTTTACTCCCTGAACACTCAAAAAAATGGTTTTAATTGAGCACTTTTAAAAAAAAAGACAAGTAAGCATTGGTTTCTTGACGTTTGCGTGCAAAGTTATTTATTTATTTATTTTTAAGGTCTCAGGGAAAATATTGGAATATTTTTAATTTCTTTTTCTAGTACATGGGAAAGAAGGGAATCTCTGCCCCCCTCCTGTTGTGGGTAGTTAGCAAGGGAAGAAATGGAATGTTTCCAGGTACCATCTCTTGCTAAATATGAATTGCAGCTGTTTTTCAGGCAGCTCTCCTGTGGCACAAGTGCCTGTAAATTTGAACAGAAGATGCCATTACAGAAAATTCCCATTTTCTCTGCCCATCACGATGATTTGCTTTACCTAAGCACAGGCTGTTGTACAAGAAAGGGTCTCTGCAGCTAAAAGCCATCATGGACAGGAAAACCTGGCTGGAACTTTGATATGCCTCTGCATCTCCTCACGTTTTGATCCTTTTTTTTTTAGAGAAATGCAGTCTCAGGGTGGGTGTTCTCACCTTTCCTCCAGCTAGAATTATTGTCATGAATCCAGTTTAATTTCTTTTTAGAGAAGCGGTGTCTCCAAAGTATTGCAAAGTGAATTTCACCAAAAAAGTGTTTTCCTTTCCCATTTTACTGAGTTATTTGGGAGTGACAGCAATGGACATACAATATTTTATTATTGAGTTAATTGTGGGAGAGCTTGGCATGTCTTACTGTTTTTAATAAACTGCCAATAGAAGGAAAAGCTGAAAAGCAAGACAAAATGTTTATAAGCTGCAGAATGAACTCTGGGATAGCTCAAAACTGATTCTTTCAAAGTGTTCTTAAGGCCTGTAAATGTTACCTAAACTGACAACTGCATCAAGAGCTCCTTGCAGAAAAAATTACCATTCAAAAAGATTTCTTAAAAGCTGAAAACCATCTACTTGAACTGCTAATCTTGCAATTAATGCTGATTTCATAGAATTATATAATTCTTAGGATTGGAAAAGATCTCCAAGATCTTTGAGGCCACAACTGTTAACCCAGCACTGCTGTGCTCACCAGTAAACTGTGTCATTTAATGATGGTCTGCTGTATTTTTTTAGCTTTAAAATCCCTGGGAAAGAAGTGTTTGGTGAGGGACATGCTGCAAATCTAAGCCGTAAGAGAGGTCACCTGGTGAATTTATCAGGGGAAAAAAAATGTAAAACTTCTCAGAAGAGCTAAAGAAAAACCTCAGGCACAAGGCCAGGACTGTTTCCTGTTCTGGTTTTGTCACACAGAGTGTTATATTTGGGGTACTGACTGTCACGGGACGTCATGGAGACCAAGAGCATGAGCAGTTTCAGGAGGGATTAGAGGGATTGATGGGGCTGAGCCCATCAGGGGTAATTAGGGTATCTGCTCAAAATAACCTTCACGCTGCAAATCCGTATCTCGTCTGCAGTGGCCTTTTCATGGAGATACTCCCTGATGTGGGGACGGGAACGGCGACATCCAGGCAGCTCCAGCAGAGCAGGGGACCAGGGCAGGACCCTGAGTGTTGGAGTCCAAGGCATGCCTCTGGCAGCCCTGGCAGGTCAGGGAGCCCCGCAGCCCCAGCGAGGGGGTCCCAGACCCTGGCCAGAAGCCAAGAATGAAGGTGGTTTTGAGCTTAGTCCATGGGAGAAATTACCAACACTGCGAGAAACATTGCAGAGCACGAGAGTTTAAAATAAGTAGTGGTTTGGTGTGTTGCAAGGTAAAAAGGTAGATTTTAGGATTTTTAGAGTAAAAATAAAAGACTTAAGATGGAGGATTTTGGGTGTTACCCTGTTCTTCTTCTTCTTCTTCTTCTCCTCCATCTTCTCTGGTGGTGGTGGCACAAAATGATTGGTAGAATGAAAAAGAGGTAGAAATTACGTGTCTAGAATAGGTGCAAACTAATTGGTATAAAATGGTAAATAATAAACACGTTGTGAAGAATGGTTGGATCATGGAAAGGGCACAAAAGGGACGGGACAGCCCAGGACTGGGCAGTTCCCGCTCGGACACGGCTGGCATCAGACTGCGGCCGGAGATGAGAGCTGGCTGGAGATAAGGAGAAATAAACAAATTAAAACAACATCTGCAGGCGTTTCTCATCTGTTCGGGCTCGAAGGTAAAGCTGCACAGAGGAGGGAGATAAAGAACCTGGACTTGTGCGGAGTCCAAAACTCCCACACCTGAGCTGCTCCCATGGTCCGACAGCCCCACCCTGCACCGCAGCACCACCTCCCTTCCCACCGGCCCCAAAACAGAGGGAAAACCAAGGACACCGTGCTCCTCATCCCTCTCTGGGGGAGAGCCTGGAAGTGGCCAGTGGAAAGGCCCTGTGGGTTAATAATCAGTGCACTGCAATGAGCCCAGCACGCCTGGGAAGGGGATACCCAGGGCTCTCCGTGGCTTTGCAGATGCTCCTCAGCTAATCAGGCTCCCAAGGAGGTGCCTGTCCGGTGCCACCAGCGTGTTCCTATCCTAAAGCTTAGTAAATGGGTTCTTTCTATGTTTTTAGGCAGAGATCAAAACCCATCTCCAGTGTCCCAGTTGTTCTGTAGGTCCCTGGTGACATCCACACACAGCAAGGGCAGCGCTTGGAGCTCTAACCCAACTCCACCCCAACCTTTCCAGCTGTCCAGCATCAGTGTCCAGCTGAGAGACTTGACCCTGCCTCAGAAAAGGTCCTGCTGTGGTGTCTGGTGAGGTGGCTGCAGGTGAGCCAGCGTGCTCTGCCTGCACTGAACCCCTCCAGAACCATTTTTGGATGAGCTTTAGCACCATTTCCTAAACTAATTGCACTGTTGTGTACCATTTTGGAAAAAACCCCAACCAAACTACAACCAACAACAACAACAAAAAAAACCGAAACCAAACCAAAACAAAAAACAAAACAAGATAAAAACAAACAAAAAACAAACCTAAAAATCCCAAAACAAGTCAAGCCAAAGAACAAACCAAGAGAACCCTCACTATTTTTCCTATAATCTTTGAAATACGTAAGCACGCATTCTGTCCTTTTCACAGATTTTAAAATGAAACTGTTCGGCAGGAAGGAGACTGCTGGGCCCTTAACGCTCCAGCCTCAGCTGAGATGATTTCCCCTCAGCAAATCTAAAACAAGTTCAGACCCGTAGGACAGGAATCTTGCGAGTCAGATGGACCAAAATGGTGCGGCTCAGTCCTACAAGCCATTGGGCAATTTTGTTGGTATTTGTGGAATAGGAGGTTGCTTCACCCACCACTGGCTTTTGTCCCTCTGCAAATAACTATTCTGAAGGTCCTCGTGCAAAGGAACCAGAGTGGCACCAGGAATTTGGATGACTATGCTACCTTCAGGACAAAAAATGCAATTTCACTATGAAATTTAGCCCTTATATCATGCCATCCACCACAGGTGTAACTGCGCTTGAAAGGCTGTGCTGACCTAATCAAAGGGTTTATAAAATCACTAAACGAATTACTGATTTACTCTGTGTGTCGTTATTGATTGAAGAAGGGAGTAACCATGACGGTGTCAAGAACCTAAATATATATGTAAAAAAAAAAAAAAATTCTTCGTCTTAAGCACGTGTCTGTAAAATCATAAATGCAAATTGCTCTTGCAAAATTGGCATCATGAGAGGCGTCACGTTCAGTCCTAAAGACTTAAGGAAGACACTCAGGCACAGATCAAAGGGAAGAACTGGATGTGGATTTGAGAGTGCTTTACCTCCCCGTGCACACTGGTTATAGCAATAACCACAGAACAACCAGCTGTAAAAATTGCAGTCAGAGGTTACGAAACAGTGAAGATTAAATCCCACAGACTGTAAAATGTCCAGCAGAATAACTTGGATAGAGCGAACTTACAATAAACACTTACAAACATTTATGGCCAGACCTACAAAATGGCTTTGTTAGGAGAATCATTTGGATCCAAACTGGATCCTCAGACTCCTTGGATCCCAAGGATGCTCCAACCCCACTGACAATCATTCCTTTTTTTTTTTTTTTT
>VZRQ01011103.1:110526-121580 GCA_013397975.1 Machaerirhynchus nigripectus
TTGTTTTTTTTAGTAAAAAAACATCCAACCACCCAAAGTTCTGGTCTGCAGCAGGAGCACCCCAAGCCTTTCAGGGCTCAGCAGCTCAGGAACTCTTCTGTGTCCAGCCCCAGCAAGCCCCCTCAGGCTGGCTGTTCTCTGGGTTCACCTACCACCACAACAAATCAGGTTTTCCCCAAGTTTGTGCTGCCTCCAGTCGAGCATTTTTCCCAAGGTATCATTGATCTGGACTGAAATTGCTGCACCTGGGGAGGGCTGTGCCAGCTGAGAGTGAAACCAGCAACGCTGCACACCACATCTGCATCACTCTTTATAATTACATGAAAAACACCTTAAAAAGAAATGCAGAATTATGCAAACAATGTGGACACCAGGACGTCACAGAGCTGTGTCTGTTTAACCCAAATACAGCAGAGCAGAGCACGTAATTCATTAGAAGAGGGCCAAATTGAACACAGCCCTCTCCCTTTCCAGGTTAAACATCAAATTCTGTTCTGACATAAAACGTCTGGAAACCTTCTCAGGGTCTTTTCACTGCAAGCACACCTCGTGCCAAGCTACCAAACCAAATTAAAGCTGGGGAGCTGTTGGGTACCCCTCAGCCGTGGTAAAAGAGGCACTCCCATGAACAAAGCAGGGCCCACAAATATCAGCAATGTAATTCGATTACAAAATTCCTCATTTCTGTCAGAGTGACTAAACTTTTCACCACCAGGCTCCCGAGGCCAGGGGAACCCCTTCAAATTAAGCACATGCAATAGGACCCAAGATGTTGCGTTTAAGAGCCACCAGAAAAAGCTCTAAGCCCCAGACAAAGCTCTAAACCAGATAAATATTACCCAGGCCTAAGCCCAAACAGCTCACAGTATCAGAACAGGAAGCTCTTAAAGTTTATTGGGACTAACATGAGAGGGAGTGAAAGTAACTCCTCTCTGCTTGTGATTAAAGGAAAAATAAAGCCAAATATTTCCAGAGTTGCAGTTCTAGCAGGAGGCTCTGTCACTCACTTCACCGCAGCTCAGAAGAATTTAAGACATATAAAATTCTTTGTTAACACTAGACTTTGAGTACTGCTCTGTGTGAAAAGTGAATTAATTTCAAATGCCCTCTGTAAGCAGCACCAGTTATACTGAATAATGTAGCAAATAAAAATGATTATTTTATTTCCTTTTTTTTTTAAAGAGAAAATTCAAAATTAAAGTATTTTAAATCTTTAAACTGTTCTATTCATTCTTTGCTTGCAGTGTTTTTCTACAGAAAGGTGCCTTCTTCTTTATGATTTTCAGGTAATGCACATTTCGACCACTGCTGAGTACCAAAGACACCCTGAACAAGGGCCTCTTTTATGATGCATTGTTGGGATTTAGTACTGCAGCATTTTGATGGTGCAAAGTTGCTTTAGGGACACAAGTGTTCTTCTTAGCATTTTGTATATTACTGCAGACCCTCCGAAATGCAACTTGAGATGGTTTTATGGTTAAGGAATGCGTGCAGCCCTAACCTTGCTGCAGATAATCAGGCCTGTGAGGTTTCTAAGCGAGCCATTTATCTGATGGGAAGCTGCAGCAAACAGAGAGGCCTGGTTTTATCAGGGAAGAAAGAAAAAAACCACGTTGTTCACATTTATACAGCAGTATGTTACAGCGAAGGCTTACATGTCATGGAGAGATTGTTACCACTCCGCGATTTAAATGCTGAAATAATTAACTTGTCTGACTTTAAAAAAAAAAAAAAAAAAAAAAAAAAAAAAAAAAAAAAAAAAAAAAAACGAAAAAGAAAAAAATTACAAAGGAATTCAAAGGAAACTAGCCAGAGGCAATTATTGTATTAGCAGTAATATCCTCCTTTGAAAATAGAAAACCTGGTTTTAAATGTCCTGTGGGCTATGGATTTTCTTCTGATGTCAGCGGAGGGAAGGCAGCTTTCCTTGTGGCTCTTTGAAGAGGCGCAGTCCATCACTGTCTGCTCTGACACGTAGTCATTATCCCTTTTTCTGGAGTCAGCTCCATGGGAGGTGCTCAGCGCAGCTCCTGCTATGAGATAATAGCACCTTTCCTAGAAAGGCAGCGCTGGGAGGAGACTGGAGTTTACTGTTCCCTGGAGACGTCTCATTCTGGGAATCACCTGGGGAAGCCAAACTCCGGGCTTGCCCAGCTGAAGCCAAACCTATTTGCACAACAAATGCCTACAGCTTCCCCCGGTCAGGTTCTGACATCTCGCTCCTGCCACCCACCAAGCTGGCTCTGAGTGCTGGATTTCCAGCAGCTCTCACCCCAGTGCAGGTTCCACAGCCCCCGAGCAAAGAAAACAGCACTGCTGTTCAATTGCTCGACAAAACCCAACCCAGATTAATTCTTATTGTGATTTTTTTGGTTTTTTTCCCCTTAAGTATGAAGAGGCAGCCTTTGTAGGCTACCCAGATAGAAATAGGTAGCATTGCACGTGCACAAGCAGAAGATATCGTGTATTGCCGTGGAGATGGAGCTCATGGGGCCACTCCACCTACTCCTCCCTGTGCATGTTTCTTATGCTGATGATAGATGTCTGCTTCTCTGGGGATTTTTCATCACCCAGGTCAGCAAACCCATCCACATCGGAAAAACAGGCCTGAAAATTCACTCATGCCTGTGTCCTTGATCTGCTGCTCAGCAGACTAAAAGACATAAGGGGAAGCCCTACACCCATTCTTTCCACATCCTAAACACAGGGGGGAAGGAAGGGAGGAAGGGGACAGGGGAGATTCCTGTTCCCAAAGACAGACCTCGGGAAAAAATGGTGAATTCTCAGCAACAGCTGAATTACTGAATAAATTGTCCCATGTGCCTGGGTAAACTTTTTCTGCAGCATCCCAAGGTGATTGTGCTTCCTCCTACCTTGCTCCGAGTCCTCTCATTCCCCCACAGCTGTTGCCACTGCTCAGTACTCGAAACCCAGGCAAGAATTTGGGATAGCCTGTCAGATGACAGGATTACTAGTCTAGACATAAGGGATTAAATCAAACTGTTAGAGGTTCCTGATGGGCAAGAACGAGTGTAACAACCCTCTTCTCAAAACTAAAGGGAAAAACAAAACAAAACAAAACAAACAAACAAACAAACAAAAAAAAAAAAAAAAAAAAAAAACAAAAAAANAAAAAAAAAAAAAAAAGAAAAACGAAAAAACCCAAAACCCTGCAAACCAAAACAAAATTTAAAGTCACAACGATTCCATCTCGTGGTGGGCCACAAATCAAATAAGCAAGTTTAATTTGTGGAAAAAAAAATTCAAAGGACACAATTTTACTTGTTTGTACCTTCCACGTCCCCTGCCTTTCCCTGCCTCACCAACGCTGCCCCCGTGGAACCATTCCCTTTTCTCAGGGACCACCAGAACAGACCACTGGTTTCCTCATCAAGTCTGTGCTCTGAATCTGACTCCCTGAGTGGCTCCTGAGAGTCACTAATAGTTGTCTGCCTCAATAAATCTCTGAAAAGGAAAACAAAGTTGCATTGTTTGAATGTGCACTGTCACCGTAGGAGTAAATAAGCGCGATTAATGTTTTGCTTTGGAAAAGGTCTGGTTTCTGTACCCAGAAAAAACCTGGAGTGTATCTGTTGTTCAGCTGAAATGCAATAATACAAATTGGTTATAAAGAAAGTTGTTTATACAAGCCTCTCTCTGCCGTTATTCCTTTCCTCTCTTCTCTGCTATTATTTATTTTAAATTCTGGTTTAAGTGGATTAGATTTCATCCATAGCCAGTATGTGACTGCATGTTGCCACGATGCCAGCTTCTGCTAGGACCTCACTGAAACCACCAGTTCCCCACCCTTCTTCTTGACATAGGAGAGACTTTCCAATGTTTTCCTTTCCAAAATGATTAAGAAGACATTCTGGTTTTGTTACACTGAATTTGTTAAGGGGTATTTCAAACCAGAGCCTGGGTAGTATCAGATCACCTGTGTATTGCACAAACACCAACACAAACCTGCTGTAAAATGACATCAGCCGGGCCGTGTGCTCAAAAACGAGCAGAGGTAGAGTTTGAGGCAGCCTGAGCCTCTGATGAAAGGCAGTAAGGTTAATTAATAACAGCAGTCTATCCCCGCTCTCCAAGAAGAACTCCTGATACGGTTCAGATCCGGGGGGGAAAATCAAGTTTAAAACATGACATCCCACCTCCTTGTGGTGTGAGTCACCGTGCTGAGGCCTTTGGAATCACTGAGCAGCCTGCCTTGCCACCCTGGGGAAGGCAGAGGGGAGAGAAGGGAGGGGAGGAGCACTCAGGGCTGCCCCTGGTTCCAGAGGACTCTGCGCCCCACGCAGCTTCCCACCCACGCTCAGTCCCTGCTGCTCTCCAGTCACCCTCTCCCTTTTCCACCCCCTTTGCCATCGCAGTTTCTCGCTGTTGGCAGCACCTCTGCCCAGTGCCCATATTCCCTTCCCAAATGCAGCTGTCCCTTGCTCCCGTTTTTTCTGTCAGTTCTTGATTTAGCACAACCTCCTTTGCTCCTTTCTCTCCCTGACCTGCACTCGTCACAGGTGGCTCTCATTTACCCTTTCCTTTCACGTCTCTGTGCCCAGTGGTCTGATTTCTTTGTTCACCTAAGCCCAGCTTTTCCCACACACCTTTGAACCTCATTATCTGCTTTTCTCCTCTTCCATATCATGTCAGGTTCAGCCCTTTTTTTGTCCAGTTCAAAGCTGTGTCACCTTTTCCACCCCTCCTTTCCTAATCCCTTCTTACCCACTGACTTCCAAATTCTACTTCCCTCTCACCATTTCATGTTTCCACCTCCATCCCCTCCTTCCCGGGCTCCTTATCAACATTGTCTTGCATCTTTGCACATCAACATCCACGTCAAGCAGTCCCTGCCATGGTGCTGGAGCACATCAGGAAGCACAGGAGGGAGTCTCCCCTCCATTTTGTCTACAGTTTAACCAAAACCCAGCTGTGCAGGAGATTACAGGTGAAATTCCAAAGGAAGCCCTGCCAAGCTCTTGGCTTTGACAAGTTCAGCATGGACAAGCATCTTCATCGCTTCCAGAGTTACACTAATAATCTCTTTAAAATGCTTACAATTAATAAAGGCTTTTAAAAAGAGCATGCATCATAAAGGGAGCTTTTGCTGCCAGCACTCAAATTGCTGTAACTTCCCAGAGAAAACCTGCCAGAATTCCTTCCAACAAGAACAAAATAACATGGTTTTATTCATTCTTGGGTTTGGGAAAAAAAAAAAAAAAACAAACCGAAAACCCCGAACAGGTATTTTCCTCTTAATTACAGCCAGCCTGAGGCACACATCTCACCTGGAAAGCTGAAGTTCAAATGATTAATGTTGGGCAGAGTTTAAAGCAGCAGGGAACTGCAAGCAGTGACAACACAGACACCCTTACACTGTGCTGCAGCCAGCCTCTCCTCCAGTGTTAATTATGTATTTGGCTTTTTACTTTCGTATCGAAGTTCTGTGTGTTGCAAATAAAGCACAAGTCACAGAGCTACCAAGAGCTGTCTCTGCTGTAAAAGCCAGGCAGAAATGTCATCTGCTCCCTCCTGAGTGTGCTGCAGCTCGGGCTTCCAGAAAACATTTTGCTTTGTCTGAAAACAGCGTTTTTCTTAGAGAGCATCTAGGGCTGGTGAGCTCCATGTCCTTGATGCTGCATCTCCTCCTGCCCAGCTGAGTGGACGTTTTCAGTGAACTCTCAAGGCCAAGTGTTAATTTTAAGTTAGATTTACTGGGGCCCTGTCGTGCTCTTACAGAAATCAAACAAAAGGGAATACCATCCTTTTGTTCAAAAACAGCACAAGGAGAAGAAAACCAGCCCCACATCCAGAGCCTTGCCCCCTCTTATCTCTGACAACAGGCGCAGGAGGATGCTCCACAGCAGTGGGGAGCGGGGTGGGATTACTGAACCAGGGCTCTGTTTATACCAGGGAGCTCAGAAAGGGCTGTCGGGGCAGAGATGTTGCAGCACGCCCTTTGCACCAGCAGGGTTTGGGAGCTCAGGTCAGAACCCCTGGCACCACGTTTGCCTCTTGGCAAGCCTAACATGCCGTGGCTCTCTGCTGTGAGAAAGGCTTGTCAGGCTCTGGCTGCTGCACTCCTGTGTTCCTAAATACACCGTATTACATACCATAATACACCCAGTGCCTCTGAGGCAAAGAACTGTAGCAAACTGAGCCGTAAGAAGTGAAAAAAAAACCCTCCCCAAAAAACCCAGGCATTTTCATCTCTTTCTCATTTTGCAGCATCCAACTCCCTGCCTTTATGAGGACTGTGATCTAGGAAGGTACAACAACGTGCTTTGGTCCCCAGCAAGGGAAATCGCTTTCCTGTTAACTCCAAATGTGAACAAATGTTCAAACTCGATGTAAAAATCAGAATTCTCAGTTTTAGGCAAAAATCAGAGCCCAAATAACAGCTTCCCCCTGAGACTGCAAGTAATTTACAGTGTATAACGGAACAGCCTGATGTCCAGAAAAGACCAAAAAGGAGTTCAAGAGTGAGGCCAATCTCCTTTGGTGATGTGGGAAATCAGGGCAGGGAAATGAAATCAAGTCCAGACAATTAGACAAGGTAAAAGCTATGCTTAAGGAATAAAAGAGGAGCCATCTCTAGCCAAAAAATAACTTCTGGATCGGTGAAATTTTATAGATGTCCAGAGTATTGTGGAAAAATAGGTTTATTTGCTATACAAATGTGATTATTTGGAATAGTTTCGAGTAGTTTCCCATATAAAACTTACTTCAATCAGTTTCCCAAACAGAACTTATTTCAGGGTTACTGAATCAGATTCTGTCCTTCTGTGGAGCCTCAGTGAGAACCCATCAGAGCACTTTTCTGAACAGAAACAGATTTTTTTGCAGCATGGAAAACACAAGTGACTATTCTGTTGCATCTCAATTTATCCTGATTAGAAGCAATAGTTATTAAAGATACAAAACTCCCACGGACTTTAAATGTCTTGAATTTTTGAACGCCGTAAATCTCCAGGAAGGAAAGCTCTGTCTCCCTCCAGGCAATGTGGCAATTGCAAACAATTTAGGAGTCAGGATCCCTTTTTCAGCCAACTAAAATTATGAGCACTTCTATACCAATTTGAAATCTGGTCTCTATTGACTACCAGTGCACAAAGCCGCTGAAATTAGAAACATTCTTTTTAAATTTATGTTTAACTACAGGATTGTTTTGCTTATTGAACTTCCCCTACACTTTGGAAATAATAAATGAAGTCGACCAAAACAGCCTGATGCTCAGGAATCAGGCCGAGTTTCCACGTTGCACAAACAGGGATTTTTCACCTTTTTTTCCCCTCCCCATTTACTTGCAAATTCAGCAATAAAATTTATAAACAACGTTGAAATACGATAAAGAATAAAACCCACAATTTCATTTTCATTTCCAGCTCCGCAGAGCAGAATTGCGAGAATTTATGAAGCTGGCAGTCTTCTACGCAGATTTCTCTCTATTTGCTTTATATTCTGAAATAAAATTACCAGAATGAAGCTTCTTCCTTTGCTGTTTGTGAGTCCCTTCGTGAGGGAGACTCTGGTATGCATTGGATGCTCAGAAACCTCTCTCTGCAAACACAGATTCATCCAAATGACTGCAGCCCTGGAGAGGGATCAAAGCACATGGAATCAAGTAGCAGAAGAACTTCTTGGCATTTAAAAACACTGGTTCAATAAGAACAGCTAATTCAAAACTGCAAGAGGCACCTCCCACCAGCTAAATCCTGGGGTTTTATTCCATTACAACCAGATTAAAAACTTATTTTAAACATATTCTAAGAAATGAACTGCAATCACATCACAGCAAAGTATCCTGTTGGGTCACCCTGGTTCAGCCTGTCTTGATTTCAGCATCAAATTCCTTGGGTTAGTGCAATCAACTACAACCATCCTTCCTCCTACCTTTAAAAAAAATCACTTAAAAGCAATCTTCATGTGAAAACATCTCTGGGGAGGTAAAGCTTTTAAGTTGACTTTTCATCCTGATTCGGTCTGAAATATTTTCCCAGATTGCAAGCTAACTCCCTGGTCGTATTGAATTCAGCATTTCAGCTTCAGGGTTCCAGGGGTGGAACGAACCGCAGCACAAACAAACTCACAAAGAAGTTTTAAAGGCCTAATTGTAAAAATATTATCTTTTAAACCTTTTTTTTTTTTTTTTGTTCCCCTTTTAATGACTCAGAGAAAATTCCACTCTTCTTTATGTAATCTGTGACTCCCATTGAAGTCATGAGCGCGAGTACCCAAGAGGACACTAACCAAAAGTTTGATGAAAGGCATTGTTTGTAACATTATTGCATCTCGTCCTTCAGCAAAGCCCAAAAATAACCTCCAGAATCTTTGCCATTTCCTCTAAATCACTTCTTCTGGCTGTACCACGTGCACACTGCAGGGAAAAGACCACCCCAAACAGTCACAGGTGGGAAACGCAGCGAGGTTTCCTATGCGTTTTAACACACTTATTGATTTAAATCCTAATTTGTCATTTCCTAGCTGGAAGTAAAGCATGGGAGCATAAAACAGAAATCCATTCCTTCTTCCCTGCAGCCTGACCCTGGCTGCGGCCACTGTTTCTGATCTCCCACTCTTGTTTTACCCGAGCGAGAAGGTTCAACACCTCTGTGGGCAGGGGGGTCTGGCTTATACCTGAAAAAGACCCCAAATTGGAGACTTTGAAGGGACATGAGGTTTACCCAGACACTCAGGACCTCCGCAACATACATGCACTTCCATTTATTTCATAAAGCAAAGCAGAACCTGCCATCTAAACATTACACAAGAAGAAGGCTGGGGTTCCACACCTTCTTTTAAACTATCGGAATTTAATCCTTCGTGCCCCAGCTTCTAAAAGGGACTTTTAATCATTCATAGAGGTAGGAAGAGGGATCAGAGCCAGGAATGTTTTTCCAGGGGCGTGTCAGCCACCGGGCTGCAAAGCTGTGGCTCCAGAGCGTCGGGGGAAACGCTGGCCTTGCGTTCTCCTCTGCAGAGTGGTGGAGCATCAGCAAGGGTGTGGAAATGAGGGAACCCCTCTGGCCGAGGAAAACCTGGACTGACAGCTCAGCTTCCTGGAGAAATCAAAGGTATCTCCCCCTCCTACCCAATCTCTTATTTTTGACTCTTCAGTCACGTAAGAGGAAACAGCAGAAGCATAAAGCCAAGGGAACACACCCCGGAAATTTCATGGCAAGGGGAAGTCTCATGATGGTTTTGATCTCCTGCGTCACGCTTGGGCTGGAGATTCACCCCTACAGCAAAGTGATCTGGACAGCAGTGACAGAGAAGAGAGCTGCAGTGGGAGCTTTCAGGATCCATCCCTTCTGCTGAAACCTGGGCTAGGCCACCACAGGGAGCTGCAGGTTCCCCAGAACTAAGCCTCACCAGCCTCGTTTGCTTTCGGCTACACCACAAAAAAATCTACTCCCCGGAAAGATAAAGTAAGTCTGAAATCACATTTAGTTAAAAGGACCAAAGGCACCACACAGACCCTGGCTGCACCTGTAAATGCTGCCTTGGTGGGCTCTGTGGTGGTCCATCGTACAGCTCACAGAAAATAAAGCAAAATACAGATATTCTCGCTGTGTATTCCTGCTTAAACAAGATCACTACCCAATACATCATGTTCTAGGAGAAATATGTTTATGGACTATCACACCAGCACCTTAAAGGAAAAGTTGTTGAGCTGTGTACACACAAGCAGCCACAGAACTTAATGAATCTGTTTAATTGCTCATGCCCTAATTGTTTTTGTAGTAACCATCTGCAACCTGAAGCTCCAAGCTACCAGAGAAAAATGAAGCACTAACAATGAATGCCTAAGAGGCAGTTTGGAAATGGCATCAGAAGCAGAAATATGTCCTAATAAGCCACCTGTCAAAAGTTCAACAAATTAAAGAACACAGAAGCCAGCACAGTTTTAACGGGATCAAATAATTGTTTGACTACTTGGTGATCTCTCTGTGTGTCCCCAGCTTGTGCCTGTCTCTGTTGTCCAAAGAGAATGTGATGATGGGTGAGAAGGAGCTCTCACTGCCACGCCTGCAGTCCCTCTGACCTCTTGTGCTCGTCATTGCATGGGGGTAGCTCAGACGAGGTGTGACCCTTGGTACCCTGGGCTCGGGGGTGGAACTGAGCCTCCGCACCAGAGAGGCCAGAATCCACCTGGGGGTCATGGAAACAAGCAAACCTGGGTCAGAATCAAGGCTTTTTCCCCTCTTTTTTTAAACATGTATTTTTAAATTATATCTATAATAATAATAATAATAAATCCCTTGTGGGAAATGTTGATCTTTCTTCTGCCAAGTCTACAAAAACGATTTCTAAAGATTCTCACTTGTTTCTCTCTTTCACAGTATTCATGTCCATAACTAAACACCTCTGCCGTGCTAAAACTGGGATTTGGGAACATCAGAAGTTAAAGAGAGAAGAGGTAATTTGAAAAGCCATTCTGTGTTTACTGATGTTGTCACACTAACACGTTTTGTGATATAACTGGCTACCTACAGACTGGAATTTTTCACTGCTATGCCTGATACTCTCCCATTCAGTGACTCTGGGTCAGCTGCATGCTGGGGCTGGATGGAAAAATTGTGTCCACACCAGTTTCAAAGGGCAAATTTT
The DNA here is from genome assembly GCA_013397975.1 of Machaerirhynchus nigripectus. Classification (NCBI taxonomy): domain Eukaryota; kingdom Metazoa; phylum Chordata; class Aves; order Passeriformes; family Dicruridae; genus Machaerirhynchus; species Machaerirhynchus nigripectus. Next base: position 121,138 of record VZRQ01011103.1, read on the forward strand.
ACACTTTAATGTGGCTTCATATTAATGTAAAGCAACAGTAGAAGCCACTATTGAAACAGTTTGATGCTACGATCTCCAATCAGAGCGGCGAACTGAGGATTCCTCTCACTCTTTTCTGTTTAAATTGCTGAAAGGGGCTGTGCAACAGGAGGAGGAGCTGCAAGGGCTGAACCAGTCCTCTCATCGACATTTTGAACACCAGAGAGAAAGAAAGACACCAACAAGGCCCCTGAGCTGTTTTCCTTGAGGAAGACTCTGTATTTGAAGGGGAGGAGCGTGACATGCCAGTTCTGGGCTGGCCATGGCAGTGTAGGGCAGTGGTGCCCCCACAGCTCACGTGAAGCTCCGTGCAGCTGCCCTCAGAACTGGCCCAGGGACCTGGCATTCCAAGGGGAAAGCTCCAGCCTGGGAGCAGGGGGTTTCTGACAGGATGCCCCGGGCAG
>VZRQ01011103.1:135499-146674 GCA_013397975.1 Machaerirhynchus nigripectus
AAAACATGGGGTTTTGAAAATAGGCTTTTTTTCTACCATTGCATGGAAATACCAGGAAAGAAGGGTGAACCCTGAATACATGCACATACTGTGCCCTACAAATAGCAGAGCTACAAAGAAGACAACTCTTTTTATGCCCTGGAACTCTGCTTTCTTTGCAGACCACAATATCTTCCTGGAGGGAAAAGAGTAATAATTCAGAAATAACTTCTGTTGAGTGAGAAGATTCAAAAGATACGTTCTAAAAAGATGTTTCAGCTAAGCTGTTTTTAAGGGTGAATGGTTGAAGTAAATTTTAGAAGCAGGATGCTGCCTGAAGAGCTATGATTAAAGAGAAATCTGTGTCAATAAGCTCTAACAGAAGGAAATGAAACACCATAAGGGATTAAAAAAATCTGAATTTTAAAAAAAAAAATCTAACAGAGTTTGTATCTCAGTCTCACTTTTCATGGTAGTTTTGACCCTCTTCTCCCACACAACATTAATGTGTGTTCATTTAACAAATTCATCTGCACTTCCAAAATGGCAAGGAAAACCTCCTGAAAAGAGAACAATCTTTGGTAAAAGTGGAATTTGAGGTCAGCATTAGTAAAAATCCAAGCATACAAAAAAATTCAAGTCTCCCAAACTTCCTAAACTGCAAAATTTCCTTGAGCTTGTTTTTTTGCCAGATGGGGTTGTTATATTAACAGACCTTGAGCTTCTGTTTCAGCAGCACCAGGATAACTCCACCTCAGGTGCTGGCTCGTGGTCACATACAAAATGAAAAAAAAATGCATAAGAAAAATATAAAAATTCCAGCTCATCCAAATTAGCCCTATGCAACGCTTGGATTAGGAAGGAAATGATGGCACAGAAGAAAGAGAATTTGAGACATCATTCTGTACCTTCTTTAGGAGACTGAAGCCAAGGAGAAGAGTCTTCCAAACATCAACACAAAAAGCAAAATGATCAATTCAGTGTTTTTAAGCCCATATCTGAAGTTAGCTACCTACGTGACCTGTCATACATTGTCAAACATAGCCAGAGAGCCAGATCTCCAGCCTTCTGCTGCATGATACAGTACATTTGAATTAGGTCTCAGCTATAAGTTCTCCACTTTCACAGATACTTGAACCAGAAAGGGCATATAACTTGGGAAAAAAGTAAACAAGTAATATGGGAAATCCACTGAAACAGATTGTCTGTCATTTCACTTTTGTTCTATTTATTCTGTCTACAGTTCAAACCTCATTTTTCTGCTGCTTGCCTAAACAAGTTCTGGGTTGTAGCTGCGACTTCCTCGGCACAGGAGAAAAATTTCAACTCGTTATTCTTAGGGGAAAAAACCCCCAGTGTGTTGTTTCTGAAAGAGTATTGGAGCCATCTGTAAGGACAGAATGTGTCACTGCACATTAAGGAGCTCAAGGATCAGGCCCTGGACACTCCTAGAGAGGCTTTTGATTGCTTTGGTAGTTATTTTGTTATGACATTGCTGAATGTGATAGTTCAGCTGAAGAGAAACATGGGAACAAAATAACTTTAAAAATCTTACTCAAAAGATTAATGGACTGAATTGTGGCAGCACCTCAGCCATGTCTGTCATACTCCTGGAACACAGCTGTTTCTCTCGTTTTCAGCAAAGGGATAATATGTTTTGGTGTGCTTCAGGCTCAGGCAATGCACCCAGGGAGACAACCTACCAAAAAAACCCAACCAAACAAGAATCCTTTAGCATGGATAAATAACAGAAGGTGATGTAAGCAACAGTGAATTATTTCCATGACTGAAGAGTCGAATCTCATGGTCAGATCTCAGCAGCCTGGGGTAGTGGAAGGTGCCCTGCCCATGGCAGGAGGGTGGGAATGAGTAGAACTTTAATTTCTCTTCCAATCCAAACCATTCCTGGATTCTGTGATTCCCTTCTGTGATCTTCCAACACTCACAACCTTGCAGAGTGCACGTGCAGGACCTGAGCTGAAGTTAGCAGGAGTGTTCTGAGGAACCAGCATCAAAAAGAGGTCCTGATTTGCCTAAATGTGAAACATTTAAGTATTTCCAATTCAAATTTCCTTTATTTAGAGTGTGCCTGTGCTTGCCCGGCTGTGCCCCAGGACAGCTTCACACAAGCTGGAATTTGGGGGCCCTGGGGCTTTTAATGGAAGGTCTTTGGCTGCAGGGGTGCTGGGGAGCTGTGCTGCCGTGTGCCACATCCAGCAGCTCCGAAACTGTGTGACAGCACCATGCAGTCAGGCAGGGAGTAATTACATTTAGACAGCCACAGCCCTGAGGCCTCCTGCCCTATGATTTCCAAGGTCATACGCTTGAAGTGGAGGATATGTAATTTTCCTGATGGTTTAAAATGGAAAGTTATTTGATACCTCCTTCTTCTAAAAGGGAGCAAAAAAATATGGGAGTGGTGAAGTTGTTGAGCACAGCCTCTTCCAGTCCACAATTGGGAACAGATTCCCAGACTCCTTTGATGGTAGGAAGGCTCGTAGAAGGAACAGCTGTCGTTGTTCCTGGGTTCACCAAAGATAGCAGCAGCAGCAGCAGCAGCAGCCACAACTTCCAGAAGAGATTAATGGCAAGGCAGAGAGGAGGAAATATCTCCTCCTGCAACAACAGCAGCTGCCATCTGCCGGCAAGGCAGGAGGGGCTGGGCAGCCTTCTCCAGGCTCCCGGCTCCATCCGGGATGCATCCAAACAAGGAGCCTGGGTGAGACCTGAAAAAGTAAGATGCAGTGTCTGCCTTGCCTGGTCAAATTGCTTTTGTGGTTTGGAACACACTGAGCTTTTCTGGGGATGGCGTGGAGCCGTGGTTGCACCCTTCACGGATGAGGATGGGGCACACGAGGTCCTCTGCTCCCTCGTCCTAAACACTTGGGAATGCCTTACATCAGCAAAAATAGGGTATGAATTTTTGGAAATATGGTGGGAAGAATGGAGAGAAAAGAGGAAAAGTTAAGGGAAACTGGTATTGAGAAACTCAGCATTCTCTGAGCTGGATCAGTTTTAGGAAGGGAAAGATGGGGACAGTGGGAAGGAAAAGAGGTAAGATGAGAATAGACGAGGTAAGGGTAAGAGATATCTTAAGAATCTTTTTAAAGTAAACTCTCAGAAGGAGCTTTCTGTGGAAAAACAGGTATGATCCAAGGTTTACAGCCCGCTGAGAGGGTGACAGGGTGCAGGCAGCCGTGGAGCAAGGCTGTGGCAGAACCACAAGGGCAAGTTGTGGTTCAGGGAACTGGAAAAGTTACAGCTCAGCTCCCTGCCTACGTAAGAGTTCTGAAAGAAGCATCTGTCAGCTTCCACCTCCCTCACCCTTCCCACACAACCTGGGCTTGGGTTGCTCCACAGTCCCGAGAGCCCCAGCTGCAATGTCACACTCTGCTGTAGGAAAACAGTCTGCCATAAGTCATCATGCATTTTTTAAATGTTTGTTTTCTGGTCAAAACCCTTGCTTACAGTTTAAATATTTGCCCCAGAGCACCTACTGGTTTTAAATAGGGTCAGCATTCATAAGGGATCAGCTTTACCCCACCGTGCATGACCCCAGGGGATGTCTGAGGAAATCTTCAGCCTCTGGTTGTTCCCGTCCTCAGCAGCTTCAGTGATTCACAAAAGGGGTTCAGCAGCAGTGACATATTTCTTCATTCCTGTGTCAGACTTACGGAGCCTTGGTGCTTGCACAAGTTCTTGCCTTAGCAGCCCTCAGACCTCCTCGGACCCAGAGGCTTGCAGCCCTGGCAAGCAAAGTGCACAAGTTATGAGCTGCAATAGCCTTTCTTGTGGCTATTTAATTGTCTTTCCTGAGGTAAATCAACCACCCCACAACGTGATTATAAGGCCACCTTCCAAGAATCTGCTAATGAATGCCTCCTCAACACCTAATGATTTACCTTGCATGGCTTTTACTGAAATTTAAAATTGCTATTTTAAAGGGAGGGGCACCAAGGAATGAGAACCAAGTCATGCACCAAAGACCCCAGAGATCAGAGTCAGATGGAGAACACAGGAATTCCTGGCTCCTGTCACTGCATTCATCCCTGTCCGTCCTTCTCAGCCATTCCTTCTTTTTTCCATAAGAAAATAAAAACCTTCCCTTTATGTTTAGAAACAGCCCTACAAGAAAGTGCTTAAAATGGCCACCTTATTTCCTTGAGAGGCAGAACTAAATTGAAAGTTGCCATTTTCCTCATGTCACTGAAATAAGCTGTTCAGAAACATGAAGACCACAATGAGGCCTAGGAAACCCAGGAAAAAAAAAATCTGAGCACCAGCAGCAGCTGTGGGACATGCTCTCAACTCACAGGGTGGTGGTCACTAAACCTTTCACTGAACCATGGAAGATTTTCTTTTATGAGCATTGATTAAGAAAAGTGCTAAGGGAAAAAAAGAGAAGACAGAGATGTAAGGATGCAGGAAGTGGGGAAAAGATATTTCTTCTCTTTCAGCTGTTCAGGTGGACCCTTGTGCCCTGAATTTTTGAAATGCCAGTGAAGTTTGGGGATGGAAGGAGAAATAATGCTGCTGCTGTACTCTGTTTTTCCACTCCACGATGCGTCTGATCGGTGTTAATTTTGTGTTCTTAACGAGCAAATGTTTGTTCAAATTACTCTGGCCGCTGGTAAGTCCCTTCTATCAGAATTTTCATCCTTCCTGTCAGTTTAAAACGGTGAAGGATTGCTGTGAGGTGACAGCAGCTCTCATTCACCCCGCGCTGTGATGAGGCCTGTGCCCTGCGGCGCTGGCAGAACCTCCACGCTGGGCACCACGGGGCAGGGCCTGGTTCCCCACAGCAGCTTCACGGGGTTCCTGCAGTGCTCCAGCGGGGCCAGGATCGCGTTTTCACGGCGGGCTGCAGGCCTCTGTGCTCCTCCAAAGACTTGTTTTGGGCAATAAATTGTTTTGCCTGTCTGCAAACACCACACCGTGCGGGCGAGGGGGACCGGCCCCGCAGCCAGGTGAGGAGGACACGTTCCACCTTCCAGGAAGCTCTGCAAGGGATTAGGGATGCTGGATGCAAAATCCACGTTTCTCCTTTGTTGTCTCCACACGGTTTTCCACGCTTCTCTCTCCACGCACTGCTAACTTGCTGGAGGAGGAAGCGAGGCCTCTCTCTGGTGTCTGTGTGTGCAGGCGGGATGCCTCGCTTCGTTCCCACAGCCCTGGCAGCGTGTGCACAGAAGTGGCGCGGTGGCTCCTGCCAGCCCCAGCGACAGCCCGGCCCTGCACAAAGAAACGAGTAAATAATGAAGTCTGGGAGTAAACTCTGGCAGGGGACCAGGCCTTATAATTCCACTTGGCAAGATCGTCCAAGCCAGCAAGGAAGGCTGACTTTGTAGTATAAACAACTAACTGTGGTGCTAAAGGATCTACCACACGCTACGTCACTGGCCAAGGAGGATGGGGGGAAGCAGAAGTGGTTGATGTCTTTCAATTAATTTGTTCTCTGCAGATTATTCGGCTTTGGGGTTTGATGGGTTTGTTTTGCCTTGTTAATGAATAGGAGAACACACAGGAAAGGGAAAATGCAGTGCATCCTGTGTCTCAGCAATCAGTCTTTTTGCATGCTAACTCTTCTGAGCCTCAAAGCAATATTTCATTTGTTAAAAGTGAACTTTATCTTCAAAGAAAAATCCAAGAAACTTAATTAATAACTGATATCCCGAAACAATAGCAGGCACTTTTCCACTGACATCTGGGCAAGGAAATGTGTAAACATAGGAACTGATGGAGATTGCACATTGAATTATCCATTGACTTAGAAAAGACCCTTCTTGATACTACAGTAATATCCTTCATAATTATTTAATGAAGAGGAGGGCTGATTCATTTAGGAAAAAGAAAATGTAATCCATATTTTGTTGTTATGATCTTAGTAATGACTTCTGACAAAGATTCAGTATCTGAGCTTCGGGATAGCTTTCTGTTTTATTAAACTTCCTTATTTTTGCTGGATTTTTACTTGTCCCTTTTCCAGTACATGCTAACTACTACTATGCACTAGTCTAAGTACTTCCTGCTTTGGAAGTCTTTAAGTTAGAGAATGAATTTCAAGTCTTGTGTGGCTAATTTGAACAAAGACTGCAAGCTTTTTCTCTGTGGAAGTTTGTTTAAAATAAATAGTGAGTTGGAAACAGCTTTCTTCAGAGGAGTGAGCTCTAGGAGGACTTTAGGATGGGAATATTGAAGGCGAAGGCACTGAATAACTCTGAATTTATGCAGAGCATGACAGGGCTGTGACATCAGGACATCAGACTAGGCAACCAGGAGACTTGTCACGGGTCAGGGATTTTTAGTATCTGTGTTCCACAGCCACAACACCTAATTTGGGACTCATTTAACTAAACAGGGGCACCTGGCACCCCGTGTGTGTTTCTGCCTGCCTTGGCTGGTGCTGTGTGTGTGCCTTGATGAGCTCAGCCCCATGGGAGATCAAACCCCACCTTCTCTGCTCCCATTTCCTTTCAGTTTTGGTGGAAATATCGGGCATGTGAGTTAATAAACCAATGCTTTGTACACAGATCATCAATGGAGAGCCAAGGACACTGAAGGAGAAGGTGTCTTGGAGCAGTCCAAGTGTGCAATCACATGGAATTCTGCTGCAGATCACCAAGCAATTACCAGGCTGAAAATATTTCCTGCAAAGGGTTCTTTCTTCACTTTTGCTATCCTAAATGCTCCATAATCATCTCATCCCCATCTCCTTTTCCCCTCAGTGGTCTCAGGCATCCCAAGCCTTGTGACTCCCGTCCTGGGGCTGGCACCCAGCACAGGATCCATCAACGCCTCACCTTCCCGAGGTGGTGATGGGCCAGCACAGCATGCTGACACCTTTCAGGCATCCCAGCCAGGGAAATGGGGGCACAAAAATAGACAATGCCCCACCAGCAGTGCTAACAAATCCTGGCTGTAATGGGGCCAGCTGTTGGAGGCCAAAATGCCTTTGTACGAATTCAGCAGTCAGATGACAACAGCTTTTAACCCGGCTGTGTCTGGTGGGTTTTCCCTTGTGCTGGTGCAGCCACTTCCCACAGCAGCCAGCACAGGAGGGACCAATAAATGGAAAGATTAGACCTCTCAAGGTACAAGCACAAGTTTGTTCAAAACCTCTACGATTCCTCCAGTCTCTTTTAATTGGAGAAATTATTCCACCAGGCCCTGATGCAGCGAAGGATATAATGCCTGACTCCAAGGCGTGGTGCCTTTAGATGTGCAAGAGGGGACAGAGATATCTGCTTGGCTTTGAAGTAAACCACATAAGGACCACCACTATCTCATGGAAAGTTTTGAAAACCCCTTTTAAAAGCACTTGTGTCCAGATTACCCCTGTGCCAGAGCAAGCCAGAGAAACCTCTTGAATCATTCCTGTCATTAGACTATCTCACAACACGTTTGCCAGACTGCTGAAAGAAGGTAGCGTTTCCTCTAGACACCACATGTTGTGGAGTATTATAAATACATTGCAGAGCCTACAATCAGGATCAGATTAGTGAGCTTGTGAAACAGTAGTGTTTTACTTTCTTGTCTCATTTATTTGAGAGGTACCAAAGCCGGTGTTGAAACGGGTTTTTTCGCGCATAAACATTCTAAAATAGCACATGGAGTTCATCTTCAAAGGTATGTGTTCCTCCAGCACATATGTACAGACAAGGTGCCAGAATGTGGCCATGCCTCTGCCAGCCCAGCTACAATTTCCTGTTCTCAGTCGGTGCCTCTGAACCCAAGAGTGCTTCCAATAAAAGTGATCCCAGAAAAACAAGGGGATGAGAGCCTGCCCTCCGTCTCCAGCTTTTCCCACAGGCAGGACCCAAAGGAGAGCCCCCAGAAACAGCGAGGGGCTGCCTGCCCAGGAGCTCAGTGTACACCTGTGACTAACCAGCCCTAATAAACCCAGTCCAGCTTATGCCTAACTAGCTGCCTCTCCCCAAAAACGTGTGAAAATTAGGGTGTGATAGCCTGTGTAGCTCAGAGGGCATCAGAGGGGTTCTCTGGGCTTTTTAATTCCCGTGTTTTTGTGGCAGTCTGAGGTGATCTTTGCTGAGATGTGCCTTGTTTGCAGGTGTGCCACTGTTAGCTGCAGTGCCCAGAGCCCTGCAGGTGTGGATTGGGGCACCTGGCAACCTCATTTTGTACCAAAACACTCAGCAGCAGCATGCCCCAACCACTCCGAGATCAAACCTTCAATAAGTACCCTCATCTATAAATTAAATTATGGAATTTCTGCAGTGAGAAGAGAGTCACTGGGTTGTTAACAGGAGAAGCATCACTCAGCTCTACCTGTTTCTTAGGTTACCTGCAAATCTAAAATTCATTCTCATGGTTTGTAAAATTCTTGCGCTCTGCTGGAGCTGAGACTTCATATTCTCTTTGTTTTCCTTTTATCCAGCAATCTGAAAACCTATTCCCTTGGAGGGCAATGCTGAATAAATCACTGAGTCCTTATTAAGCAGCAGTAAATATCAGTATTTTTCACAAAAGAAAAGGAAGAACAAACTGCAGGGGAAAAGATCTGTACTGAAACTGTTGCCTTTTCTGAACACATAAATTATTTTGGTCATTAATCAGCTATTAATCCATGACTAATAACAGAAATATTTTGATAAGGGTTTTATTTTCTGGAGTTATTTTAAACAGTAAGAGTTTCTTTTATTTGTTTTGCTTTCTTTTGTTTTTAGAGAGCAGTATTTACCAAGTATTTAGCCTGGATGAAAGATATATATATATACATATATATATATTTCAAATGGCCACAACTCTCTGCTGCTAAAGGATCTAGCAAACAAGTGCAGCCAAGTGGGAAAGTCGAGGAAGCACAGGAAATTTTGGTGAGATATTGGTTGGTTTATTTGGTTTAGACTTTTAAATCCTGCACTGTGGGGACAGGAAAATTTTAACACTGGCAACAGGTTTGATAATCTACAAACCAGATTATTCAGTAGAAGGCTGCTAATTATTCACTTCATCATCTAAACTCAGTGAATTAACACTTCGAATTTTATGGGTACTGGTTTCTCCTGGAAGTGTTTTCTTTGGGAGCCTGGTGTGTGTGCTTGTGTGCCTGTGCTGCCATTTCCAGGTCCAACATTCCAGTGATAAAAAGGCAGCCAGGAATCTGACTGGCAATTATTAATAGCTACATGGTGTGTGGTGCCTCCCAAATAAGAAGTGGCATGAGTTAAATTTCTGACATCCACAAGAAATCTCTTCCTAGAATCAGGCGGGATGGAAATCTGTTGAATTCACAATAACTGGAAATTTTGCTTCCTCAGAAAAATCCAAAGCTCCTGGAGCAACATGGCAAGTGAGTTATTGGCATCTCGCCCTCTTTTAACCTAGGTAGACTCTGAAATTAGGTCATTAGGATGGTCTTTAGGCGTAGTGATTTTTAAGCCAGGAAGATAAAATCAGGAAGAAGAGCCTTCAGTTCTAAGTGGCATGAAGTTCGTTTTAAAAAAAATAAAATGTCCACAAAACTCTGAGGAAAAAAGGATTAAGCTTGTTAAAAGTTCTTAAGTGTGCATAAGGGATGTGAAAAAAACTGGCTTAGAACTCGTTGCCACCTCCTTAAATGAAAGACAGCGATGTGTAATATTCAAAAATATTTAAATATAACAATGTGCAGTCTCCTTGTGTGCTTCATGTCTTTGCCACTCAGGTGAAGGCAGAGAATTGCACAACGTTTTCTTGGTGTGCTGAGGGCAGTGAGTCAGCTTGGCTGTTCCAAACAACCCTTTCAGGTGGGCAAAGCCAGATCCTCGTCATTATTTCGTTGCTGCCCTTTTCACTGGAGCCTCAGGGCTGATAAAGGTCCCGAAGCTGCGTCAGAGACTGGAACAGAGATGCCTGGCACCAGTGCCCCGTGATGGAAACCCACATTCACGTGCCATGAAGTGAAAACAAGTTGTGGCCAGTGAGGCAAGAAACAAACAGGCTTTGAGAACTCCTTGCTAGAAACTTGTATTAAAGTGGGGCGTTGAAGAGGTGGCCACAGAAGCCTCCTGGGGCTCAAAAAGCTCAGATTTGTCAGTGCTTCTCCAAGCTGACCCAAAGCTCTGGGGCTTTCGACTGCTGTCCATCACCAGCAATAACGCGAATGACCCCATTTATTGCATTTCCACATGCAGTGGTAGGAAGCACTGTCCAGGAATCTGGGATGCAGCCCACAGAAAACAAACAGATCTTGCTGGGGAACATCCGAGCAGGTTTTTTTTTCCTGGAAACCAAGCTGGAAGAACAGTGTTATCTTGCTGTGCTACCGTGCAGTTTAAGTGCTACTCGTTCATTTCACAGAACGTAAAAAAACCCAAATATTGTAAATAAAGGAAACCCAGGGTAGTACCGGGCAGCAGAGGCTGTGCTCTGGTGGAGGGGAACCACTCTCTCCTTGTCAGTCTTCAGCTAATTAGTGTCATTTTGCAGAGCTGCCGTTCCCTGTGCACAAGTCTGTGGTCAAAATACTGCAACAACCTTGATTTTTACAGCCTGTCTAACCCAAAATGATGAAAGAACTAAGCAGTGCCTCATGATTTATTTGTAAAACAGTGATGATCTTGATGGACCAAATCTTGTCTCCTGGTCTGCCTCCCCAATTTCTGAGTCTGTTTCCATGTCCTACATTTGCCTGCTTCAGAATTCCCTCTCTTAGAATACACATAACAGCATTAAAATAAATTAGGTGCTCATTAAACGTTATATTATTAAATGAGATTATTACTGATAATGAGTGTAACTGAGAAAAATGCATCAGGTTGTTCTTTCCGTGCTTTGAGGTGGGGATGTGCCCTCACTCCTTGCTGTAAGCACCAGAAATGGTTAAAAATAACAACATTCACATTTCTGCTTTCACGAACAGAAGGAATTCTGGAGGATGAGTGGATTGATTATTTCCTTTCCTCCACTCATTTTCCTCACCAGCACCAGGCCTAGATAATAAAAGCTGATTTTAGAAGATGAGGAGGTGAAGCCTCTTGCAGCATCCGCCAGGTTTTATTGATCCTCCAAAATTAAACTGTGGGCTTCCAAGGGCTGCCTGCAGCCAGGCTCTCAGTTAAAAATTCACAGGCACCATTCCCTCTCTGAGATACAGCCTCCCTGTATTCCTGGAAAGAGGATTTCAGGAACCGTTCTGATGTGTCAGGTACCACAGGCACTGATACCTGTGTATATTTATCAAAATAGCTGATCCTC
>VZRQ01011107.1:14904-38841 GCA_013397975.1 Machaerirhynchus nigripectus
GGTACTAGATTTCTTGCATGTGTAATATCTCCAGAGATGAAGAGAGAAGAGAAATAAAGCTTCCTGACACTCCTTTCCCACATGTAACATATTTTGCATTTGCTATTACTGACAAAGGGAGTATTTAAAGAGAAGGCAGTGCTGTGCTAGGTTTTGGTACAAGAAGTATGGCAAAAAAAAAATTGACTGACAAAGACTCATGTGGATGGGCTGCAGCAGCAGATATTAAAAAATTAAGTTTTTAGTTTCCTCATCATCTATATTCCCATCTGGTGGTATCCACTACTAAATGTATCCAGAACATGCATTTGTTCCCATTGATTTGCACGCCACTCTCTATCCAGAACCACGGATCTACACTTTGTAAAAATACTACTTCAGTAAGTAAAGTCAGTGCAGTTTGTACGTTCACGTGGGGCAGAGAGCTATAAACCAGTGAGTAAACAAGCAACAAAAGTTTGTAACATCACTGCATCATTCACACAAACCAAAAATACCCGGTTGGCATCTAAAGTCTATCTTAAATAAATCTGAAAGCACTTCATGAAGCAAGTAGCAGTCATTATTCCACTACAGATGGAAATACGAAGGCTCAGTGATTTGCCCAAGGTATTTCATCTTCCTTGACCAGTGCAAACAGGAGACTTTAGCGAGTTTTCCTCACATTCATTTTTGTTGATGACCATGAAGATTCCCATGACCGAGGCCACAAGTTCACGTTTCCAAGGCATTTTACAATCTAGATGAACATGACTTTGAATAAATGAACGTCTGGCTGGAGTGCAAACAAGCTGATAGCTTGCTATATGAGCCTGAACGTGCCATCCAAAGCGCCTGTTACAGACACAGCTGGAATCCCTGCTTGCCAGCGGAGGGCTAACACGGATCTGTGTTTCAGCACAGCAGCACCTTCTCACAGCCTGTCAGCTAGGATTCCAGGAAGTCTCATACCTACAGGACTATGAATTCTGTGCTGCAAACCCACGAGAGTGTTCTTTTCAAAGACTTTTAGCTTTGTGGAGATACTAAAATGGATTATCCATGCACCTGCTGCCACAGCACACTTGCAGTGCTCTGCCGGCCGTGGTGTGTGTGTGTGTGTGAGTGAGTATGTTGGTGGGTGTTTAATTTTAAAGAATGGGTTTTAGCCTCACAGAATGAAACCTGGGGAAGATCCCCAGTCACCCACCCTTCAGGTAATTACACCAGGAAAGGCTCTCAGGTCTATCCTCTTCTCACCAAGCGGAAGATACTGTGGCAGGCAAGAAGTGACCTTGTGTTTCTTCTGCTCAAACTCACAGCAACTCACAGCAACTTAAATTAGAACATGTGCAATATAATTAGGTTTTCTTCCCTTGCAGACTTGTTGTGCACCTCCTGTCTGAAAAGGAGGGAACACTTCAGACAGAGGCTTCAGCTTAGCAGGGCTGTCTGCTGCTCACCAGGACTTTGAGCAAGATAGAGGGAAGGCTGCGATTAAAGCAAAGACTTCATGCTTTCAGGGCTCCTTCCCTCCAGAAGCAGAGTTTTAACTCAGGAACCACAGAAAATGAATCCTAGAGTTGGAGGAAAAATAAGAAATTCAGGTTGGCATTCAAATCTAAGCTTCCTCCACACGACTGAGTTGTTTGTTACCAAGCTGCAATTCGGAACACTGGTCAGGTATGGAATGGTACTTGACTGAGGTCAGGTTTGGAATGGCACTTGTTAAAATGTTGCAGGAATTGGCCCTCCAGCCCCATCTGTAGAAAACCTTGGTGTAGCTCATCAGCTGGAACAGAGAATTCTCAGTGTGGCTCTGGCCACCAAAGTGTCACCAACACCCGGTCTAGGATCTTGGCTTCCCTCTGCAGCCCACGAGGCCCCCAGAGAGGACAGCAGGCACGCTAACTCACTCTGCTGACTATCTAGGTCACCTGAGAAGCTAATTCAGGCACCCAAACTAGACACATAATGGGAGATAGGATGCAGACAGCCTAACTGACCTCAGTATCTTGTAATACACTTTTAATCCCTTTCCTGCTGCTCCGTATCAGATCCAAATGGGCTGAACTACGTTTTTAAAAAAGTGTTTAGGAAGCATTTCCTAGACAATAAAATGTACTGAGGCCAAATCTGTTTATGGCAAAGGTTTGAAGTTTTCCAACTTTTTTTTTTGTTGTTTTGCATAGACATCCTTGAAGTTCTTTGAAAACGTATTTTAATTAAAATTTTGATTTATTATGGGGTTGCCTAATGTCATTCCTCCTACCTGAAACAGAGAATTTTTCGTTCCTTACCATCAACTTATAATATCACAAAGTCTTAATTTGAATTGATCTTGAATGAAAAATTTCTCTTTTCTTTTCTAGAGACAAACCATGGAAGAACAAACATAATATTGGATACACCTCAGTCTCTGTGCCTTTCTTCGCTGTACTAGACAAGGAAGTACTTTGAAAACTAATCCCAGAAACAAAGTTTTGCACACAATGGAATTTAAACCCAATATTTTTTTGCAAGATGTCACATTTCCTTGTAGTCCCTCTGAAAATGCCACAGTCTACAAACGAGCATTTGGAAGCAGAACAAATCTGTTACCAGGATTCAAGCTGGTCATGCTGTTCAGATGACCACACTTTTATCTACTTGTTCAAACCTTTACTCAGTGTTTTGAGGTTTACTCATCAGAAATAATCTCAAATACTGGATATTCTGTTAACCACAGGGTAGGACAGCTGACCACAGGAAGAATGCAACTGAAGCAGCTTCCTGCTGCCCCCAGAGCAGCACCACCACCTCTGGGCACCCTTTCCTTCTGCTTCTTCAGTAGGTTAATTCCCACAAGAGCATCCCTGACCCATTTGTGGTGTTTCCAGAGAGGCCCCATCCCATCACCACACCTTTCATGAGCAGTTCATTGCTCAGTCCTCTAAGCTGAGCGCAAACGAGGGCTGTGAGATTAGAAAGGCTTTCCTCTGCTGAGATTGAATGTGGTTTGAGGTATTGTCTGCTGTAGACGTATTTTCGACTCTTGGTCCCTCTTCCCCAGGCTTGTGGGCTCGGCAGAGGGGAAAACCAACCTAACACCATCAAAAGTTCTATGAGAGTGCAGTGCCTAATGTCAGACATCTGGGCATGGGGAGCAGGAATCTCCCCACACATGTGGTCAGTGGATTTTGACCACACCGGTGCTGGAGCAAGTCCTGGCCCCTGCTTGGGCATCTTTTAGAGGACCAATGTGCCCTCTTCTTTCTTTCCACCACCAATTTATCATTCTTCTCACTTCTATCTATTTTACCAGGAAAAATTCTCAGGACTGTAGATTTGGTCTAAGCATAGTCTAATTGATTTAGGATTTTGGAGATCATTGTTGTGCTCTTGTATCTGCCTCTGACTTCAGCATTCCCTGGTCTTTGATGAGTCCAGGGACAGTTTTCCTCAGTGTGATTATTGGGCAACACTGAACCACAAACTTGGCATAGCCTTCTACTAGCATTATATAAGTCATGATTTTAGTAAAGAAGATGTCTCAGAGAGTGTGTTTCCCCACTCTGGAGGAGGCCCAGCTGAAGTGATGATGTCTGCACAATTCCCTCAAAGCAAAACAGACTGGAAAACATTAAAAGAAAAAAAAGTTGGATGAAACTCATAAATTTTGACCATCTTAGCTCCCCACCTCCTTTGAAGACCCTGTCTAACTGCTAAAAAAAAAAAGAACACCTTTCCAATGAAATAAGGGGAGCAGGTCACCTAGTTTAAGCTCCAGTGATCTGATTTCCTTTCCTATGAGGGCAGCAACCTCAGGACACAGATGACGAATTTCTGCCTCACTGGCAGGTTAGGTCAGCAGCAGACAAGATGCAAAGTTTATCTGAAGTGCTTGCTACGCCAGCTTGTTTGTTGGGCAAGCAGCAAGAGCTAAGGCTAGAGTGCCTTTTTTGTGAGTGAACTGAAGAAAAGAACGAAAAATTTTCTCTTCCAACCAATTTATCCTGGTAGTAAAGATTTAAAGTGTGGTCCATTCAGGAGAGCAAGGCTGAGCGCAGGTGTTAGCGAGGGAGCCTCAGAGGCATCAGAGCAGCACAAAATCCTTCCTGCAGCACAGAGGAAGGGTCATAGGTGCCTGTTTAAATTTTCTGCCCAGGCTACAGTAACACGAGCGGCAAACAAAGCCCGGCTGCTTTCTAACAATCCTGTCTAGGGACCAGCAGAGGTTTGGGGAATATCGCTGCAGAGCTTTGGTGTAACTCAAACGAAAACATGAAGGTTACGAGGGATACGAGGAGACTCATGGAGCAGTTAAATAACCAACAGGCACACACACCCACACACGCAGCCCTCATTTACTCAAAACCCTGACAGTTGTTTATTGAGAAGTAAGGGTTGATGGTTCACTTGTCTCAGATGGATTTCTCCCGGAATAAACACCAGCGCTTGCAAAGTGCCTGATCCCATTTTCTTGTAAAAGAAGAAGTTTAAAAAAAGAAAAAAAAAATGGAGGGGAAAAAAAAAAAAAAAGGAAAGAAAAAAACTTTAAAATTTCCCACAAACACTACGTACAGCCTGGGTATCATTACTGCTGTGTGCTGTAGAGAGGAGACTCCATGTATGGGAAAAGATTGAGCTACAAGAGTGTTTTGGAAAATGAAGAGTTATTTCGCAATAGGCCGTGACATCTCCCTTGGAGAAAACTTGCCCAGATTCTGCAGATTGCTTTGCAGATGGAAAAGGGACAATGTCTGATTGCAATATACTCTCAGATAAAGTCAATTTTGGCTTGATCTAGAAATTTTCCCTCCCCAGGAGGCCAACACTGAATTCCGAAGGCATCTATCCTTCTTTAAATTAATCTTTATATTCAAGTGCAGGTGCAATCAATAACATCAGTGCAATCTCCATAGCAAAACAGAGCCCAAATGAATGCCAAAAGGCTGAGCAAAATTCCCCTTCCCAGCCTCAGGTCTGTGCTATCAACAGCTGAAGAGATGGCTGACTCTTCACAACACAAATAGGAGAAAAGGCTGAAATGAAAGGAAGTTGACACTTAATATCAGAACCTGTTGACAGCGAGATGTATTAAGTTATAGGGCAGCCCACAGATGCAACAGGAAACCCACTTTTTGAACAGTTAAGATTAAAAAAATTAATAGAGAATGGAGGAAATGCTACAGTTGGAGCAACTGTGCAATGATAGGAAGAGAGACATAAAGGTTATCTACCTACATCTTTCCCATTCTTCCCTCCCATGTTTCAACAGTATTCCCAGAGAATTTTATTTTAAGCCCATTACAGAATTTTACTGCATACAGTGGTAACAAGGCCCCTCTGACACAGGTTTGAGAAATCCCTCGTGGTCAGAAGGGGAAAAACCAAGGATGCTGAGCAAGAGTGGTTTTCAGTAACTACAGTGGACTGCTGGACCTGCTCTTCAGCGTGTGTGTGAGTTCACGTTTACGAAGTCTCAAGCAGAGATAAGCACTTACAAGGGTCCCACTCCTGAAATTCCTTGCATTAGAAACATAGCTGCATTACTCCAGGATATTATATATGTTTGCATTATCAAGCCTGTAGCAAGAATCCCAGACTGGTTTGGGTTGGAAGGAACCTTAAAGCTCATCTCCTTCCACCACCCTGCCATGGGCAGGAACACCTTTTCCTAGACCAGGTTGCTCCAAGCCCCATCCAGCCTGGTCTTGGACACTTCCAGGGATGGGGCATCCATGTGATTCTTTTCTCCTTACTCTTTTATTTGACTTCAAGTGTTTTAAAAACCACTCCTACCTACACATAATTTTTTTGTATGTGCACTAGCAAACCCATCTGAAAATACTTCTTTTGAAGGCACAATTAAAAACTATCCCAGTGTAAAATTTAGTTTTGGGGTCTGAAACCACATCTCAGGGAAGCTGCTGGGTTTGCCACACTCCCTGACTCACCAGTGAAGGCAATCAAGCAAATAACCCATCTCACACACACGCTTAAACAGTCCTTACACACCTGCTGTGTGCATTCTCCAGGGGACCTTTAGATGCTGTTTTCTACACAGTGCAGCGTGGGCTTTCAGTGGTGTGAAACAAAAAGGTTAGTGCCATGGCAAAAGTTCCAAACACAGAGAATACAGCTCAAGATGCATAAATAATTAAACAGTGTGCGTTTAAAACATGAGCCATTAAAACAGCCTTTGTGAGGGGGAGAATAAAAAAACCAAAACAAAACCAAACCAAAACTCTAGGATGCAAATTAATCCTTCATAAGGCAAACCTTCAGATGGCTGCTTCTTCATGGGCACTTCACAGTGCTCTGTTCCGTTTTGAACCCAGCATTCGTACAGAAAAGCTTTTTGACAATCCCACTAGGATGCTCATCCTCTGTGTTCAGAGGGAGATTTATAAAGATCACAAGGTAGGATTGTGAATATAATGATCCCAGGGATTAGCCTTTCTTCCAACTATGGTAGGGCAGTCCTCTGGATCTATCTGAAATCAGACAAGGGGCTCTTGACTGTGAGCCAATGTGCAGCTTGCTTCTCACTGCCACTGTCCCCTCTCCACCTACTCTCATGTGCTTGCAATACTTTAAATGCTTACAAGTTTAAAACAGTTGCATGTTAGCTATCGCCCTCCCTGTCAAGGCAAAGTTAAGGAATCTCCATTAAGAATACGTGAACTGTTGCTCTATGTCAGAGTGGATCTACTACTGGCAAGCCCTGTTTAAGTATTGATAAAGGAGCTTATTTAACCTACTGGAAAATCAAGCCCAAAGGATAAGGAAAAGCTTACTCAGAGGAAAGAAGATTTTGTGATTAAGACACTGGATATGTATTTAGAAAACCTCTTGTTTGTTCTCATTCTCTTGTACCCTCTTTGACTTTGAGCAAGGAACTTTATCGTTACCAGCCGAAACACCAGAAGAGATCATCTCCTACTTAAGCATTTAGAAATGGATTTAATAGGAGCTGGGCTCAGTTCCTAGTCAAGAGGCCTGATCCAGGAACACAGTCAATGGTCACCCAGAGGCATTTCAGTAGCTGGCAAGAGAGAAAAAGAGACACTTAGGATGATGATTAGGCCAATGAAAAACCTGACTTGTGCTCTGGATGTCCACGGGCTATGGCTGGACTATAAGGATAAAAACTGTTCTCAGAAGAAGATAAAACTTTGCAGAATGCTGTCCCAAATCCTATGGCTTTCTGTCCAAAAAGGACAGAAATAATAATCCTTCCCTTCTCTTGCTGCACACCTCTGTTTTTGCTTTAACCTATAAGCTCTGGGGAGCACGACCTGTCTCTCACTGTGTCCACCACAACCGGGGTCAGGCTAAGTCTGGGTCTTTTCAGATTGAATACAGAAAAGACACACACCCTTAACTGAATTAACTGCTTTAACCCCTTGCATTCAAGGACTAAAAGAAAGGGCAGTAACATTACAAAAGTAGATGAAGTAATATCACTTATACAAGAAGGGAAGAGAAGAGAAAAGCAGCGTGCAGGAGGAACCTATCTTTATTCCCCCAAATTTTTATGCATGTGAACTTTTAAGTAATCGCACTGGTTTACAGAAAATTATAATAAGTATATGTAATAAATGACTTAAAATCCTGTCATAAAAACCAGTACACTAGCAAAGACAAGAACCTGAAAGATCTCATGACTTTGATGGGTTTGTGAGCGTGGCCTCAACTCAGTCCATTTCTGCAAGCGGATTAATGGTACAGGCTTTAATTGCATGCTCACATACATACATGCTCTTTTCTGCAAGGCCCTAGCTTCACCAAGTGCCAGTGAGAGGTTTTAATTCCTGTAACTTTATAGCACATTAATCATGGGTGATGAGGCCATGAATCAGTTATGCAAGTCATCCCAAATACATACTGATGAAATCTGTAAGCCATCACCACCCACCACCCATATTCTGATTATCCACCTCTGCTATAGATGAACTATTTTGGGATCGTTTTAAACAGTTGTAAGGACATTTAGCATTTTTTGAGTAGCACAGGGATTTCTGACCCACCATCCCCATAATATCATGTGCCTCAGTTTCCATGTGGTCATTTATTGAGAGGCTCAGTAAGGAAAAATGTGGCAGTCCAACACCGAGTGCCTTCAAGTGGTGACCTAGGGCAACATTCTGCATAGAAAAAACCCCTACCATAATACCTTTAAACACACTTTATCGACACTTTGTAGTTAACCTTTTATGTGGTGCTACAAAACCCCTATCTTTGTGATGAATTTAAAAAACATAAGCTCTGTCACAGTGTAATATGGTTAAAAAAATCTCCTTTGTACCAGGCAGAATGTTACTCACTGCAATGTGCAAACAAGATGGTCAAGATCTGAAGTTTGGTTTGTTTATTTGATTGTTCCATTTTTTGCATTTGGTACTGGGTACATGGATGTTTCCCTAGGAACAGTAGATGAAGTAGATGAGAAGGCAGAGACAAGTAGATTTACTGTATTTAATTTCTGCTTGTCATACAGAGACATGTACAGGTTGTTCCAACTATTGGTGTTATCCTTCTTTGGTAGTGGCTTGAAATCTACCACTCACCAAGTCATAAATATTACATTTGGAAAGACCTTTCAGGCCACTCAAGTCACCCTCTTGCAATAGGTACAATGGTCCCTGCTAAATATTCACAAGCATAATTCAATTTTGTCATCAGAAGGGTCATTTGCCTCCTAATTACCATGGAAATAATGCAGCGGACCACTAGGTCTTCACCACAACACATACATTATTTCCCAGTATGCTCCAATATATGGACACATAAATTGTACTTGCCTGTTTAGTTCACTGCTGAAATAAGCCCAGCCACGAGTATGTTGCCCAATAAACCCCGCAGCTGACATAAAGTCTCAAACCCAAAAATCTCTTCCTGTGTTTTAAAGTCAAATTTCAAAGTGCACCAGAGAGCCAACAGCAGCTTTTCTTTCAAGAGTACTGATAGTTAAAACAACTTCCTCTCAAAAATTCTGTCGCACTAGGATTTTAGAGAAGGAGGAAATCAGAAACAATGGCTTTGAAGTAATTCATCTCAGGGAAAGAAATTAGATCAGGGTTCATATTTTACAGTGATTTACATCTTGTGCAACCCCATTACATTTAATGGGACTACTGAAGGTCTGTGTCAGCATGGAATGTGACTCTTCAGGCTTAAGTGCTGTGATTCATGGACTGGGTTACAGTGGGAGCTGTTTTTAGGACAAGACTTTATCTCCCAGGACTACTGATAGAGATTTTAGTTTTATTTAGGGGGGGGAGGTAGCTTTGTTTTCCCTTTGTTTGCTCCTTAGGAATATTCAGGAGGTTGAACCAGTTCATCAGATGCCCATATTTCATGTCTTTTGCTGTCACACTTACTCTAATGGGAGTACCTGGACTCTTGGCGTGTATAGTGTAATGTTTTTTGATGGCACAACTCTTTATTGTAGATCATATAGAATATAAAACATTCAGAAGGGAGCAGTACAGCCTGCAAGTGGAAACTATAGACCAAGGCCAAGAGAGGCAGTATTTTATAAATACCCATGGTGTTTTTTCCCTCTTATCTTCTACTTGCTTTTTCCNTATGGACTTATATTTCTTTTTTTCTGTAAAGATTTATAATATTAAGTTACTACTGCAGATGAACCAGAGTTGCTACACAGCTTCTGACATTGTTGAAACAATAGACTGCATGCATAAATCCAAAACACTACTGAATGAAATAATTTTGGTGCCTTTTGCCATCTCCCAGAAGGGTTGTAATAGTATAATGAATATTTAACATTTCTCTTCTATTTTTATTAGAGTTTGTAGCACCTTATAAACTACAAGAAGCACTTACTGCTTTGTTCCATATATAAATTTCCTGTCTTGGAGTGTGAACTGTTGGACACCGTTTAGAAGCCATTCTTAAAATGGAAGAACACTCTAGCAATACTTCAGATTTAATATAGAAATAATTCTATGGGATATTTAGTAACTGCAACTTCAAAGGAGGACTACAAGCACATTTCTCACCTGAAATGCAGTGCACAAGGCCACTCCCACTAAGGAGTTTCCATTAGAAAAGAAGAAAGAGTAAATCTATAAAGTCATTTGTGTTTCATGCAGAAACTAATGGGTGTAGGAGACATATTTAACTCTCCACCAGCGTTTTCTGTAGGGGCTGGTGGATTTACAATGGAATATTCCAAGGGAAACTACACTCAAGTCACGCTGGTGCAGAAGCATTTTCTATTTGATATTATGCTGGCAGCTGCTGTGCCGTGTCCTTTCTCTAGGTGCACACACTATGCAGGAGTGAGAAGAAATCTAATCTGGGAAACTCTAAATTAGGGCTTGCCCACACTTTGTGCTTAGCCTAGGCTCTTAAACTTGTTTTTGACCAGCTATGACTATTGTCATGCAAAATCTTATTTAACAGAAGTTTATTTGTATTTTGAACTTGCAGGTCCTTGCCCAGAATGGGACTTGAGGGTTGGACTCAATGATCTTGGGGTTTTTTTCCAACCTAAATGATTCTGTGATTCTGCGATATGCAGACAAATATTACCTTTCTGGTGTACCACTACAGGAGACTGTGGGTATCCCCTCACACGTGGTACCTGAGTGCTCATTCACAGCAGAAGTGTGATACTACAGACTGTTTTTCTCTCTCAAACTTGATACCTGAATGTTGAAGTCAGGCAAAAGAACCCCCAAACCAAACAGAGTGGCTTGAAGCCTGGCTCTGTCCCTTCCCATTTCGAATGGGTGCTTTTGATCATGTCACACCATTTATCCACCACCTCCCTAAATACATGTCAGAAGATATTCAAGGCTTGGTTTGAATCTCCTGCCCTCTGACTGGGTGTAGGACCAGAGCTTGCTGCCACTCTGCAGTTTGCTCCACTTGCCCTTTATTAATGATTTCCCTTTCTCCCTACTGGTACCTCCCAGCGCGAGCACAGAACCCCTGGCAGCTCTGTGACCTTCACAGAGCACGGAGGGGGAAGAGAGGAGACGAGAGTTTAGAAGTAGGTTTTGATCTACTCCACAAACACTGACCACACTGCGAAACAAACAGCTGCAAGAGAAGACAAAGAAGGTCTGAGAACGGAAACCAATATATTCTGAAAGCTGGGAGCGGTTAAACGCGGTGAAGAGCCACAGCAGCTGACAGGGAGGGAGCTGGGAGCAGGAGGAGGGAGCTCTCTGTCACATGAGCTCGGCATATTATAATTTTTCAATACTCACATTAAGAACAAGAAAACCACAAATTTTCATAACTTGTCATTTAGCTTAAAGGGGGGGTGGGGTGAGGGTGGTAAGAAGAAAGAAAAAAATAAAAAAATAAATAAAAAAAAATAAAAAAACCCCTAAGGTTAAAAGAGGAATAATAAAAAACATCTCTGAACCACAGAGAATTGCAAGGTGACCTTCAGACAAAATCTGAGGTGAACAACCCAGCTCTTGTCTTCAGATGTCATTCATTTCCTAACTCACTCTTTGCAAAGGAAGGACAAAAGGCGGCTTCTTGAGTTGTCTGCAGGAAGAAGAACAGAACAAGGACTTTCTGTTTGTACTTCTGCGTTCCTCTTTTTAAAATAATAACAGAGAATAGTATGATCTGAAGTGGCTGCCTGGGGGATTTCTGTCTCTCTGTTTTTAGTGCGCATCTCTCTGCGCTGAGTGAAGGATCCATGCAAATAAGTGGAGGGCTTGCACCGAAGGGACTGCACGGGGAAAACAGCCAAATTGATTGCACACCCATCAGTTCACACACAAGCACTGCCAAGTGCCTGGAGTACACAATCCAAAAAAGACAACAGCACATTGTGTTCCCTTGCGCTGGTTTAGCTTCTCTCTATCATAATCACTTCTTTTAATGATTGCTCCTATTAAAGATACAAATCTGATTTTTGCATGTAACCTTCCCTTACCCTTTTGTAACAGCCTTAGTTCCTAGATCTCAGGAACCTCATAAGTGTTAAGGTCTTTGGTGGTATTTAGGTGAGGAAATGGAGGTGCTCTTGGAAATTAAGAAAATGATGACGTAAGTTTGGTCTGTGTCAATGTTCCTATGAGGGGATAACGCTGAAATCTCATTCAGACCTCCCAAATTCCACTCCCTTACTTTGAAAATCGCTGCCACTTTAAAAAATACATGTGTAATAAGATATAAACTATCATGTCTCAGGGTATAAGCCAAACACTGAAAACAGACAGTGGATAAAAGCTATTTTTCCTTTGAGCAAATTATATTTACTATTATTCTCTACTACGTGGTTTCTTGCATGCTCCTTTGAAGCATCTGGTGTTGGCTACAGACAGTAATTGGAAACTTGAAATAAGACCATTATAAGACTTTGGTGTAACAGTTCCTATGTTCTAATGTTTAACAAACCTCAAGAGTTAAAAACCAGCTCATTTACTCAGTACTAGTATCTAGGAAGATTTCCTGAGTGAATGAAGGCCAGTTTTTATTGCATTCAAGCTCTCATCATGAATAACACAAAAAGGTTTAGATCCTCGCATGCTTATAAAAAACATTAACTTTCTGAGTATGACCCCATTCCTTTAGTGGTGAAATAAAATTCTCTGACACTGCCCCAGCTCTGTCTCCCAGGTGCAGCAGAGGCCCTGGACATAAGGCAGTCAGCTGGGAATTCTGAGAGTACTAAGCATCTCCAAGACTATGGAAAATGCTCTGTATCGCCAGAGATATCTCTGTAGTTCACAGACAGATGCACCATCATGGGATAAAGGCGATTATTACCTCTTAGAAGAGGTTTCCCACAGTAGGAATGATACTCCTGAGTCAGAGGGGCTGTAAGGAATGAGAGAGCATCTGAAGGGGTGAGGAAGTCTGAGTGGTGGTGCACATCTCCGTGAGGATGTTGGTACCTCCAACATGTGCAGATGTGGGTCTCAGGGACCAGGCAGTGTTAGGTTTGTGGTTGAACCCGATGATCTTAAGGCTCAATCTAAACAATCCAGTGATCCCATGATTCAAAATATCAGCTTCTTGAACTCCTCCTTGAATGTATTGATTCTTTCATATCCTCAAGGCAGCTAATGGATCTCGCCCACTTTTTCCAACTGTCCCTTTTGTTGGAAGAAGGTACAATCTCAGTGACTAGAAACGTGAATGATCCCAGTTTAAAAACAAAAAAAACCCCAAAACCTCAAGGCTTTTCAGGGAAAAAAAAAAAACCAAACCCAAACCAAACACCTTTAAATTATAGCATTTATAGTTATAAAGGGATTTCTGCACTGCACACAATCTATCAGACCATAGTGACTTCTGGCAAAGTGGGAAAAACAAATGCCACTTCAGAGGCAAGGTTTCACAGGTTGTCCTAAAAGCTTTAGCTGTTTATTTCCTGCTGGAGAGACTCCCTAGACATTCTCTGTACCTGTGGTGCCAGTGCAGCTTCTGTTGGCATCAGCAGGAGTGTGTCACGCAGGAGAGAAAACTGCACTAAATGGGACGGTGAATTTTTACAAAAAAGCATGCATGAGCTCCGAAAGTGCAAAGTTCCCTCTGCATCCTCAGCTGAGGTCAGTGTGCAGAGAATTTCCCCCAGGCAGCCTTTGCACAGAAAAACCCCCGTCACCACAAGGTCTGTGCCTCCAAGGGAAGCAACAGGTTAACACTCACCTCAACCACCCCATTAACATGGGCACCCTGGGAGCGCTGCTGCAGCAGGCAGAAACCTCACCACTGGCTGAGGCAATCCACATACCACCATGTCAGAAATAGCTGGATGTGGCAAGAGTATCACGTCCCCCATAATTGGAAGGGATCGGGTTTCTCTGCAGCGCGGGGAATGGCTGAACAGCCTGCGGTACAGTGCCATGGGAGCCTACAAATTGCACGGGCGAGGACTCAAAAAAGAGCTGCTTGATGATGACAGCCCGGACCCTTCTCAGGCCATCTGGTTGCACCATCCCCGCTCTGCACATCAGGCTGTGTGCACAGTGACAGAGGCAGCATGTTGCTGTCCCTGGGATTGGTGGTGCAGAGACCCAGTGTGGGCACGGCGTCTGCAGCCACACATGTCCACACAGCCCCTCTGCTTCACAGAGCTTCTGAAACACAGATTAATCCAAATCTCTGAGATATGCCAGGCTCGCTCTGCCATTGCTTAGGTGGACAGCAGCAGCTGGTGGACACTTACAAGTAACTATCCAGGAAGAAAGCAGACCAGGAAAAGGTAGACTGATAACAGGGACAACTGGCAGGGACAGAGACTTGCTGTATGGTCATACCTGACTTCTCTGCAGTTATATAAAGAGTGATAAAATCGCTCTGCCTTGGGAATCCTCTGTCTACTCACTCAGGCACTGCAAATCTTCCTAGCTAATACGTGATCCAAGATCGGCCAACACCACCAGCTGAGGCCCTCTTGCATTGTAGGTGTGGCTGGAGTATCCAGGACACATCTCCTCCACAGAAAGAGAGAACAGACTTCCCTGTGCTGTGGAGGCTGCCAGAGGCTCTCGCTCCTTCCCTTGGTAAGGCGGGGGGGTGGTGTTTAGGATGGTTAAGCCCCTCTGTTGAGCACCACAGTTGCTCTCCTCAGATGTGGGCTGAGCATAGCTCCAAGCAGCTCAGAGCACACCTCCAGCATGATGACAGCTTCATCATCTTGAGTGACAGGGCTAGACTTGAGGAATTTGGATACACTACACAGGAATCCACTATTAGCGGGATATGCAAGAGGCACAGGTCTAAACCAAGTAACACCAAGTGATGATGTGAATTTGGAGTGATGCCAGGAAGACTACAGGAGAGGAAGAAATGAGAGATGAAAGTGTTTTTAACACTGTCTCCACATGCTCAACAAGGATTTTCTCAAGAGTCTTTGCTTTAAAAATGCTCTGTGATATATAGCATTCTTTCCAGAGTTGCCCTTTATCGTCTCATGAACAGAAAGAACCAAATTGCTGTGGCAGTTGGATTAATCCTTTCTAAATGGCTCGTTTCTGCTTTTATTCTTAAGATGTAAAGCATGGTAATTCCACTAAAATCTGTGAGACTGCTGGGAGTTTAGATCAGAGTAACACAGCATTTGGCCCACCCTTACCTACACCTGCGGCCCTGAAGAAATGAGAGGGATGTTCTCAGGTCATCCTTTCAAAATGCAGAAACAGAATGCTTCAACAGCAGAGGAATACAACTCACCACCAGCCGACTCATAAAGGATGCAAGGCAAGAGCTACCACAAAACAGGTCTCTGCCCTGTAAATTAAGGGCTGCTGTTCCACAACTCCTAGGTGTCCCACAGAGAGACAGGTCTTTCCTAGGGCATCTAGAACTGAGATGCTGGAATGTGAACAAATCACCGTAGGCTTCCTTGATAGTCAGTGAGGAGCAACAGGTACCCCAGAGGACAATTTGCATCACAGTCAAACAGGCATCCAAGGCAGGTCAAAAGGATTGCTCCCTGGAGATAATTATTTCTTACTGTTGACTAAAAAGGGAGCCCAGGGTGACCAGTTCAAACTTAGGCATCTAACTTGAGACATCTAAAGCTGTGTGAAATGAATCACATATGTAGAGGGTCTAGTAGATCATCTGTCTTTTATGTGTCATAGAGCTTTAATTTTTACCCACCTCCTCTTTTGTTAAGCCCAATAATTTTTGTCTAAAATGTTTCCTCCAGAGAGGCCTACAGTCTTGAAGACATAAAAAGATGAAGAATCCTTTGCTTCCACTGGCCCCTTGTTTTAGTGTTTAACCACTATCAGCGGAAAAAACACTGCTGGTTCCAATTTGCCCTTGGTTAATATTTTGTTTCCCTTTGCTGTCTTGAAGAGATTGCTGTATTTTGTCTCTGGAAATGTTGATGGAGGTTCAGATTGCCAAGTCTGGAGGCCGAGTCGTCCAGCCTTTTTTCCCTTTCAAAATTTAGGACTTTTGTACAAACTTCCACCCACCTAGCAGGAGCTCTGCTTCATTTTTATGTTTAACTAGGACATGCTTTAATAAGACCAATGTCTTTGCATGCCCCAACTTCCCAGGGACCCAAAAGAAGACTGCAAACATTAAAAAATTATTGTCTCAACATCTCTTAAAATAAATGTCGCCAGAAATCCTTCAGAAGCAGAGAAACTAAAGGGCAGAGAAGGCAAGTAACTGACTCAGGTCTGGAGAATAAGTGGGAGCAGTTGTCCTCTTACCTGAATTATAACAATGTCTTTTAAGCACTGGATTTCAATTAGCACTTTGACACCCTTAGTCACACCTTGTTTCTCTTCTATTGCAAGAGGACACGAATGTATTGGAGAAACGAAATTTTATCTTCAGTACTTGGTTACTAATATCCAAGACCTTTTTATTCTCTTTATACTACCTCCAAGAGAAAAGGTATCCAGTCTGACGTGGGCTCCGTGGCATTGCAGTATATATTTTAACATAAATTACAATATGTACTGTCAACAAGTTTCAGTCATCATCTGAAATAAATCTGGATGGAGTTCACTTAAATTTACCTCTACATCAGTAACCACACCAGATTTCAAACAAATCCCTGCATTTGCAGAGAGAAACTGGACAGTGAGGGGGGCAGTTAGTCCATCACTAAAAAAAAAAAGAAAAAAAAAAGGAATGGGGGTGTGAACACTAAACATGCTAGAAATAGGCATTTGGCACAAGTGTTTATTCTCTTTATTCAACTGCCATTATTTATGCTATCATGGATGAGGAGCCTGTTGCACATTGCACTGCAAAATAACAGAAAGGATAATCCAGGTTTTTATTTTCATGAGCTCCATCTAATACAGCCAAAATGAAAGAATATCATTGAAAACACTTCCATATAAAAAGCCCCCACAGCTATATATAGATGCTAGATAAAGCTAATCATATCATGCAGATAATGTTTCTATGATCAGCTTCCAAATACACCTAGTAGCAACAAGGTTCCTGCCAATTTTAAGCTATTTCATAATGGATGTGAACAGGAGATAGCCCATAATATAAACATCTCTCCTGGTCTTCAGTTCTGTTGTCTCTGCCTTACAGATCTCTCTTCAACTCACATTTATTGCAATGTGTGTGCATTGTTTTTCCTGCTTCATACTGAATATTCCTCCCAAGGAACGTAGCCCTTTAACAGATTTTATTATCACCCTGCCTGTCCAGAGCAGACTGTGCTGTTACAAATGGTCCCCACCTATCACTTGGGTGATACACTGACCTAAGAACCCTGATCAGAGTCCAAATACTACCAAATACTTCTCCCACTACTTGTAATTGCATCATCATTATTATTGTTAATATTATCATCATCATCATCATCATCATCATTAGTATTAGTATTGCATTTTTGCTTGTATGTACTTTAGCACATGTAGCTTTCAAGGAACTGGCTTAAGTGGATGATGAAACTGTAAAGCACCTTCAAGGCAGAGCTGGAATCTCCCTGGGTTTGCTTTTATAGCAACCAGGCCAGAGCCTGACCCTCAGACCCAGCGCAAAACTCTTCTATCCAAACTGTCCAACCAAAACATAGATTTAGAAATGTCCACATACTTTCCCAGAGTATTTACTGTGCTGTAGATGAAGGTCATAATAAAAATACTAGTTTTATTATTCCACAGTTTTCAGCAGATGGTCGGAACTATTAAGAGTCAATTTGAGCCTATTAAAAATGTAATCTATTCCATTTCCAGACAATATCGCAGCAGTTCAACCTCATTACTTATCTGTCACTATAAAGAGTAGATAAACCTTCATCCATCACATCCAGTGACTTTTTGCCCAGAATTCTGGATATCCTTTTTTTTTTCCTTTGCTGAATTATTCCTCTCTTCTCAGTTCCGCAGCAATGTGGGCATCCATTCCCTATTCCCACACACAAATATATATATCTGTATGCTAGAGGAATATTTAGTCTTCATGTAGCACAGTTTCCAAAGAATCTCAAAGGACATCACAAGGTACAAATGTATCTTTGCACCCATTACTCAAATGAGACATCTGAGGTATGGGGTCATTTGTCTCCACATTTTTTTAAAAAAATTTTTGGTCTCTGAAGGTAAATAAAGAAATCAGTGCTGACACAGCACAAGTTTCACTTTTGAAATCATATAGGCTCCCAGAGTTTCCAGGAGTACCATCTGCTCTTTTTTCTTCCAGTTGTTGCTCTGGTTCCTTAAGTCAATCATTCTTTAAAATATTTTCCAAATATTTATTTCCCATTTTTGCCTTGGCTTAAAGCTAGTTATCCTTGGCAAATATGAATAATGTTTCTGCAAATTCTGACTTTAAATCTACACAAGTATAACTTTAGATCATATATTTTATTTTATTCAAGGAATGAGTGGTATTTCACACTGCATATTGATTAGGAAAGTCATTAGTAACTTATTCCCAAATTATAAAAAAAAAGCAGCTTGATCTTTGAAGACCCTGTTTTGAAGGACTGAGATTGAGATCCATATAAAATACTCATATCCCTCTTTTACATCTTTTACAAAATTAGCCACAGGGTAAGTAACTGCAATTTGAAGGATTCAAAACTTCCAGGGATATTCAGAGACATTCATTTTCTCAGTTATGTTTATACAACGCTCAATCATGGCCAACTTGTTGAAACAAAGGATCATTGACAGCCCTGAACACCATGTTTATTCATGTTTATGGATACACGAGGAACAATCACTTAAGGTACAGTCATCCAATATGTTCCAATGTGTCTACAGCTGTGATATACTTTATTGTGTGAATTGGGGGGTGGGGGGGGAAGGAAAATTTTTCCTGCCATAACTCAATCACGTTAAGAGAAAAAAATACGTGATCCATATCATCTGTCTATTTTTATATGACAACACAGAAAGAGACACTTCAAAAAAAATATATAAAAGTGATGCTTTGAGTTCATTAAAGAGATATATTTTCTGATATGTAATACAACTGACACTTTAGGGGAATATGACTTTTTTCCCATCACAGAGAATATCTGGAACATGAGAAGCATCAATCAATACCTGCAGTTCCTTGAGAGGCAGCATCAAACAAGAGAAAAGATCGCTTCCTTTTTCTGCTGCGTTCTACCATGAGTGTCTACACTGAAGGTCTGTGTTCCAGCCAAAGCAATTAATGATTAATGAAAACAGACATAGCTTTTTTAGAGAAAGGGGGGAACCCATGAAACTGAGCAGTTCATGATGGCTTCATTAAAAAGAAAAAGGCTGAGCACCAACTTTGGGGGGAAGAAAAATCCAAAGCCTTTTTCTGCACTCTCTGAACTTCCACCAAGGGATTTGCTGAACCTTTTTCCTATGGTGTGTCACAGACTACATGGGAGGAAAGGTCTTCACCAGGTAGAAACCTGTAGCGAAATTGTCCATCTCTGGTGTTCTGTGGCTCTTCTCATCTCTGAGTCACCTGGGTGGGAAATGATCCTGGGACGGGGTCACTAGAGCCACTCCCTGAGGCTGTGGTTACAGCCAGTCTCACCATCAGCATCCTTGACACGCTGTGGCTGGGCTATGCCATGCACTGGAGGAGGTGTCTCCCAACCTGACAGCTGGTCCTACTGCTTGTAAGATCTTAAGAGCTGTTTAACTAATATTTACTGTTTAACTAATATTTACTCTATTTCAGCTTATGGGCTGGGTTTTGTCTTCTGTAGCCAGCTGGAGGGGCACTTTTCCAGTGGAAAGCACAGGAGAAATTTGGTCTGGCTTGGCCAGAACTCCGCCTGTGATCCCCTGAGGAGAAGATGTTGCCATGGCAGCTCCGCTGTTCCTTCAACTGGTGCAATAGCTACTGTTGCTACATTAAGCCAGCTCTGCTGGTCTGTGAAGGTGAGCTGCCTCTCCGGGTAATTACAAACGTACCTGCTTCCCCATGTGCTTCTGCTGCTTGTCCCTCCATCTGCCTGAGACACACAGATATTTTGTTATCCTTTCTGCAGGAGGTGACCTACCACGGCTGTCATGCTGTTTGTCTCTCCAGATTTTAACAGCCAGCTCTGTCGTGCAAAGGGCCGCAGCTTTTGCTGGGGGACTCAAGCTGGCCCATTAAGGTGCCTACCAGAGACAGGAGACTGATGTCAATTTAATTTCAGTTCTGAGCTCTGCAGAGCCATTCACCCTCTCCTAGGTTGCTCTGTGCTTTTTCTCGTGTCTACGGCATATGAAAGTGCTACAGAAAAATAGCTAGTGCACTGCTCAGGATGGATGCTGTGGAGCTCTGCAGCCTGGGATCTTTACCTGGTAGTACCTCAGCCTTTCATTTGGAGAACTGAGCAAGGTTGCCCCCTTTGCAAACACAGCCCTCACCTCTTACACAAGGCTGGATCGAACAGATGAGCCAGAGTTGAAGCTCTTTGTCTCTCAAATCCACATCTCACACCTCACTGGAGAAAGCCCTAAGGCCACTGATGACTCTGAGCAGCAGACATTCACCCGTCTAGCCTGCTGAAACTGTGCCAGATTAAATCAATGGGATTGTAAGCATTTAAACAGGAATTACTACTGCTCAACCAGCTAAAAACGTCCTTTATTAGGCAACAGCCTCACTCGAACCCCTCTGCTTGAGCTATAAACAAAGCACATCAAACTGGAGGCTGCACAGAGGAGGTATCAGCCTGCTCAAGGTAACAGCCCTTGCAGAAGAAGAAAGGAAGAGGTGTGCCTTTTTGCACACGCATTTTACAGTTCTGGAAATGATACAGCCACTGTACTCATATCACAGGGCAGGTCTGAGAAATGAACACATGATTAAGAGCTTTGAGAGCTCTGCGCTAAAAAGAGACGTAGCAATGTTGCTGTGATTTAATTCATGCATGCATGCACTTCAACCCAGACTAATTCCCCGGGGTTAAAATGAAATAGAGTTTAAATCTAACAAGGGTAGAAACTCGTAACCAATTCCTGTGCTTCTCAAAGAGAATATCAGATGACATGAATTCCTTAATTGCCCTGAATGAGACACAGACATCTGAAATGGAGTTACGTGTCTCCTATCTAAAAAAAACCCCTTAAATTAATTCTTTACCTTCCTTCCACCACCCCTAGAAAATGAAACTTCTTCAGGCATAAAAATAGACCAAGCTTTACTAAAACCAAGTGCAGATTTAAGCACCTACTTTAAAAGGACAAGCTGTTTGCACAACTGATATGATATTACGAAACTTTAGACATTTCTTTCACAACTGACAAGGAACTGAATGCATTAGACAGGCCTGTTTCACATCTGAAGCCACAAAGGCTCCCAAGTCCGTATGCCTCTGGATTTTTCTCTGAACTCCATTGTTTGTGGTTAAAAAACCAAAAGGGTCTGACCCATTTTAAAAGACGGAAATCATATTTCTTAGTCTGCAAATGATACTCACTGCTAGCAGAAAAACAACTGAAGCTTAATCCTCCTGAAGAAAGGAAATGTCCCAGGTCAAAGTCACAACACATAATCCCCCCCAGAAAGTAGGGAAAAAAAAATAAAGTACACCAGGTCCAGGCTGGTCGTGCAGAACCACGTAGCATTGGCAAAGTTTACAAATCACTCTGTCAAACACAGCTGATTTTTATCTAACAAAGCAGTGATGTTTTTGGTGGAAGGTTAGCATTACTTTCTTGGCAGAGGAGAATTGTACCTTTATTCTGAAATATCATTTCATGGTGAGAAGTGTTGCACAGAGTAATGAAAAACAATAATCTGTCTTCAAAGTCCTTTTGAAAGGTCTAGCTCATTCCAGTTCCTCAGGGCAAAGCAGGACAAAGTGAAGTGGAATTGTTTCCATTTCACAGATGGGAGAGATGAGGCAACAAAGAAAAGGATTAAACTGGGGGAGGGTTGGTGTGATGCCGTTTTGGGATGTTCAGATTGCAGTCTCAGGCAACCATCTTTTTACATTTGCATTCAACTACAGGGCAAACATTTCTGTGCTTTTCACCAGTGGAGTACATGAGATCACTACATCTGCAACTCATTGTGCAGCCTGAGTGCACCAATTGGCCCGAATATCAGTGAAGTGAGCCCACAAGTTTGGATGAATCTCTGGCCTTTCGCCAAGCATGCAGAGATCTTGTTTCTTAGAATAATTACTGAATTAAACTCTTTGCAGGGAGAAGAGGAAATGGCAGGAGCCAATTTTTTGCCAAGCCGTAGCACGAGAACTCAGGACATCCTGGGTCTCTTGCCTGCTCACATCACTGGGTTTCCTCTATGTTCCAGCAATTCCCAATGTAAATGGATTTAGCAACAGGCAAGGCACATACCCAAGGCAGGGAGTTTGCTCCCACTGCTGAAGGAAAGAGAGACAAGGACTCTTAGCATGAGTACCGACAACCTAGCACTGAACTCGTGGACTGCTCATTTTCCTTTAGAAACTCCAGTTAATCACTTTCCTTTTTCTTGACACTCTGCAGCGAGCTGCTCTCTAAGGTGCTGACCCTGTTATTACTGACTACCAAGTCTAACACTTATTATCATGATAAGTCTCATTGTTTAAAGCAGCCTTTGCCTAATGGTTTTCACACACACTTTACACCTGGCTTAATTCAACACTGCCTCATTCCAGTGCAAAAAACAGTGAAAACCAGACACTTTCCTTGCACAGTGTGTGCATTTTCTATAATGCCCTTGCTTGCAAGATGTAGGGCACTGTCCACCAGGACCACAGTTTGTGTGGGCCAAGCTGAGGCTGAGAGGACACTGAATCGAGTCTCTTTGTGAATTACAGATCAGAAAAGTGAGAGAGACTTAATCTCTCCTTACCACCTTACATAGATTACACACCACAATAGCCCTGTATCATAGAACCATAGAATCATAAAGTCAGAAATGGTTTGGGTTGGAAGGAACCCTAAGACTCACCATATTCCACCCCCCACTGGGCAAGGACACTTTCCACTAGACCAGGTTGCTCCAAGCCCCATCTAACCTGGCTTTGTACACTTCCAGGGTTGAGGGAGTGACAGGTTCTGTGGGGAACCCGTGTGAGTTCCTCACCACTCTCACAGCCAAGAATTTTTTCCTCATATCTAATCCAAACCTACTTTCTGTCAGTGTGAAGCCACTTCCCCCCACCCTGCCACTCCAAACTCCTGCAAATTGCCCCTCTCATTCTTTCTTGATGGCTCCCTTCAGGTACTGGAAGCCTGCAACTGGGTCACTCCAAAACCTTCTCTTCTGCAGGCTGAACAATACCAATTCTCTAAGCCTTTGCTCCCAGCAGAGCTGCTTCATCCCTCTGATCATCTTGGTGACTCCTCTGGCCCCTCTCCAGCAGCTCCACATCCTTCCTGTGTGGGGGACCCCAGGGCTGGAGGCAGCTCTGCAGGTGGGGTATCATCTGAGCAGGGCAGAGGGGTAGAATAACCTCATTCAAATCCAGTAAATTTTAAATAAATCACATATTCTGGAAAAATCTCTTATCATGTCCCAAGGCAACCAATCTCCAGGAACCATCTTGGTTTAATCTGTTTAACCTTTGCCTCTTTATTGTAATTCGCACTGGTTTTAACTTCTTGTCAGCGGGTTTGTTCTGTTTTTCTCATTGTGGTGGGTACTTTCCATGGGTAATTTTTCTTATATAGAACTCCAGAACTTGCATTTTATTGTGTGTCACTCTGAGCTGCTTGGCAGGTTAATCTGTTTCGGTGTCTGTCGTCATGAACAACCAATTTGTCCGGAGAAGGAATTACAAAAAGGATGTGAAATCATGACAGTCCGGGTAATTTCCTTTCCAACTATAACTCTGTTGACATTAACTACAACATTAGCAGCTATGAATAAGGTTTATCATGTACACTCCATGCAAAGAGGAAAACAAATGGAAAAGTTAAATATTTACTCTCTGACAGCTTATTTTTTTCCAAGTGTGTTTTTTAACTAAAGTTATCCAAAGCCTTCCCAAACCATTTTGCCAAGGGAACTGCTGTTTGCGGGATCAAGAGATTGTGTTTGCTTAAGCACATCTGTGGAGGCAAAAGAAAATAAATAAAAAATTTTTAAAAAAGCTTCTTT
>VZRQ01011123.1:0-104763 GCA_013397975.1 Machaerirhynchus nigripectus
AGCCACGTAGCGCTCCCGCCCGCCGCGCCCCAGCGGAATGAGGGGGACTGGAGGAGCGACACATGAAGGGACACCCCGGTCGTATCGGGTTATGTTTTTATTTCAGCTTTACTCTTGCAGAGGACGCAGAGGAGCCCGGCTGCTCCCGCGGCTGGCTCACATGCAGGGCTGCGGGATGCTTTCCCCACACTGCCCAGCTCCCGGGGGCGGGGCAGCGCAGACTTGGAGCTGGAGCAGCTCCGGGAGAGAGCAGCGGTGGCGTGCGGTGACGGCGCTGAGACGGGAGCAGCGGGATCTGACAGCTGCCCCTCCTCACCCGACTATATAAAAATACCCTCGAGGCTTTTCAGTTTTGGGTTATCTTTATTTTATAGTTTATAAAAAGCTTTTCCCAATGCGTGTGCTTCATTAAACTTCGGTGCCGTCGTGCAAATTGCTGTGGACTTTGACTTCCAAGTTCACCTGCTTCACTTTCCTGCCCTGCCCGTGGCAGATGCCGCCGTTTTCCCTCGGTGGATGAACGTTCCTGACGGTGCAACACCGGCTGCCCACGGCCTTCGGGGCGCCCCGGGGCAGCTCCACCTTGGTGTTCAAGGGGTGCTCCTCGGGGGCGCCCCTGGCAGCCTCCCGCTTCCTGCGCAGCTTCCGGCACTTCTTGGCGAGGAGGCAGACTCCGGACAGGACCAGCAGCAGCAGGGTGAGGGCGGCGAAGGCGCTGCCCAGAGAAGCGCCCGTTTGGGACAGGGAGGCGGTGAGGGCAGCTTCCTCCCTCTCCAAGAGGAGCGACTTCATGTTGGTGCCGTTCTTCAGCTGGTCGCCCTCGTTGTCGTAGATCAGGGAGTCATGCAGGGCCGGCCTCCCGGCCCCCTCGGCCAGGTCCCTGCGGCCGCGCTGCCAGCGGCGAGCCAGGGAGCGCTGGACGCGGGGCCCGGCCGTGCCCTCCGGGCCGATCACGTAGATCACTTGGAGGTACCACTGGTGTCCAGCTTCCACCTTTCCCCAAGGGAAGAAGTGGACAGAGGGAATGTTAACGATGGCTTTTACATCAAGTGATTGCATTAAGAGCTGGTGTGTTTTGTGTCCTGTTTCTGACAAAGTCAGCGCAGTGGGTTTTTCTAAGCACCTGCACTAGTAACACTGGCCACCCAGTGAGGCGTCCAGCCTTTGCCAATGGCAGTAATTCATTCAGGAACATGAATAATTTGTTTTTAAAGAGCTTTTTCCTGAGGGCTTCAGCGGAAAAAAAAAAATCAAATTACCAGAATAATATCCTAATCTCCATTTCCTGTGTCAGAGATGAATTCTGAAGGCCCAGAGCCTAAAATTCACCAAGTGTTTGGGAGGTCCTGGACAGAGAAGTCAGTTTTGGGCTACCAAAAGCACCGGTACATACCTTGTAGAGAGCATCCACCTTGAGAGTAAACCCATCAACTCCGGGCATGCTGCTCACCGAGTGGAACTCGGCCAGCTCAGAAGCGAAGTGGGCATCAAAAGGCACATCGTGGAAATACTTATCCGTCACTTCCGGCTGGTTTCGGTCCTGGAAGTCAGAGAGGTGTCATGAGGGATGCTGTCTGCTTTCCCAAGGCAGGCTGGAAGCCAGGGCACTACGTAACACCTGTGCAGGGAATCTATTCCAAATGCCCCATCTCCACACCTACATGTAGGCATAGATTAGGAACACTCATGGACAAAGAGTGGGGAAAACTGATCTTGTGTTCGCAGTTTGCACCAGCACTGCAGAACATCCACCAAGTTTCTTTTCTCATCTCTTTGCAGTCAGGATCTGCTCGACGCCAGAGAAAATCCCAAATGGGAAGCAGGAGCAGGGGACTCACCAGGAGGAGGAATCGGTGTTTCAGGTACTTGTTGGGTTGGATGCAGCCATACTGGGGCCCCTCGTTGTAGACAGTGCCCGTGGGGTCGAAGAAGGGCACGTAGCCATCCCTGCCTGTGCACAGGTAGACCTTCTCCAACTGCAGCTTGTAAGCGGCGTTGAGGTTTTGTTCCGGGTGCCAGAGCACGCGCCCGTACAGGATTTGCCCTGGCAAGGTCAGGAGAAAGAAGGGCATGTGAAATTCCCCAACCAGGGAAATGCTGCTAAAACCAAATGTGCTGGACCACATATGGCTCTGGGCTTAGAGGGGTTTGGATTGTCTGGGAGGGGCTCGGTGTGCGGGGGTGACAAAACACGGTGCCAGAGCACGTTGTTGTTTTACAGGGCTGTAAGATGCTCAAAATGCCATTTGTTGCTGTGAAAGAGGCAAAGCCACAGCTGGGTTTTGCCCTTTCCTCTGCAGGAAATGGAAGCTGTGAAGGCAGAAACACTGGGCAGAAGCAGAACAGGAGATGTAAATCCTACCCTTGGAAAAAGCCCCTTTGTAATCCATTTCTGCCAGAGACATTTCGGATTTGGTGGGGTCCATTAGAAACACTTTCTCATTGTTACAGAGCTGAAACTCCGTGTTCAGGGAGTAAACGACTGGAACTGGGCGGTTCGTCTGCTGGAAGGCAATTGGGATCAAAAACCTGGAATTGGGACAAGGAAGGAAACAAAGGAGAGATGAGGTTTGGACACGTGCACCCCAAAGGGGCTGACCCTGCCCTGCTGCCGTGGGGATGGGGCCTCCTTACCGCTCGGGAGCGTGAGCTGTGCAGGGCAGGGGCTTGTCTCCAGGCTCTGCCCACGGCTGTGTGGGCTGCACCGTGCAGGGGATCAGGAAGATGGTGTATTCTCCAGAGTAATCCTTCCTGGGAACAGACAGGAGACTCTGCAGTCACCAAGCAGAACTCTGAGCTCTTCACCCAGGGCAGCACCTCTCCCTTGCCCCAGCAATGTCATCCAGCAGTCCCTGAGCAACAAACGTGACCTTCTGAAATGCACTATCACCTCTGGTGACAGTCTATCCACAAGCTTCATTGCTGGAAAAATGCCTTTACAAGAGGCTGAGCTGATTTTTCTCTCAGTAGAACAGTGTTCCAGCCCTGACAGCAACTCCCCACATGCTCCAGCTCTGACCAAGCTCCTGAGCATTCCACACTATTGCTGTGGCTGCTGGAAGGGCACCAGGGAGAACACGGGAAGCTGCTGATGGGGACTGGACCCCCAGCCCTCACCTGTTGTAGGAGCTGGTTGCTCTCCAGAGCTGGTAGGGAGAGTCAAAAGTCTGAGCGCTCCACAGCAGCTGCAGGTCAAATTCGATCCCTCCCAAGTGCTCTGGAGTCATTAAAGAGGACCTGACGTCTGGCAGGCTGTGGTGCTCCATGACAAACAGCCCTGGGGGAGGACAAGGAGGTGGCGGGAGGCAGAGTACTGAGAGGCCCCAGGTCGTGCACCTCAGCACAGAGGGGCTCCGGGTGGGAGAGGGACTTGTTCTGCTGCCTGTGCTGTCAGAGCAGAGCCGTGTGTGACACTGGTTTGTGTCCCTGTCAGGATCACTGTCCTCACCTCTGAACTTGGCCTGTGTCTTGAACTCAATGACCAGCCGGCCATCCTCACGGATGTAGATGCGGATTATCTGCAGGCGGGCCGAGAGCACGCTGTCCGTCTGGATCCCTGCAAGGACAGCGGCACTGGGAGCCCACCCAGCACACTCGCTCCTCGGCTGGGCTCTGCCAGCCACAGCAGTGTTTGGGAGATCTCCAAAAGGCAGGGCTTAGGTGGGACCATCCTCCCTGTGTGAGCCAGCTACACACTTCCTCTGTTATCCATTGGCTGCCTAAGCCCCCCGCAAGCATAAAGGAAGGAAACATTCCAAGTTCCCGCTCCCTCAGGACTCTGGTGCCAGTGCAGGAACTAAGGGACAAACATGAAGGAGCCACTTCTTCCATAGCCCTTGGAGTGCCTCAGGCTCACCTGTCCTCCAGAGAACAGTGTCATAGAAGAAGGAGAACTCCATCTCCGTGTGGTGCTCCAGGGAAGCCCAGCCCCTCGGGGCTGTCACGTAGATGTAGGACACGTAGAGAGGGACATGGACTGTCAGGAAGGACTGGGCAGAGTCCCTTACCTGGCAATAAAACCACAAAAAGGGGGTTATGCACCTTCCAAATGAAGCCAGAGCTGACTCTGAACTTTCTTTACGTGTAGGTACCTCAGACAAACCTGTGTTTTAATTCAGGGGCAGTGCTAAGGCTTGCTGGGGCCACGGGACAAAGGAGCTCTGGGCACAATTTCACCTCAAAACCCCCCAGTTTCCAAGGCTGTGAATTAAGAATCAGCAATTCTGCTTGCTCAGGCCTCCCACAGCTCTCCATTTATTATCTGCAGAGTGCAGCTGTACTTTGCAGGCCCTGGAGAGTTCAGGGAGACGTTCCAGCCTGGCTGGTGCCAGGTTCCACATGCTCCACTGGGCAGTTGTTCAGGCCAAATAGCTCCCCTGGATTTGTGCAAACAGTTGGAGCTATGAAAGGAAAGTTAATGAAGTAGTCCAGGGCAGGCAGGAATTAAAAGAGATGATGCTGGCCATAGCAATGTGGCCGGGAATTTTATGCAAGAACCTAAGGGGGATGGAGTGGGATACACATGGATAATGCAGCCACGAGAGGGCAGTGAGACACCTCAAATACTGAAAGCCACTCATTTATAGAAGAAAGTTTTTGGCTTTTGGTCTGCCAGTGTGTTAATTAAGAAATGAGTTAAAATACCCCATGACCTCACTCTGTTGTGGAGCATGGACTGATCTGCCTCTGCTCTGTCCTTTGCTCATTTCTATTGCCTCAGAGCCCAGCTGAGAATGTTTTGTATTTCCAGTGTGGCTGTACATTAAAAAAGTAATATTTTCCCAGTGCTCTGAAGATTAGGAGAATAAAACCTGTGTTACCCCCAGGAAAATAAATGAAGTAAGTGCACCCAGCACTGTTCTCTTCCAGGTGAAAGGGGAGGAAAAGCCATGCTCCACCTGTACAGAGCAGAGCAGCAACACCTGAGTGCAACGCAGAGCTGTGCCTGAGAACTGAGAGAGATCTGGGATAGGTGGGAGAGCTCTGGATGTGCCTCTCACCTGGAAGTCAGCAGTGACAGAGCCTCCACAGACATCAATTAATTCGGTCATGTCATAATAAGCGTCGAAGGTCCAGATGCAGCTCTTGAGGTTGAGGTGCTGGTACAGCTGGATGCTCTTGGGCTCCCTCACCGCGGGGTCCAGCTGGTAGGGGCGGTCATAGCCCGGGCCCAGCACGAAGCTGTCGTGGGTCACCTCATCCAGGAACCCTGCCTCTGGAGTGAGAGACGTCAGGACACTGATCCCTCCCCATTTTAAACAGCCTGAGGCCAAGTATGGAGGTCTTGTTTCGCTCTTGACTCATGGGAGCTCCTCTCCCTTCATTATCCTCGAGGTCAAACTGGACATACTCAGGTCTTCACAGGGGAAAGGGTTACAGGAATGGGGTAAGCATCCTAAAAATCAAACTTAGGGACCTAGTCGTTCAAGGTTGAAGTTAACCTTGAAGAAATGAGGAAAAGCTTGAGTATGGGACTATCAGAATGAAGTACAATCTGCTGCCCACCATGGATCTAGCACGGATCTCATTCCCTGGAGTGTCAGAGACACAATCTGCCTGTTCTTTTCAGCTCTGACATTTCCTTCAGCAGCGAATTGATTTCATTGCCTCATGGGAGACCTCAGTGACCCAGACACAGCGATCCAGCCCTGCAGATCCCTCTCTACCCGTGCGGATATCACAAGACAGAATTGAAAAGCAGAAAATCACCAGCACAGTGTGAACCTACAACCTACAATCTCCTCAAACATTCCCATGCCTGGAATCCCATCTCCAACGGGGCAACTCTGGTCACTGCTGTTAGACCAGGAAGATTCATTGTTATTTACATCACGTCAAGAGAGCCCAGAGGAAGACAAAGCTGCCCTCTCCGCCTTTCTTTCCAGGTTTCCATGTTCAGGAAGCAAAGGCTGGCATTGAAGGCTACCTGAGATGCCTCTGAGGTCTCTGACAGTGACCAGGTTGGAGCAGACGTGCTGGTGCCTGTAGATGGACTCGGAGAGAAGGAAATGCAGGTTGTGCAGCGGCAGCGTGGAGATGAGGGGCAGCATCCCATCCTGGTGGGGGATCTGCACCGAGATGTGGATCCTGGAACAAGCAGCACATGAGACAGCAGAAGAGAGCAGCCTGGCAGGCACAGGATCCCCACAGCAGCACAGCCCAGGCAGGTGAGCCTGATGTTCCATTTGAGCTGGATTTCCCCAGCTACCATCTACTCCTTAAGCTGTCCCACCAATTCCCAGTTGCTGAGGGGAAGGGCACCCCCTCAGCCGAGCAGGGTGTGACAAGAGGGTGGGAGCACAAACCTGAGCAACCCACACTGCAGGAGAGATGTGTTTTCACACATACATTGTGCCTGTGAGCCCAGGCACCTCTGTAAACCCAGGGGGGGCTGGGGAAGGGCTGCACTCCCCCCTTCTCCAGGCT
Organism: Machaerirhynchus nigripectus; assembly: GCA_013397975.1. Classification (NCBI taxonomy): domain Eukaryota; kingdom Metazoa; phylum Chordata; class Aves; order Passeriformes; family Dicruridae; genus Machaerirhynchus; species Machaerirhynchus nigripectus. The sequence continues at coordinate 6,427 of VZRQ01011123.1, forward strand.
CATACCTGTTGGGATGCTCCTTGTGCTTCACATCCAGGTACTTGAGCGTGGCAATGAATGACTGTGCCTGGAACCCTCGGGCTGTCCCCGCGACCACGGGCGTGTGACAGATGGCACTGTCTGTGCCTATGGTCACCACGTTGCTCCTCAGGGGGGTCCCCACATGGCCAGCCTTGTCCACAGCCTTGGCCACGCAGCGCACGTGGAACCGCCGGCTGAAGTAGATGCTGTCCAGCACCTGAGGGAACGAGGAGGAGGAAACCAGTGGTGCTTCCAGCAGGCTTAAGGAAAAACAACGCTAAATTTTCTAAACTCAAACACCCACGCTTCACACCAAGTCCCAAATCCAAGCAGATTTTAGGCTGGAATCTCTGTGCCCCTGCAGCCCCGCCGTGCCGGTGCCTCCCCGCGTTACCCTGTGGTTGATGCTGGTGAAGGGGGTGTTGTCCGTGATGGTCTCGAAAGGCGACCGGGCTCCGTTCCCGTCCGTGGGGGCTGCCACTTCCCAGCTGAACTGTATGGAAGACTGGTTGATCCCGGCCTCGCTGCAGCGCTCCTTCATGAGGGCGTACTTGGGGAAGTGAGGGTCACAGGGAGTGACACAGATGAGGGGGTAGCCTGGGGAAGGGGATTTCTTAGCACCCTCCTTGGTCACTTCTTCCACACGGTCGTAGTCAGCCAGGGTGACGACCTGTGTGGAGGCAAGAGGGCAGCACTCAGCTGGGGATGAGAGAAAGGGTGGGAAAAGCCATCCTTCCCTCCCACGATGTCACTGCAGCTCTACATTTTATTTCAGAAATCCCACTGCGGTTTCCAGTCTGTACTTGAAGGGCACTAAATCACATCCACTCACCACGGGAGGTGCTGGGAGAATCAGGCTCCCCGCTGCCTCCTGATCCAAAATAGTCACTGTGGCAGTGCTGGTGTCTCCAAGAACTGCTTCCACCGGGTCATCTGGGCCCAGCACCAGAGAAAAGGACTCGTGCCATTCCCGGTCTTCGTTGGACATGATCTCCACCTTAAACATGATGTGGGCCACACCTGTGGGAATGAGCGCAAGAAAAACAGAGAGAACTCAATTCATCATCAGAGATTGCTCTGAAGTTCTTGTACAAACCCTGTGCAGCTGCTCTAGGCTGTGACCATGGAGACATTATGATAAAATACGCATTATAAATTTTATTTCCACTCATTGCTGCTAATAATTTACCCACAGGAGTCTACTCTAAACATAAAACTCCAGCTATGACAACTGATCCAATCGATCCAGTGATAGATTTACTAACGGATGCCATCTGAGGATTAATAATGACTGTCTTGGATTAGCTGTCTGGAGGAGAAATCTGGGATGCAAAGCACATTCCCATCCTTGCTCTCCCTCAGACTGGTGCACAGAGCTGCTTGGTGAGGGCTTCTTGGTCCAGCAACACGGTCTGAGGTGTTCACAGCCCTGCATCCCCTGAGGAGGACTTTGCCAGGTGCCAGTGCTTCTTCCTCTGGTCTGATCACCCGTCGTTAAACATGTCAGCTTTTTGGAGTAATAAAATTACAGCAAACCTCATGCAAAAAGTGGCTTTCCCCAAATCTCCTGGATGTTCTGATGCACACAAAATGTCCCTGGTCATGCCCCCACCTCTAAGCCTCCCTGCGAGGCCCCTCTACCTGGGCTGAACTTGAGCATCCGACTCTTGGGGTAGTAATCCACGCCGGCCTGCGCCGAGCCGTCGCGGGTGCTGCAGCGCACCCTGGAGGTCCTGTTCTGGTCCCCCCTGCGGACCACCGGGATGTTGAGCACAGCCACTCCCTCCGGGCCCGGCGGCTCCCGCACCTGGTACGCGGCCTCTTCGAACTCGATGGTGGGGGCTGCAGGAAGAGCAGGGAGGGAAAAGCCCCACGTTTTTACCCCTGACTGGTCCAGCTCAGTTCCTTTCGGACTCATCTACACACCCTCAGGGCACGGGGCTCCTCAAAGCAGGGGCCAAAAAGACTTGGGTGTGACTTAGGGCAAAACCTAATGAGTGTGTTGTGCTGCAGAGGATGGCAAATGATCCTCCCATCCCTGCCTCCCACACAACCCCAAATCCTTGCCACGTGCTGGTGCTCCAGCCCCCGCAGGCTGTCACACCAGAGGGACCTGGCATCCCTCTTCTCCCCCACAGATCTCTCCAGGCTGTGACACTGTGGAGGGAGGGGAACATCTCCCATGGGAAGCACAGCAACTCCAGCTGCAGGGGAATGGGGAACAGGAGACGTGGTGGGTCCAGGCACTGTTATTCAACCCTTCCCTTCGGCCCAGCCCAGTGCACACCGGTGACCTGCACACAGGGCTGTGACCGTGGCACTGAAGGCATCCACGTGTACTGCACTGATGGGATTGTGCCGACTCCCTTGGAACCACCACGGCACCCTTGCTGAGCAGCCTCACTCACCATCCTCGTCATTGGTGACAGTTATGGTGGCCATGTCCATCTTCCCAATCCTAGCTCCGCTCCAATGGTTTCCAAGCGGGCTACCCAGATGGACCTGGAACTGCTCTTCTGGTTCGAAGGCAGAGTCATCACTGATGTGAACACTGCAGTTCTTCACCTAAAGCCAAGTGAAGAGGAGAAAGCAGCAATCACTGATAAATCTGATAAAGCCACATAAAGGCCAGGCTGTACTTCCCCATCCAGGGTTGCACATCAGAGTGCTGTCCGTCCTGGAAGAAACCCTTCTATGTTTAGGGCTGCTACTTCAGTGCGGCCACACCATGCTGTTACATGATGAGACACCGCAGCAAAAGCATCTCCTTCCACAAACCCACAGCTCTCTCTACAACAATCCTGAGTCCTCCTGACGCATCCAGATCTGCATTTCACAATTTAACCAGTTTAATCATGAAACACACAATGCCTTCAGAGTGGGTCTTACTGCCAGGACAAGAATTTGTGTCATCTGAAACCAGCCTCTGATAACTCTGTCAGCTCCCTCTGATGACGGAGAGCCAAGGAGTAGATGTGAACCTCTCTCAGCAGTGGTTCTTGGTTCCTCCACAAGGCAGGTCCAGCTCACCTTCTCCCCTTTGAGGAAAGTGATGCGAGACTCCTCTGTGTCCCTCCTCTCCGTGAAATCCTCCATGACTCGTGCTGTCTGGCTCCGGGTGTAGCACCTGACAGAGGACTCGTAGCTCAGGTCCCCCGTGCGGAAGATGGGGATGTGCAGGGTCCCCTCCTTCTCCTTGGCCATGTAGGTGTCCTTGGTGAACTGCATGCTGGGCACTGCAGAGGGGCAGAAACACAGCCAAGCAGGGCTGAGGATCCGCAGGGAGCCAGGAGGCCGGAATGGAACAGATACAGCTGCCAGGGATAACTTACCATCTTGGAAGATGTCATTAATGGCCACGATGGCTTGGAACGGCTTTGCCAGCTGGGCTCCGTGGGGGGAGCTGAGGTAAACAACAAAAGTCTCCAGCCCTTCTATCACTGGGTACTGAGCATCATCCAGGATTGTCAGGGGGCAGAACTGGGAGGAAAGTGGAATTCCTGCTGTTAGAGGTACAAAGCTTTCGTCCTTCCCAGCACTCACATTGGGGAGTCAAGTGTAAAGCCATTACATCGTTATGCTTTCTGAATCCATTAATCAATGTAAAGAATGTTCTAGATAAATCTAGCATATAGTTTCAGAGAACAGGCAGCCATCTTTGGGAAGATGTGGCATGACCAAATCTCCCCTGGCTGGAGTGCTGATGGGATGGGAGTCTGTGCCTAGCAGGCTCATTAACAGTTCTCAAGTGGCCCTGAGAGGATTTTCAAAACAAATGGCAGATGTGTACAGAAACACAAGACAAGTGCCACCAGGCAAAGCAGACTCAGCAGGAGTCCAAGTGGCTCCTCACCTCTTCTGTCTTGCCTGGCCTGAACTCTATTTTCCTGGAGCTGGGGACATAATCAACTCCCGGGCTGGCCGAGGGCGGGTCTGATGTCCGAGTGGCACACCACACCGACATGGGCGTGGAGAGGTCAGGTCCCTGCCGGAGCACTGGAATCTCAATGTGTCCTGCACCACCAGATGCACGTGAGAGAGAACAAACTGAGAGAGCAGCCATGTACCACAAACCCTCTCCTCTCCCTTCAGCACTGCTCCTGCCCCCAGCCTCCCCCCCTGCAGAGGGAACCACAGAGCCCCCCTGCACATCTTTGGCAGTTCGGCCGTGCCCTGAGTTGCTCCTTCTGACGCATCTTCCTGGTGTAAGCTTCCGCAGTGAACACCCCAACACAACCCCCTGCTCCTCACCTGCAGCCTCACTGACAGTAAAGGTGGCGTTCCCCAGGAACACCGTGGAGGCGTCGTTGGGACCGGCGATGACCACGCTGGCTGAAGCCCGGCTGCCGATGCGGGCGTTATCCGAGGCGTCGGCCAGCACCACCTCGAACTCCTCTTCCTCTTCATATTCACTGTCATCGATCAGAGTGACATCACAGGTCACCACGGTGACACCCGGCCCCAAAACGAGGCGGTTCTCCTCTGCCAGCCCCCGGGACTTGAAGTCGGAGCCGGATTCCAGCATGTAAAGGCTGCTGCCCTTGGCTGATTTGGGGACGGTGTAGCAGATGGCAGACACGGTGCTGCTGGTATCCCCTAGAAAGCAACATGAAAATGGCGTAATTCTTTGGAAATACTTTTAATCTATTTGGTAGAGACACTGTTCACTTAAATAATAAAGCAGCATTCGGAAAAGAGGGTGAGGAATGAAAAAGAACACTATCTCTCCTCCTGCACTTGCATAGCAGCCACCTTACACCTGACTTCCAGGCATGTTCCTAATCCACACTCAGGAAACCAGTGGCACTTGCCTATTAAAGAACACACAGCCCAGTGACACAGCCCAGCGTCCACATAAAACACTGTCTAGATCACAGAGAAGCAGCAAATACAAGGGTTTGCTCCTGCTCGTGCTGGGAGTTGAAACAAATCTAAACCCAAGAAGCTTTAACAGCAGAGACAGGAAAGATTAAAAACGAAACAACATTGCCCTGTGTGTCGCTTGCCATTGCAGCTATGCCACAGAACCTCTTCCAAAACATCAGAGAACACCCCAAAACCATAAGCAGGCAAAGCCCAAAGGCTCCTTGTCTGCCACGAGGGTCCCCCCTGTGCACGTGTCCCTCCCGTGGGGCTCAGCATGCCGTCCTGCCCGGCCCGACCCGCCTTTCCGTTCCACAGGAGCCGAGAGGAAGCCGGCGCTCTCGCTGACGTGGAACGTGCTCCTGTCGAACTGCAGCGTGGGCTCGTCCTCGGGGTCCGCGATGGTGACGGTGGCCCGGGTGACGTTCCCCAGCAGGGCGTAGGCCGGCATGCTGAGCTCCACGGAAAAGCTCTCCGAGCCCTCGAACACGTCGTCGTCCATGATGGCGATGGTGCAGGCCTTGGTGTCCTCCCGCTCCTCGAACTGCACCTGGAAGGCAGCAATCCGGCTGCTGTCCTTGGACTGGTGTCTGGAGCTTCTCGTCCTTCCTGTCTCACCCTGGCCTGAGTCGCTCCCTCTTCTGACAGCAAATAACCCGCATGATTTTACAAATGAAATACACCCTCTTTGGTGTTTTTACCACTTTTCATCCACTCTTTTCCTCCAGGCTTGGTGGCAGGTATGGTCAGGCCATCCCTTTCCTGTGTCCCCACCTACCTGCCCTGCGTACTCCACGTAGTCCTGCTCTCCAGGCTGTGGTCTGGATCCAGCAGTGGCTGTTCCCTGCTCGGTGCGGCACAGGACAATGCTGTACTGGTTGAGGTTCCCGACCCGCCTCACGGTGATGCTCACGGAGCCAGCGCTCTCCCTGACCTTGTAGCTGGAAAGGGATCGAGCACACACAAATAACAAGCTGGGGAGCAAACCCTGTGTGTTTGTGTGACACTGGGCACCTCAGACTCACAGTGAGCGTGGCCTCCGTGGAAAATCCGAGGCACAATAATAACCACGAACCTGGGCATAGGGCAGCTGCCCTGTGGTTTAGCCCAGCAGGCCCCTCTTCTCACTGACAGAATTGCATTTCCACGCTGCAGAGAGCTCAGGTAAGAGCCCAGCTCCAGCTCAGCCAGGTGCTGTGACCCCCGTGGCACTTACCTGGTGTGTGTAAAGCTGAGGAGGGACCACTGGACGTGGAAGACATTGCCGCTGACCACGTTGGGTTTGCTGTCCTTCACTAGGAACTGAAAGCTGTCCGTGGTCTCCTGAACCTTCTCCTCATGCATCACGTATCGAATGAGGCCCTGGTTCACATCATCTGCCAGGAGGGGACATCCAGTGAGTCAACACAGAAATCCAAAGGCAGTTTTGTAGATGAGCAGTGTGGAGACATGGATCTGCATGGCCGCAGGGATCGGGGATCACAGTGGCACAGGAAGCAGTGACCCCCTCACCTCCCCTTCTCTTCCCTTCCCTTCCCTCAGCCCTGCAAGAGTGAACTTTCCCCACACTGCTGACTCTGCACAGCTGGCTGCACATCTACCAGACCTTGTGATGATCAGATGCACTTGCAAGATCTGCAAGTCCCCTCTGCAAGTGCCCCGAGTCACATCTCCAGCTCTAACAAGTCTGGAGAACCTAGCACAACCTACAGGATTCAGGTTGGTGTCTAGAAGAAATTACAGGATTTCTGCAACTGACAGCAAAGTTCAATGCTTATTTTCAACACACTTTTGTCTTCTCCCCTCCCACCTATTTTTTCCTTAATTTAACAAACTGAATCAACTGAAGGGAAAAGGCAGCAGGACACAGCCCAGCTCCATACCCTGCGTAAACGTGGTCACAGCTGTCCCTGGTTTCAGCTTGTTCTCCACATGACCATTCCTGGGACCGCTTGTTATCTCGTAGATCAGCTGTTTGTCATCTGTGTCAGGATCTGTCGTCAGTAATTCCTTCTTAGTGATGAGATTGGTGGCCTGGATTAAAGCCAAACCAAGGGAGTAAAACTGAAGCTCCAGCAGTGCAAGTCTGATTGACTGTTCACACAAAAAGCCCAACCATCCCTCTGTCAAAACAGTTCTCCATGAGGGAAAATCTCAGGATGTGAAAGCACAGAGCAGCCTTGAACAGAGAGACATTCCACAAGGTGTTTGACAACACAAGAAGGATTCAAATTTTGCCTCACATCTGGTTAGTTTAATTAAAAAGACAAAAGTGGCTCAAAGAAACGCAAATCCGAAGCAGCGGCCCAGATTATCTAGCTGGGGCTAAAAGCTGGGACTAATCTTTGGGTTTCACCTGGAAACCTCTATTCCATGAGCTGTGCTGATGCTCAGGTGAGCCTCTGCTTGGCAAAAAACCCTTTGCAAACAACCTCGGATTGGAACGACTCGCTCAGGACAGTTCACACAGCTCTGGTGAGCTCCATGAGAGCCTCTTTCAAATGCTCTCACACAGATCTGACTCAGTTCCAACCCCATTTTGCTTTCTCTTCAAAAACAAAATGTTTATAACAGCAGGAGAGAGAGAGAAAATTGAGCTGCTCAAGGCTGCAGGAGTGCTTTTCCTGAAGTGAGGAATTTGAGCTGAGATAGCCATTTCTTAATACAATTTCTTACTACAGCATCTTCCACTCATTCTTTTCTGGGAAGAGCCAAAGTGTTTCTTTGCCGTTAATGCTGGCTCCTCAAAAACAAGCTGAGAGTTTCCTGCAGTTTTGTTTGGACTTCAGCAAAACAAAGGCATGTTATAGCAAGAAATTCCTGCACCATATCCTTGGAAAGCCACATATCTCAGCCATGGCTGCTGCAGCGCATCATTAAGACATCTCCACCATCAGCAAAGCTGAAATGTACCCTGGGGTGTGTATTCTCCATCACAAAAATAAAAACGCTGAAGGATCAGGATGTTTTCCTGCAAAGCCACTTCTCCTGGAACAGCCTGAGAAGCAGCCCAAGCAGAGCCCAGGCAGATGTTACCTTGCCATCCATGTACTCCAGCCACTGCAGGCCCACGTTGGTGACAACCCTGGGAGTCCCGTCATCCACAGGGAGGATGTCCACCTGGAAGCGCTGCGGTGCTGCAGTCACAACCTGATAAAAGTTCAGGGAGATGGGTGTTACTTTGGGAGTCAGAGCCTCACCCACCACGTTACCAGCTTGGCTCCCTTCAACTCTGCTGGGATCAAGGTCCTGAGGTGAGTTTGCGCCCACAGAGGGTGAGGAAAGGAAGGAGCAAAGGCATCATGCAACTGAGGACACTCAGCCCTTGCCTTCAGTGCAGCCACAGCAGCTCAGCCCCCCCTGCTCTGAGAGCAGGCAGCTCCCCATGAGCTCACGAGGCCCCCTCCCCTCCCTTCTCCTCCCTGACCTTCTTCCCACCGTCCTGCACCACGAAGAAGGGGTTGGTGCCGTCGGACACGGTGAAGGTGAAGCGGTCCCTGAGCGCGCTGCTGCCGTCGTGGCTGTAGCTGATGCGGTTCTGGTAGATGTCATCCATGGTGAAGGTGGTGGCCTGGAGGGGACGCTGCCCGCGGCCGCTGCGCTCGATCAGCCCGTGCCGGGGCGGCTGCACCACCCGGAACGTGATGGACTCGACCTGCACCCGCACACGGAGGGGCAAAGCTGGGGACACGACCCCAGGACCAGGCCAGGCCTGTCCTTCCAGCTCGCTCACGAGGCCTGGACAGGGACTCTGCCCAGGCAGCTCCCCTGTGTCGGTGTTTCCAGCTGGGGCTAACCCAGCACAGTCCTGATTCCCCCTGAGCCCTGCCCTGTCCTTATCCCTCTCCCGTCGTGGCTCCCTACAAAACAAGGCACATCCCACCAAACTACTGGTTCAGCTGGTCTGAGGCAGCTCCCACCCCGTGACAGTTCCAGGAACACAAGAGCAGCCCCCAGCCCTGCAGCCATTCCAGGCAGTGTGTCCCTTGCCACTTCTGCCAGGGTGGAAAAAGCAAAAACCTTTGGGGCAGGATTTTGGCTCAGGCAGCCAGATCTCTTGCTGCAGGGGAAGTAGCAGCGAGGCAGAGCCAATACTAGACAGTTCAGCCTCTGGCCAGACCCAGGAAGAAGAGGAAATGCCATTTTCATCCGTGCTAGGCATAAATTCAGTGTCAAGGCCATAAGTGTTTAAACACAACCCCATTTTCCCAACAGCCCAGATGTGCAGCAGCAGAGGGGAGGGAGGATGCCGAGGGGGTTCCTGCCTTACCTCTGTGTCAGCATCTGTTGCTTTGAGCTCAAACTCGGTGATGGTTTTTCTCACCCCTTCCTGAACTGTCATCCCAAAGCTTTGCACTATGGGTAAGGAGTCATCCACGGGGTTTATGGTGATGTCAAACGTCTGGCTCACCTGGGACAGGAGGAGAAGCCTCTTTTGATGAATTCAGCCTTCCAAGAGTGCGACTTCATCACAAGAGCACAGCGATCCCCAGTTGGGTCACTTCATTTCAGCCTCATCTAGTGAGGAAATCTGAGCTGCTAAGCCCAGATCATGTGAACATGACCTTGTCTATCCCTCCCCACTAATTAATTCTCCCTCTTTCTGTGATATTTATGAACATCCACTTTCTCTCCCTCTCTCATTCTGTTTTGCCCCTCTCCCTCTATGTGCAGCTGTGCTTTTTCAGAAAGCAGGAAAAAGGCCCTTCTCCAGGGTCTGACTGTCGTCACCATGCCGTCAGTGCACTGGATCAAAGCTGAGCTCCAGGAGCACTTGGCAAGCAGCTGAAAACCAGGCACTCAGATCTTGGTGAGCCAGTCCCACGAGGCCACATGGCAGGTGGCTCCCTGTTCCCTGCACAGGGCTCACTCCCTGCCCTGAGGGATGTGGGAACTCTCAGGGCAGGAGAAGGAAGAGAAGCCACCTCTGCCCACAGCATGTTGCTAGGCAAAAGTCAGGCTGGGACTGACCTCGTTTGTCCCATCAGACACAGAAAAGGTGAAGGCATCCGTGTGCTTTTCCGTGTCACTGGTGTGGATGTACTGGATGCTGCCAGAGGCCAGGTCTGCCTGGCTGAAGGAACTAATCCTTGTCCCTGGAAAATGAACAACAGGGGGGAGATGTGCAGCAGAAAGAGCGAGGCAGGGAAAAACTACAGGAAGTGGAACGTATCTAGTCATAAGGACTCAGTTTTGGCTGGTTCTGCTGCAAGTCAGGCTGCCCCATGGACCTCAGCTGAGCCAGGGATTTAGCTGGCACAGAGCCTCCTAAAATCTCCTTCTCCAAAAGAAGTCCAGGCTTCTTTTGACCTCACTCTGTTGGGAGTGGGGCTCCCGGGGCAGAGGGGGAGAGAAGCTGGGAGAAAAAGGGTCGATTGTCACTGCTGGGCAGGACGAACCCAACCATGGCATCACTGAGGATGAGTTAAAGGTCTCCTGGCCTCACAGCAGTTTTCCAAAATGCCTTCCAAGTGTCTGCTCTCTCTGCCCCTCCTTGTACCCCGGCATTTAGAACAGACGAAGTCCCTTTTTCAGCACTGATTTATAGTGACATCTTTACAGGCCATTAGGTGTGACACAGCCACAGAAAGGTACCTGACAAGCATTTTAAAAAGCACCTGAGCTTTTTAAATCTCCTTGCTGTGTTCAACAGCTTGACTGCTGTTATCAACAAACACCCGGACAAGAAGTTTGCCACCAGTATATCTCTCTAAATGGCTGGTGATAAGTATTGGCCACACTACAAAAGACACCAGGATCTGATTTAAATAAATGAGCCAAAATGCAATGATCAGCTAAGATTTCCTCAGAGCTCATTAGCTGTAAAGGTTTGGGTTCTCTCTCACTTCAGGACTCTCTCCTTAGGTTTAGGTCATTTAAATTATGATTACAACTCCTTCCTGGTCTGTGACTCTGTATCTTTCTTAGTCCCTCACAGTCATGAAAAAGCATAGAAATCAGAATCATCATCACATTTTAAATAACAAGAGGACTAAAATCCTTAATTCAAGTCTCTAAAGTACAAGATTCACTGTTTAGTTTTCAATTTAGACAAAAATACTGCAAGTTTTTAATTTACTCTCAGCAGGGGTTTTGCTTATTATAACTCATTCATTATTCCTGCCCTTTCAACACGTTTTTGGTGAGAAGATGAGGCAAACCACATTCTAAAACTGAGCTGTACAGGGGCTGTCTGCATCTTGAAAACACACAGCAGATATTCCCACTTTAATCTCATGTTCATGAGAAATCTAAAGCTAAGAAGAAATATAATCTTAGATGAGTATAATAAAATCAGAAGAGCATATTATGTGACAGCATAGATTTAGATTAATTCATCAGAGAGGGGCACCACACTGTCAGCAGGCACAGAAGGCAGCTCTGAAATTCAGATCACATGTGCAGGTAATTATTTGCTGAGTTCCACAGGACTGACCAAGCCCCCTCCCTGAACAACCAGAGTTCATTATCCAGCACAACCCTCACACCCCAGCATCGCTTCCTGTACAACTCACAGGGCAGTTCCCTTCCTCTCTCCAAAGCACAGCTAGGGAAAGAGGCTGGGTTTAGGGATCAAGGGACATACTGGCCAAGAGGGCGACAGAAAGCAAGTCGTCTGTTCACCAAGATGGTGTCCATGTCCATGTTTCCATGGGCATTAAGGGATGGATTCTTTGGGGCACTGCACAGCAAAGGCCAAAGGTTTTCCTGTCATGCAGAAGCAGGAATAGGGCCATAAGCTTGCCCAGAGGCTGAATAAATGCTCAGCTGGGCTTATTAGGCTCCACTCAGCTCTCCAACCCTCAGGGCTAATGGCCATTTGATTTCTAGCAGGAAATGGAATTCTGTGCTGCTGCCTCTGGGCACGTTTTTCCTGCAGTGAATGTTTAGGGCTCAAAAGCCTCCAGTGTTTTGCTGCTCCAAGGGCCCAACACGGCCCATGCTCACCTGGGGAGGCCACATGCTCCAGGTGCCCCAGCTGTGGCTGCCGAGTGACCTTGTAGCGGAGCTGGGAGGCCTCGCTGTCCTGGTCAGTGGCCGAGAGCTGGAGGGTTGTGATTGTCTCTGCCGAGTTCTCATCCAACACCAGCCCTTTGTTAGTGATGATGGACGGGGGAAATCTGTCCTCTGGAAGGGTTAAACACAAAGCTGAGTTAGGAGACAGTCACACTCCTTCCCTCCGGTACTTGTGCTCAAGCAAAAGACAACACACACACAAACATTTTGGTAATTCCGAAACAGGAACTTTGGGCCTTGCCATTAATCAGGGATGGTAACATTATAATGTCTTAAAGACAACCTAAACAGCATGAAGATATTAAGGGGGATTTTTCTACCTTTTCAGTGAGTTTGTCAGAAGCCCAAGAACGAACCCTTACATCTGTGCAATGTGTAAGGGTTCCATGCCCCTCACTTCAAAGGCCTTTGAACTGACAGTGAAAACCGCATCTCAAGGATTACATTTTCCCTTGCAGTACATGTGGGATGGGAAGCTGTGAGCAGGCCTGAGCTCTGCAGCAAAGGAGACATAACTTCAACACTTCTTTTTACCTGTTACATGGATATAAAAAACCTGGTCTGTCAGTTTGTTGCCATCTGCATCCATCACATCAAAGGTAAAGGGGAAGTTTCCGCCGGGATCCCCTTTCCTGTGGCTGTATACCACGTAGCCTGGAGAGAGGGACAGCAGAAAAGAGATGCTTTATTACAGGCTGCAGCATTTAATTCTTCGTTTGGAAGCAGGCTGGCACCATCAGCTGAGGCACTCGGGGCCTGACAGAGCTCCTGGATTTGGGTTTCATTACTTTCTCTCTTTATTCAATTTCTCCTGCTGAGAGCAACTTTTTAACACATGTTTAATGATACGTAGTTCTGCTCCAACATAACAAACTGCTCTTACTTCTTTCCCTCTCCCTTCCCTACTTCAGCTCAGCGTCCCCCTCTCCTAAAGATCACAGAATCATGGAATATCCCAAACTGGAAGGGACCCGTAAGGATCATCAGGTCCAACTCCCTACTCCTCACAGGGCTACCTAAACCAGCCTTTGTTTATATACTTGTCGTGACTACCTAAAATCCAGCCCTCTCACCTTTGTTTATATCAGCCTGGGTGAAACTTTTGAGGGGTCCTTTGGCAGAGATCTGGACTGGACTGTCAGTTGTGGTCAGCTGCAGCTGGCCCCTGCTGGGGTCCCTCCTCAGGACAAATCTGATGCTCGTGTCCCCTGAATGACCAGCTGCTGCTTTAAGGTGCTGAGCCGTGAGCGGAGCTGCAGAGCCTGCACCAGAGAAAGCAAACCCACGATCAGCTTCAGCCAGCCCAGCGAAGTAACTGGTTTAGGCCAGACCATCCAGCAGCACCAAGCAGTGCCACTCTTGCCCTGTCCCCGTACCAGCTGGGAGCTGCAGGTCCCTGTTGACAGCTACCGTGGGTGGCCGCTTCCTCGGCAGCTCCATGGAGAATTCCAGCCTCCCCGCCTGCGTGTAGAGCCCGTCCGTGAGGGAGAAGCCGAACTCGTCTGTCCGTGCCGCGGCGCCGCTCCGAGTGTAAACAATCAGCTCATCCAGAACGTCCTGGTAGGTGAAGGAGGAGCCCCTGGACAGCACTTGGCCCTGCTCCGGGGCCTCCGCCGCGCTCTGCCTTCTGCGGAGCTGACCTGGCGAACAACGGAGGGATGAACAGTGGGGGGGAGGCAGCCTGCTGGGGACAGAGCCTTCACCCGACACCCTGCCTGGCTCTGGCACTGCAGAGATGCCACCTGCCAGCAGGGAGTGGGGCAACACAGCAGGGAACTTCCCAGGGAAACACGTGCACTGGCCCCTTCTCCTCTCCAACAAAGAGTGAGGGACAACTCTCCAAGAACAGGGCTGTCCTCAAGCACAATCCTGGTCCAAATTGTGTTTTATCCCACACGCCAGGCTCCCCTCTCACAGCAGGGGCTCTTACACACGCACACAGTGAAGACAGACAGACACCGATGCAGAAAGACCCCCTGTCCCTCGCCCCCCTGGCCTGTCAGGACGTACCATGCTCAGGACTTTGGCTCACCACGATGACCAGCTCACTGCTCTGGGTGTCCAAGTCTTGCAGGCTGAGGGAGGTGTTGGTAACAACCACGGCTGAGCCCTCCTGCACCTGCACAGGCTCCAGCACCATCTTCGGGGGCTCGTCGTTCTGCCGCTGCACGAAGGCACGCAGCCAGAGAAAGGAAAATGAGCACAGGGAAAAGAGCCACCTGAAGGAAATATAAGCTCCCAAGTCACAGTACTGGTGCTGACGTCACCAGTCCCTCCAAGTCTATCCAGCATCTGCTTCCAAGAGCAAGGAGACACCAGAGCAGTAAGCCCTGGGGAAAAAGCTACAATGCACAACTATCCTTGGGCATCACAGGTAAATTGTGTGCCTGTGCCAGGGGAAGGAATCTCCCTTTAATCCTCTTCCCACATACTAAAAAAGAAGGAGCAAAGCTCGCCCTTGTAAAGTGTCTGTGTGAAAGGAGAGGGCTCTGGCAGCCAGCACACCTGGATTGTGATGTTGATGCTCTGCACCTCTGACTGGCTGAAGCCATCGCTCACATAGAAGCTGAAAACATCACTTGTGGGCTCAATGCTCTCATGGACACTCTGGAAGTAGTAAATGCTGTTCTCCAGAACATCTTGAAGGGAAAAGGATGCGTCTGTGGTCCCCGCAGACTCGCTCTGTGGGCCAAAGCTCTCGCCTGCAAACCAGAATATCACTGGTGAAAGGATGCTCAAGAGGCTGATAAACTCAACATAAACCTGGCAGCATGAGGGGAAGAAAGGCACATTGTGAAGGCTGCAGAAGGAGGGATGTTCATTTCTACAACTTGGCTTTCCACACCTTGTGGCAGGGAAGCAACATCTGCCAGGTTAGAGTGGGCAGTGGGGAGGCTGCACTTTTAGATGCAGCACAAGCGATCCCCTCCGTGGGGTACGAGAGATGTGATCCTGTTAGGGGCACAAACCATCCAGGAGGAAGAAAAGAGCCAAGCAGTTTACCTGTCCTGGTGTTTTCAATGTAGCCATACACAGGCAGAGTGACAACGGTGACCCTCAGGTCCTCCTTGGCAGCAGTATCATAATCAGCAGTGAAGTGGTGATGAGCCAGCAGCGGGACCCTGCCTCCCTCATCCACCTGGAAAGCAACAGCAGACAACACAAATCCTTACTGAACGAGACTGCCTCCATGGAGAAGGCTTGCCCGGGCTCTAGAGTGCTGTCCCATCCTCCCTTAGTTCTGTTAATCAGGAATTCAGCAGGGGGGTGAGGTGGGATGGGAAGAACAAAGACTGCCTGGCCTCCAAGAGGCACCTGTGAGTTCTTTATCAAGGCAGGAAGGGAGCTGGCAGAGTCATGCTGACCTCTTGGAAGGCAAGACGGGCATTTCTTATTGAGGAGAGCCTTTTGAAGGCAAGGGAGGGGGAATGCAAAGCTGGAAAGGAGGGAGATGACTTCCAAAGGCTTTGATAAGGAGTGTGAAATGCTGTGTGTCAGTCCAAAGCACCAGGTGTCTTCAGACTTGTCTTCTGCTCATCTCTTACACACAAGCTGGTGAAATTAGGGATGAAATATTGGATAGGGATAAATCTGACCTGCTCCACTGATACCAAGAAGACACCCTAGGAACAACCAGCTCCTGACTAGAACAGATGAGGTTCAGGGATGCAGATGGACTGACAGCATCCTCTGGCCTCCAAGTGATTTGGTCACCCTTTGCATGGCATGAGCAACACTATGCTTTATTCAGTGATTTCCCCCAGGAAAACTGTTCAGCTGCTGCCATCTAAGCCATTCCTGTCCCTGTTCCCAGTGTCCTGGGCAGCCACTCACAGTGACATGGTCAGCAAAGGCGATGAGTGCAGGCAGTGCCTGGGCAGATGTGATGGTGACAGTGAACATCTGCCTGTCCAGCCGGTTGTTGTCAGCATCCAGCACAGAGAAGTGGAAGATGTCCGTAACGGGCTGATTGCTGGTCTCAAATGTGGTGGAGTAGCTGTGGAGTCAGGACACAGGGAGTCAGGGAGTCTCACTGACCCCCAGGCAAATGCATCCCATCCCTGCAGTTAGGGGTGAGTGCAATCCTCTTGGAAGAGAGGTGGTGTCTCAATTCCCAACCCTCCTTCACATTCATTCCCTGAATTCTTTTAAATAGCCCAGAGATCCCCGGGAAAAAGCCCACTGAGCTTTTAACCAGTATGGCTTGAAGGAGAACAGTGTTTTTTGCTACCTGATCCTCTGGCTATTGATGTCTTCCATGGTGAAATTATAAACCTTGGAAAGCTCTTCGTCATGGGAGCCTGACATCCTTAGGAGGGTTCCATATGCAGGCAGAGATATCAACTGGATTCTTATCTCTGAGTCAGGAGAATTGTTGTCCTGAACATGACGAAACAAACCAAATCAAAACAGGGCAAAATTAGGCATTGCTTTGCTCCACTAAAAATGGAAGGAGGAATAAGTGTTCTATAGGGAATTATACCTGCCTAGCTGGGTCAGACCCACAGATGAATATTAAATGAAGCTCTACTGAGGAGAGTCAAGTGGGTTGACATTTTCAAAATCTACCACAAAATGTATTTTCATTTTCTCTCAGCTCAGAAAGGCTTTCTCCATGCCCTTGTATCACATTAACACAGTCTCCCACACATAAACCTGCTATTTTCATTTTCAAAGTACTTCACACTGAACCAAAAGCTGACTTTGTCTCTTTTCGACCACATTAATACAACCACCTCTGTGGTATCACAACTCAGATGTCATCTTTCTTAGAACATTTTTGTTGGGTGGCTAAAAAATAAGACCCAAAGCAGAAATCAACATATCCTGAGCACATGGGAGTGAAATCCTCTTTTCCCTATCTGTCTTCTTACTCAGATTAAACCTGAGCAGCTCCCTTGCCAGCCTTCCTCCTTAAGAGGAGGACAGGACAGATTCCAGACTTGTATCCAGACTGATGCCTCAGGAAAAAAAAAAGTTCCCAATCATCTCTCTGACAGCCAGCCTCTCTCAGCTCAGGTCTCTCCAGCCTCACACCCGAACTGCGATCTCTCCTCCCTCAGGAGGCTGCTAAATCATCTGCAACGAGTCAAGCAGCTTTCTTGGGAATGTCACCAGCAGGATAACTCTTGCACAGCACACAACCCCTGGGACCAGCTCAAGCTACCAAGCACTGCAGCATCTTGGCATTGCTCAATCCTTCCCCCTTCCAATCTGTCCAGAAAAAGAACCTGGCAATTTTGGAAGGTGGGTGAGGGGGCTGAAATTTTCAAGGGATTAACACTTAGCAAATCCATGTGCTTTATTAGCAAGTCCATTTGATAGAAAAATCTGGGATTAACTAGGTTCTCATGTTTAGCATGGCAGTTCACCTCTGTTACAGTCAAATGGGGATAACCTTAAATCCCTGTGGGATGAAAGAGTCTGTTATCCCCTTTTTGGCAGCAGTCAAAACTTGAGCTGTCTACACAGAATCCACGCTGACAGCAGAGAGGTGTGGGGGGGATAAGGAAAGGGAGGCTGGCAGCATTCCCTGGGGTTAGAAACAGATGAAAACCCACCGTGTAAGCGAGGTGCTGTCGGGAGAGAGTCACAGAGCTTTTACTGGCCACGGTGACGGCCAACAAGCAGCCCGGGACCAGCTGTGGGCCGTGGGTATCCAGCTGGGACACATCCACCCTCAGCACCGTGGTGACTGTGGTGACACTGTCGGTGACAGAGATCTCCATGCTGTCCTCTGCTGCTGCTGACCCATCGTGCACGTACTGCAGAGCGTTCCGAGTGACGTCCTCGTAGGTGAAGGTGTCGCCTTCCCAGGGAGGAGACACACAAGTCAGAAAGACTCTGTTCAGAGCAGGAATCCAACTCAAACGACCTTAATCAAGTACTAAACTGGCATTTAATCCCATCCTGCCAGGGCTGTGAGTTATGAGGACATTTATTAAGGAGCTGGCAGGGCAGAGGGAAAGCTGCGACCTTCCCAGTTCCAGGGACACAGCGACTCCTCGTGATTCTCAAGGAGGGCACCAATCCTCCTTTTCTTCCCAGCTGCTTCGTGAGCTCACAGCTAGATAAGGCTTCCCTGTGGATGTATCCGTATCTGCCAGGGGCACCTGTCTCCTCCTGGTCAGCTAAACCAGCCAGGCTGGCTCCTCTCCTGCACTGAGGGAAACTCGAACTCCACTCACCTGCTCTCATGAGCTCCTGCACATCTGCACTGTACTTGAGCACAATGCCATGGTGGGGAGGTTTCACCAGCTCAAAGAAAAGACCCTCAGGAGCTGTATCTGTGTCACTCACAGCCAACTGGATCCCTGTGCCAGGGGAAGAGAGCATAGCTTGTGTGAATGGAGCAAAAAAACCCGGTGATTCAGTCAGTGCAAGAAAAGTAAAATAATTCTGGAGCTGCCTTAGCCCAAGAGCTGTGGGTTTCATGGAAATATTTTGTTCCCTGATGATGCTCAGGCTGTATCAGGGAATTGCCTCCTAGAGTGGCTCACGAGTGACCCCTGTGCAAGTGAACCTGGGCCTCCTGGCAGTGAGCTGAGCCCCACACCCTGCCCCACGCACCCCACTCACCGATGGTGGCTCTGCCCCCCTGGCTGACCTCCAGGAATGGAGCTGCAATCTGGAAGACTGGAGGCTGCTGCTCAGCAGAGAGCAGGTGGATGACAAACACCATCTCCGGGGTGGTGTGCTCCCCGCCAGACACTAGGCACAGACAGAAACCACACCTGAGTGCAGGGATGGGTTTGCAGGGACTCTTCACCTGGGAAATGCACCTGTCTGTACAAAAATCCCACACCTTTCCAGGCAACACTTTTTTCTATAGATACACTCACACTTCACACCAGCCAAGAGCATTTATCTTTGTCCCTAACTCAACTGCAGCAGACAAAGGTAACTTCTAAAACTCTGTGTGCATACAGGTGCACATCCTGGCTTCCACAGGTGTGTTCTCCTAACTCAGAACATGGACTTCTCCTTGCTGGTGGAAGCTAGGAAGCACATGGGAAACAGAGGGATGTGTTAAACAAGCAAGCAGCTTATCTGTGGCAATTTAATTGCAGAAATGTCTCCACGCTGTATTAAAAAAAATGTCAGCGTAAAACTCCTTGTTTACACGGGGGGGGGAAACAGGAATGACTCAGGCTTTTAGGAATGATTCCAGGCAGCCACTGGAAGATGATGTCTCTAGCAAGCTGCAGATCAGCTTCTGTAAAACACTGCTGGGACTGAGATGAATTAACATTCCCCAGGCATGTGCGTTTCCAGAAACTCCTAATGTGTGCCCACAGGTGTGCCTGCAGCAGAACAAAGGCCAAGGAATAACAGGCGATGGGAAGGGCAAAAGAAAGATGAAAATGGCTTTGGCCAGGAAAGAGCAAGTGGTTCACATACCTGTGAATCGGAAGGTCACGGACTCTGGCAGACCTGGCGGGACAAACACAGGCACAGAGTGATTGTGGTCAGGACCACAGGAAAACACGTATTGCTGTGGATTTGGAGGATTTTGGAGAAAGCACGTGCTAACATTTAACTGGGCAGGAGTCTTTCCTCACCAAGGAGGAACCCCAGCAGCCCAGCTGCCTGTCCCAGCCCTCCAAGGAGCACTGGGACGCTCACCTGCGAAGGAGAAGGCCATGATCTCCCTGAGGTGAGGAGCGGCGGTCGGCGGGCGATAAGCAATCCTGCCATGGTTTATGTCTGCCTGGGTGAAGTACCTGACTGGGGACAGAGGCCTGTCCCTGTGCTCCACGATACCTACGGATGCAGAGACACCAGCATTACCAGGAGGGAAGGGTTAATTTCTCCATCTGATTCCACAGCTTCCTTTGCTTTCCCCAGGTGCTCCTTTGTACCAGTTCCAGAACAAGTTATACAGATGCAACTGCATCGAGGATGGGCTCTAGGGCTGTGAGAAATTAAACAGAGATTCCTCACTCAGGCATTGCTTCAAATAACCTCTCACTGGAGAAGTGGGAAGCAGAAAGCCACGGGACACAACATCCAATATTATTCAGACAGTAGCAAAAACTGAGCTCTGCAGCACTCTCTAAAGAAGCCAAAGAAATGGGGTTAAGGAACAAGGTGTAGAAAAGCTAAGGAAGGAGGCCAGATGGATTAGCAGGTGCCTCCATAGGGTGATACTCTGAGGGGAAAAAAGAGATGTGCTCAGAAAACGTGGCAATTAATGCAGCAGCAACACGTTCACTTGCCTTGCCCAGGAAGGAGAGGGACAGTCACGTTGTACAGGATTTTCTCACTGGGAATCTCCGGGTCTACAAAGGAGAGGTGATGGGGCTCAATCACTGTCACGCGGTCCTCCAGCACCTCAACAAACACATCAGACCATGAGCATCAAGGTCAGAGACATGGGAAAATTCACCCAAAAATGCACTGGAAGAGAATTTGCTTTGCTCTAGTTAAATATAAGACAGTCTTTGAATGTAAAGGCCCAGTTCTTAAACCTAAACCTGACCCCCTCTCCCCTACAGGTGCACAACCTCCACACTCACAGGTGGTCAGGTTTCTCTTTTGACCTACAGCAACTGAAAAGAGAGAAAGGAAAACCTAGTTAGATCAAGAACTCCCTGGATGAATATGTAATTCATTGTCTATGTGGTTTTCTCATATAGTCTGATGTGGCTGGACTGGATTCTCTTTTAAAAGAAACCCTGAAAATTACTCAGCCCTTTCCACTGGAATATAGAGGAACCAAAGCTTTCCCTTTTGTTTTAAACCTGTCTAAAATTGCTCTGATCCTTCCATTAAAAGATTATCATGAACCAAAGGCAGGAAGGGCGTTAAAGGAATTACAGTGCTGCTTGAAAAGACTCAAGTGCCCAAAAGCAGTTAATTTCCTCATGTTCACGAACCTTAATCCTAGAGAATTAACAGCTCCGAGAAGTCACCAAATTAAACAGCTCAGCTGGGTATGAAAAGCATCCAGCTCATTTCATAATCTTGTGCAAAACAGGGAGAGAACGAGCTAAATTAAGGATATGGGCACTTCAACAATCTGCTTTGGAACATGAAAGGTTACCAATATGGGGGAAGCAGGTTAACTTGACTGAAGAAAAGACAATACAGATGTTGTGTCCAGTTTAAACAAAGAGTCACCAAACTTCCCTTGACCTTTCTCAGCAGCACAAGGCAAAGTCAAGACCAGAGGGTTGGGAAGACTCAAAGTACTGTGCTTTCCTTTCAGCTTTAGAAGTCTCATTCTGAAGGAGTCTGAAGACAAATGAACAGAACTCAATCACACTGGGGCAGGGAAGTGCAATTTTTTGGACGGAAAGATTTAAGGTTATGTTTCTTCCTCACTGCCTCCAAGGCCTATTTGTCTCTCGCAAAGGTGGGACTCAGAGGTGGCGAGGCAAAATGTGTTTTATGGCCCTACTGAATTTTGTGGGGAGTAATTAGCTATAAAACCCAGCACCGCGTGGCTCTGCCAGACATCTCTCCCATCAATTCTGTCAATAATGACAACAACAACAAGTCAGGAGCGGGAAGATAGATAGCTCCAAGTAGCAGTCTGACCATGTTTCATTATCAGCCAGGAAAGGTCGTTATTAAACTATTTTAAACTATTTTAAACCTTGACAAGGCTGTTGTGGCACGGACTTTTCACTAATCCCTCTCCCATTGCTTCCTTTGGCCTTTCCTGGTCCCACGCCTGGCACGCAGAACAGGAGAACTAGAGGGGACAGCTGGACTTCACCCACCCGTGATGGGGACACACAGGGAAGGCTTGCACCCAAGTCTGAGAGCCCACAAAACCAACTTTAAACCCCAAGATCATCTTTCCAAACAACACAGCCAGGGAAGGAACTACCTTGGAGAGACCACTCTCACCCAAATGGTCATTCCCAGAGCTGATGCTGCAAGAAAAGTTAATTCAGTTCCAGTGTCTGAATGTTTTCCACATGCATTGTGGTCCGTGTTCCTGAGGTCAGAATGATGGATGGGAACTTTCTCAGGTGGGTGGGCTGCAGTTTGGATCAACTTTACAGTGGAACTACTGGCAAAATCCATTCATTACAGTCTAACCCACAGTTTTTCTCTCTTGCCATTCCTCCTGGCTTCTTAGGAAAGGGTAAGAATTCCATAAAATGTCGATTTTGCTTCCCTCTCCCCCTCTCCTTTCCAGTCTGTACAGTCATCACTTTTCATACTGAGTTTTTCAACTCTCCATGGGAATTTTCTGCACCCCCCACCCCATTTACTCTTCTAATCTGTTTTTTCCCCATTCCTCTCCAGCCATCTGTGTGGTGTTACCACTTACAGCCATGTGCAAAGAGGAGCCAAGGGAAAGCTGAGGGGCTTTGGGTGTCTGGGGCAGAACAGCAACGTTGAACACGTGGCTTTCCAAGCTGGTTTGTGGACTGGCAGAGCTGGACACCTGGGGAGGAAAGATCATGTGAATGGATAAATGATTTCTAGACCAGTTTAAGACTTTCCCTCAGCAGTGGCTCCCTGCGATCCCCAACAGCTTCCAAGATGGGCTGCACTTGTGTTTCACAGAGTCATAAATATTTTCCATTTATTTTCCACTCTAGCACCAAAAAATTAAGTCAAGGGTGTTTAACTCCTAATTGCAAGCCTGCAGTAAAGACATATAAAGCAAATTATATGAAATTCGTAAAAGTTCAGAGGACCAGAACCATTCCCTAGAGGTGAGCCTGCAAATGTTCCCAGCAATCCTGGGGTGAAGTAAACACCCGAAAGAAATACAGCTCCCTTCTTGGATGGACTCAGTCATGGCTTTAACTTTTAGTAGGGATGGCAGTCTGCTCTGGAACTCCACTGAGCACTTTGTCAGCAGGAATGAACTTCCTGAAGCCTAATTTCTAGAAAATGCATAAAAATGCAAGTTCTGATGAAAGGATTGGTGTCATTTTAGCCATTTGCTGCACCTGCTCTGTCCTAATACCAATGAAAACAACGTGTTGGCCTTGAAATGTCCCAGCCCAAGGTTCAAGGCATGGACAGGGGTGCCATGGTCTCCTGATGTGCCCAGGCACTCCCAGCTCCCTTTCTTAGTTCTCTGTACAATTATTGCTACTGCTGCGAGACACGAAACCCAAACACTCACCTCATGCAAAATGCATAGTCTGTAAGAGGAATGCAGCAATTAAGCCAAAGATCAGCTTGTTCGACACTGATGCTCACGAATTCCTCATTATCACTTATGTTAATTACTTTAGAAATTACCTTAATTGCCTCTCCGGTGCTACAGTAATTGCTCCTGCCTTGTAAACCAGATGTAACAAACACTGCGTGCCAGTGTTCACGTAGGCTTAGTTATGGGAGGCTGTGAAACCCTCCCAGCAAACAGCAAGGGCCTGACTGAGGAATTTTATGGCTCTTAAACCTGTGGGGAATGGGGATTTATTTTCGTTTCCCAGCTGCTGGGGAGTATTTCTGCCTTTTGGTCTGTTTGCAAGATGAAGGGCTCTGAAGCCAAAATTAAATTATCAGCTTAGAAACCAAGGCTTGTGTGGCTCTGGGGCTCACAAAACACACCATTTTTAAAAAGCCACTTGGAACGTTTTCCACTTGGTGTAAATAATATAGGTTTTATGAGGGGGTAATGTATTTGCCAGTATGTATTTACACACATGTTTGTGTCATTTTTAAAACTTGGAATCACAAGACACAAGTGGAGTAACCTCAGAGAACTGCCATGTGATATTTCCAGGCACGTGATGAGGAATACCTGGAATTGGAAGGAGTCACTCTCTACTTCAGCTCCAGAGTGCCTGTACCACACGATGCCATCGTTGATGTCCTGCTGGGTGAAGGAGGCTGTGGGTGAGGCTGCTCTTCCATCAGGTAAAAGCTGCCAGGAATCTGCCGGGCCGTCTGCTGGCATCGGGACCAGCAGCACCACTTCCCCTGGGAAAGCAAAGAGGAACTTGGGAGAACACAGGGAGCAAGAGGTGCCTTTGCACTGACTAAGGAGCAGTCGAGGCAAATGCCCACCCAGTCAGAGCCTTTTTCCATGCAGTGTTAAGTGACAGAAATACCAGCAGAGTTCCCAAAAGCCATCAGCAGACCTTGAGACATCCCAGTGACACTGGGAAGTCTTGTTAATTAATTCCATTAAACAGGCTGATAATTCTGCTGATTGATAATTAATCTTTCTGTTATGTGAAACATCCATCATAGGTTCTCCCATTTCATTTCCCCAAACCACCCTTGAAAAGCTGGAGCAGCAAAAAAAAGTAATTCAGCAAGGTGAAATATCACACTTCCATTCGATCATCAAACTCTGGGCTAAAATTCCTTTATCAGCACCCTAATTACATTCCAAATCTTATGGTTTTGCTCATGGGAGTTCCCCTAAAAATTTAAAAATCAAATTATATATTTTCTGCAGTTAGGAAGATCTTTCCCATTAGTCAAAGACTGAGTTAGGCAGATAAGCCCTCCTGGATTCAGGACCAATTTTCCACATTTCTCTCTCTCCTATTCACACCCCCCCGCTGCAAAACAGTATTTCAGATAAAATTTTGGAGATCATTGATTTCTGCTGCTTCTTCCTCACCTGCAGCTACAAACCTGTTTATATTACTGCAATTAATCACAGTAGAGATAATTATGGTGATACAAACGCAGGATTATAAAGTTTAGGTAGGGTTAGGCAGCAGGAGACCAGCTCCTCAGGGAAAAAATTCCTGTTTTCATGTAAATGCTTATTAAAAATGAGAAGACAGACCTTCATCTGCAGAAAACGAAAGGGGGAATACAAATTAATTCTTTCTCTTCTAAACTGCAAAACTCACATAATCTCTGTTTCCATCAGGTGCTGGCAGCTGTTATGGAAACCAGCCTGTCCTCACAGCAAAAGGAAAAAAAAAAGCATGGATGTTGCTAGAGGGATCCTCTAATTTTCTCCAGCTCAGCGAATTTAATGTGGTGTCATTCCTTAGAAGTGCAAAATGTGTTATTCAAAGACATGGTTTTCCTGAAGAAAACAGTGATGCTGAATAGGAGAAGAACATTTTTCTCTTTTTTTTCATATTTCCTTTCCCTCCACATGACACCTCTTTTTCATCCTGTTTTTCTCCATTTATAGCTCAGTCTCATATCCCAGAACCCTCCACACTGCCCCTTACCCCATGCCCAGAAGATCCTCCCTAAGCATGGGGCTGCTGGTGAAAGTCACTGCTCTGAGAGCTGAGCTCAGAGCCTCTCGAAAGGAATTTGGGGACAAGAATTATCTACAGAACCAAACATCACCAAGCATTCCTGTTTCTGTCAGCAACCCCTTCCCCTGAGACAAATTAAACCAAACGTCACGGAATTTAGGGAACTCTTCAAGGCAAACATTTCCTCAGCAGTTTGTAGAGGTAGATATTACTCTCTGCTCCTCAAACCAGACCTTCACTGTGGAGGATTATCTTTTGGCAGTAAGATTCTGCTCTCTCAGGGCTGTAAATACGCCAGGATTCCACCACCACTGGAGAAACCCAGATAATCAGGAAGGGCAAAAGTGCCTTGTTACTTTGCATGCCATTAGAAGTGGAAAAAGATGAGGTTAGCAGCACTTCCTCAGTGTGCCATTCTAAGGAAATATCCCCCCAAATGCTACTGGTTGTGCACAACACCCCATGGAAGGGTGCTGCTCTTTGACAGCAGAATCTCAGAGGGATTTACCATGTCTGGGCTGGTCCTGGGTGATGGAGTAGGTGATGTCAGAGTCCCGGGCACCGGGCAGCTCGGCGTGCAGGATTGTCTTGGAGATCTGGAGCATGCCTCCCTGGGGCACCCAGACCAGAGAATTGGTCACCAGCCGAGGGCTCCTGTCGCTCTGCAGGCAGGGGGACAGCAGGACAAGGCTGACTGGAGCAGCAGCAATGCTGTGCTGATGGAAACAGGCTTTCAAGAGAAAAGGATCAAGGAGAGTATTCTGGAATTTCTTACGCATTCCATCCTGGTTGTCTGCTTGAAAAAATGGTTGTGGATCCTTCACCTCAGACCCAATTCCCAGCCCGTAGGACTGATCTGGTCCTCTAATTTCTAATTTCCTGCTGCTGACCCTAAACCTTTCCTGACCTGAGTCTCCCTCCAAAATTTTGTCTTTTATCACCATCCTCGTTCTCTCAAATCATCCACCAGTCTTTTGTTACTCGGTGGGTTTCCTAACCTTCAAACTATTCCTGTGGGCTTTTTTTCTTTGAAATGAATATTTATCCAATATTAATTTAAGCTTCCTGAAATGTGGTTGTCAGGACTGGATTACAGTAATGGTTTCACAACAGTTTCCATTTATTTCAGTAACACTGCTCTGACATTCGAGGATTGTATCAACCCTTTTTGGCTCTGAATTGCTTTGTTGGACAGGTCACCAAAATCCCTGTGACCTCTCCCATGCCATGGTTCTTTCTTATAAACCCAGCTGCTGTAAATGGGACTTCTTTTCTGGATCCCTGCACATTCAGCTAGAAACTGGCTGTGGCTGCAGTTCACCTTGAACTGTGTGATCAGTCAAACTCCTGACTGCTCCATCTAAGGGATCACCTTCCTCCTCATTTACTACTCTGCATCATCAGCCCCAAACTGATACATGACTCATTGCTGTGTTCTTCTGGATCTGCCTCAGATACAGGGGAGAGAGCTAAAAAGATGTTTGTGGAAAGGAATCACATTAAAGGATGATTTCCCACTTCCTTTTTGACACATCTGCTATGCACCCACCTAACTTGTACTCCCCTTATGCTGTGGGTTTGTTATAAACATGGAAACCTTCAGCTTCGAGGTCACTAAATGACTGAATGTTCCTTCACTGGCCACATCAAACCCATCCAGCACATTGTAATACCATTCCCACATGGCTTTGATGCCGCTTGTTAACAAGAACAGACTCATGAGACACCTCTTTTTGCTTGGTAATCTATTTTAAAAAAATATTTAACCTGAATGAATTCACCACACAGGAAAAGGGTTTTCAGAGAGCTCAGGGAGGCTCACAAACTCCCTGGTCCATGCTTCAGCTACCTGCTGCCAGGAAGGGCAGGGTCAGCTGCCTTGCAAATACCTTGGAGACCTCCCTTAGTTGGATCTCTAGAGGTCTGGGGTAGCCCTAAAATAAACTTCTTCTGCCCTTTTTTCTGTGTTCCCAGCCGGACTCTCAGAAAAGACAGGCTGCCATGTCCCTGTTCATAGTGCAACAGTTCCAGCAAAGGGCCTGGATGGGAGAAGCAGCCATTAGCAACCAAAGGGACTGGAAAAAGCCCTAAAAGCTGCTCTGCTCTCACCTCTGTCACCACCTTCATTCTTCTCTGCAGCCAAGTGCTGCACAGAGGAACACGGAACGATAAGGAGAGACAAGGGAACACAAAATAGGCTAATAAAAGAAACTACTCTCAGCAATTCACCCTCACTGGCATCTACAAGAACCTGCTTAATCAAGAGTGGTGAAAAAAAAGGTGTTACAAACAACACAGAGTGGTGTCCAAGCACTTTCACAGTCCTTCTGATCCTATTCAGGCTCCTTAGGGCCATGGAAGCCATCTGGGGGAAAAAAACCACATGCAGGGCTCCTCTTATTCCAGGAGTCTAATAACAGTACCAGCCTTGAAAGCAATCCCTTTTTCATCCCCAGGCTGCTGTGTGAGTCATGGCACTAATTAACATTAATTACTACCGTAGCTTTAGGAGAACCTGCAGGGCCCAAATGGGATCAGTGCCTCCTTGTGCTGAACTCCTCGGATGCACGGAGTGCTCGTAAAGCTCCCTTCAAATTGTCATGCCCAAGCTGCTGTGAAAGACATCTAACACAGCAGAGAGGACAAAAGAGGGGCAATGTCATCTCCTCCTAACTCCCTTCCACGGGGTTGAACTCGAAGACACTGAGCCTGATCTCTGCATAGAAGACTGCAAACTGTGGCCTTCTCTACCGACAGCTCTAATGACAGCTCTACTTTTTTGTTATTTTTTCACATTAAAAAGGGATGAAGAAATGTTCAGCTTTTTCTCCTTCTGTTTTACTACAGTTTATTACTTTTTATCAAATGACTATGGACTTTAAATCGTCAAGGCTGCACAACTTGAGCTGTTGCAAACCAAAAAATTCGGGTGACCTCCAAAACCCAGTCAATCCACTACTTTCTCCTGCTGGTAACTCAGGATTAGTGACACCTCAGGGACACAGCAGTATTTCTCCAGACTCTGAAACTGCCTGCCAGGGTTTATGTCCCAGCTCATACCTCGGGAGCAATCCTGATGTGGAGCAGGATGTTCTGGAAGTGGTACCCGTCGCTCACTTGCAGCAGAGCCGCGTCCTGCCGGCTGTCGGAGCCATCGTGGGCGTAGCGCAGCCGCCCACCCGCGAGGTCACCCAGGCGGAAGGTGGCAGAGTCCCCAGGGGGCCCGAGCAGCCTCCCGTGGCGTGGAGGCTCCAAAACCATCAGCACCACGTCCTGAGGATTGTCAGTGTCCCCCACGCCGAGCACCAGTTCCGATATCGTCCCGATTCCCCCCCTGCCAACGAGGAGGGGCTCGTTCCTGAACACGTACGGGGCCTGAAACACAGAAACAGCTCTGAGGTGTTCGCTGAACCTGGGAGATTGGATCATGATCAAAGGCTGGAATTAAAAGTTTGGGGATAAGGACATCAGCTCGCTTCATCCCTGAAAATCTCCTATTTCTTAGCAGCAGAGAATCACTCTCCACACCTCTTCCCCCGGTGGGCAGATCTAATAATATTTAGCATTTAAAATGAATTAGTCACATTAAAAGAAGATTCTCATGCCACATCAAGCTTAGGAAAGGCAAAAACTTAGGACATTTCTATAGAAAGCATCTGACTCTAGCTGATCCTCCCTAGCCTTCTGAGATGACAGCAAAACTAGGTGTCTTCATCATCAGTATTTATTAAATTTCCAACACTCCCCACAGCCTTACTCAACTTATACCAAAGTTCTGCTAGAGGCCATATTTCTGCTGCTTTAAATTAGTTCTCCAGTTCTTTGTCATCAAGGAAGTTTCAATCTTCAGTCTCTATTGATCCCAATAAACATCATTTGCCACGGGTAATGCACCGCCTTGGGAGGGAGGCGATCCCGCAGAGACAAAGTCAAAGCCCTGGGAACATTCATCAGGGAGCCACTGCTGCCACCTCACCTGTGCACCACTTCCCTGGCTTATTAGGGATCGACAGGCAAAATTCCTGTCATTAAACCTCACTTATGTATTCTGGGGCAGTGACTGCAGCTCTTACTTAGGTGAACGTCCTACTGAGGTAAACAAGAGATTAGTCTGAGCCAAGATCTCAGCACCAGCCAGAATCAATATACACATCGCAGGATCAAAACCCACAGTTTGTCTTATTCTAAAGGACAAACTTGAGCACTTCTAATTTCCAGAAGTTATGGGAATGACTAATATGGAATATAAATTACTTACGATGAGGATGGAGGCCGAGCCAAGCGTGTAGGCAGGAAGGAGCCAGCGCTACATGAGTTCTGTCAAGCCACTCAATGCCCCTCTGAGGATGTAAATGGGCCTCAAGAGTAGCGGATTCTGTGTGGCACTTTAAGGTCTCTATTTGTAAGGATATGCTAAGAAGCCCCAACTTCTGATTGAGCTTTCCACACTGGAAAAAGCTCAGTGCAAGCTGCAAAGCCTCCCTGGAAACCTGGACCCTGTTAAGGTGCCTGTACCCTGTCTGGGGTAAGACCCATATACTGTGCCACAGACTTTAAACAACAGTAATACAGGAGACATGGACACTTGGCAGTACCATCACCTTGCCCAGAAGTGGGGAGAAGTCTGAGAGACACACTTTAAATAGCTCATGCTGATTTAATTCCCAGCTGTCCTAGAACAGAGCATTGAACTTGAGTGTCAAAGCATTCCTGCCATCGGGATCAATCCTAGCCCAATTGCCCTGCAGCAAGAGGCTGAACTGGAGCATCAGCAGATCCAAGGGATAATTGGAGCAGTAGGGATTCCTTAGCCCTCGCTGATAATTGCTCTATGATTGCACAGCTGCAACTCCCTGCACAAGCAAAATGACACAGGCCAACTTCTCCGGTCAATTCCCCAAATCCCTTTCCTCCATCTGACTCTTGGCTGCCGCCCCTAAGAGAAAGTTGAGTCCAATTTGCCTGATTTGAACCCCTGCTCAAGTTCTGCCCAGCTCCTTTGTTATCCTCCCTGCAAGAAACCAGGGCTCCAAACGGTACAAAATTTGGGGTTGTTTCCAGGCTTTGTTACATTACCTGTGTTGAGAACGCTTGAATGTTGATCACCTCAGAGTGGGAGAATGACTCTTGATCAGTGACCTTCAAGGAAAACTGTCCTTTCCTAAACAGGTCCCCAGCAAGCCAAAATACAGGATAATATAAATTAATGAAGTGCTCTTCCAGGACTCAGTAATGACAAGCATATTATATATTCAGCAAAAATGACTGGCTCAGTGACAGAAGCTTTAGCTCAAGTTTTCTTCAATTATGTTTTTATAGTATTTTTTCCTGAAGAGTCACAACAGTCACAACAAGTAATAAAACACCTTTAGCTGTGCAATAATATACCCTCATCTCCCTTTAAGTGACGTTATCCACATCGGATGGCATCTCCAAGATAAAGTGCCAATTCTAAATGTCAGCCACTTGCTGCTAAAGAAAAATGTCACTTATCTGGCTTCAGGACTTGCCAGGATTTTTCCTTCCCATTTACTTTCCAGTGATGCCACCCTAACACCTCGAAGTTTTAAGTGACAGTATAAAGAATAAGTAGAGTAATATTTAGTAATAAAGTAGTAGCTTTGTTCCTCAAGAGAAGATGCTGACATTTCATGGTGACTACCAGGTAGACTAAAAAAAAAAAGCAGGATACAGGAACATATGCCTGAAGTCTGGTGAACACCAGCTAACCCTTGGCATCAGGACACTCTGAAAGTCTTCTTTAGATCTTTTTTAAATCGAAGACCTCCCTGATTTATAGAGCCAGAAATTTAGAACAATTCCACCAATGTCACTCTAGTGCCAAGGCTTTATGGTGATGCAAATCAAGTGTGGAATTTGGCAGGGTGGCTGGCTTATTGCCTGGCTGCAGGAAGAATCTGCTTCCTTGCAACATCCTTGCAGTGTGAGCTTTGCCAGCGACTAATCACCACTAATTATTCCAGGGTCCTAACAGAGCTCATACCAGAGGCAAACAAGTCATGGCTGCCAGAGAGCACAGCAGTGACATCACCTCTTCCTAACAGTATCAAGAAACTGTGGTAAGAATCAGACTAATATGCCAGTTTTAACTCTCAGCTGAGTATCCTGAAGATGGGACAGATTTCTGCACCCTCAAAGCACAACAGGTTTGGGAGCTGGGTCACACTGACCTCTTCTACCACGAACCTGAGAAGTTTTGCAACACAAGCTACCCTATGGTACAAAGTAAGTATGCTGGTAGTTGATACAGCAGCTTCCCCGTAGGAATGCTTCCAAAGAAGAAGGAAACACCCGTTCTCAAGCTACAACAATTTTTTGGTGAGGCAAGAGCTGAGAAAAAAGCTTCCCCCCAGTCACCTGGGCTCCTCTTTGCTGTGCACGAAGCGGACCCTCCTCTCCTGCACGTCCCTGCAGCTGAAGCGGTGGCCGTGGCTCAGCGGCACCTGCTGCCCGTCCAGCAGCATCACCAGCCGGCCGGTGGAGGGAATGCTGTCCACGTGGAACAGCAGCTGGCCCGAGGCACCGGCCGGATCACACACACCCAGCAAGGACAGGTCTAGGGGCTGCACCCCGCCAATCCCCACCGTGAGGGTGCTGCCCACACGGGAGCTTGAGGGATGCCCGCTGGCTGAAGGGAAAGAAGGGAGAAGTGTTACTGCAGGAATCACCACGGGCTGTGTTGGCATCGTGCTTGTCACCACGATTTTTTGGGTGCCCTGTTCATTCCTGACCCAGCTGGACTGCAATCCATCCCAATCCCCACCATGACTTTGGCAAATCACTTCCCGCCTTGATTTCCCCACCAGAGAATTGAAAGCCAACACATTCTGGCTTGCCCTGCAGAGAGTCTAGTAAATCTTCATTTAGAACAGAGAAAGGATAAGTAACAACTAAACTTGATTCAGGAAGGGATTTCCCCCAAGACATTTTGTCACTGGATTTACACAGATGATAAATGGTGCTGCTGCAAAGACGTGCCTGCACACCTAACCAGGTACCTTCACTTAGAAAGCCATGTACATGCACGTCTTACGAAACCAAAAGGTTGGAGAAAAATAGCTGCTGACTTGCAATAGCCACCATGAAAAAGCACAGAACTGAATTCCAAAAATGTGAACAAACACTTTTCGTGGCCTTAAAATCTGCTGCTAGAAGCCTGGCAGCTCAGCCAGTTTATCTTGAGAGACACTCACCTTCTTCACACGTTCTGGTCCGTGTATTGCCATAGAAACCCTGGCCACAGGCAGAAACACAGATCTTATTCTTCAGAAACGTGGTGCTGTCACAGAGGTGGCACAGGCTTCCATTGCCACACTCCAGGCACCCAGAAGGACAAGCTGCATGGGATGGAAAGCACAACCCCACTGAGACACTGCAAAACCAGTGTGGCCACTGGTGTACAGAGCTGTCCCCGGGGTCAGAGCAGAAACACCACACTGTGTGTCTTACCTACGTGACAAAAAGGGTCAAAATAGTGGGCAAAGAGGTATGACAAAAGTTGGCAAGAAGTCCCTTCCTCATGTGGCCACTGTCCCCGCATCAAGCTCGCTGTGCTTACCTGTGCACTCGTGCTGTGCCTCGTCTGCGTAGTATCTCTGCCCACATTTGGGAACACAAACACTGCCCAGGAGGAAGAACGGGGCTGGGCAAAGGCTGCACTTGTCTGCTTGGTGGCACTGAAGGCAGGGTTGATCACACCCTAAAGAGACACGTGCAAAGAGTTCAGCTTGACAGCCCTTGGGAGACAAGCAGGGCAACGCGTTGGAAGGAACGCTCCATAAAAACTCACTCTGGCACGTGTCCGATTCCCGGAAAAAAGCTGGAGGGCACTCTTCCACACAAGCTCCTTCGTGGAGAACGTGGCCCTCCATGCACTGCAGGCAGTCAGTCCTTTGGGGACCTTTGCAGGCGTTGCAGCTCCAGTCACACTCTGGAAGAAAACAAAAATCAGTTCAGGGCAGCCCTTTCTGGGGTGCTCACCCTGCACAAGGGTTTAGCACTCAGGGTCTACAAGCTGTGGGAATATATCACTTATTGCCATTATGGAACTCTCTGCTGGGGAGTTCTGGAAATCTTTCAAGTCACGTGTCTTTTAAATCACTCCAAACTGCTGTTTCTGCAGCCATCCAGTGATACAGGGTTTAATAAGACAGAGAGAGAGACAGGTAAGTACAGGAGGCCAGATAAGCCCCCTAGAAGAGACTTATCCTGGCAAGCTCACTCGTTATCAGCTGACCCGTGACTAAATGAATTGCTGGACCTGACCCCTGAAAACTTTGCTGGCTCAGTTACAAAATCATTTACAAGAGAGCGATTTGCAATAATCTTGTTCCACTGAAAGGCTCAAGTATGTGACAGCAGGCTGCCCAAAAAGAGAAAAAAAACTGCAGAAACCTTGCAAGCAACCTGTCACTGAACAATTTCCCCCTTCCTACACCCTTTTTAAAGCAGGCCACCTGCACGGCTCCCGCTGCCATGTAACGGATTCTTAGCCAAGGCAGTTGTATTTTTTTCTTTTCTTTCTTTCCTTGAAACCAGCAAATGTATTTTTCACCTCTGCAAGTCTTGCTGGAAAAATCCAGGTAATACTGCTGAGCACAGCTCTCGTACTGGCACTCCCCAAAGAGCAGGACCTTGGCTGGATCTCTGCACGACGTGCAGCCGGCGGCCGAGTCGCAGCTCCGGCACTGGCTGCTGCAAGCTGTGGGAAGACAGGGAAAATCGGTGTCATTGCCGATGCACCAGCAAAAACGGTGTTATCCTGCAGCCTTGCTAGTCCTCTTGTCCTCTGTGGGGACTTCAGAGCTTTTGCTTGTTATGTTCCTTTTCACATTCTCCAAAATGTTAAGAGTCTCATTCCAGTTGGAATAGGCTGGAACATCCCCTCACGCTGCTTCTTACTCTCCTCAGGACTGGTGAGGGTAAAACACTGACCCTGAGTCCAAATCCCCAAGTGAGAGCTTTCCCTGTCTCTGTTTTTTTTTTTAATTTCCTTTATGCAACCTGCATTTCATATGACTCCTGACCCAGAAACATACAAATTTGGAGAGCACAGTAGACTGCTGCAAACCTTGGTGGGACCAAAAGCCCATTTAATTTCACTTAACGTTTCCACCGTTTTATCTGCACACAGTGTGAAATTCTAGAGCTGCAGGGAGCAACAAAGGTGCCAGGAGAAAAATAATTCAGGGATTTACTGAATCTAGGATCAAAGTCCTAGAGCTGAATATTTCAACTCACCTCGTTGATGTCCAGACACTAAACTTCGCGGGAGGCTGTACTAACAGTTTGGGTGATAAATACTGACATGTTAATTCAAAACATAGTTTTATAACTAAAAAAACCCTCCAAATACCAAAGCAAATGTGAAAATACCCACGTTGCTCTCACTGAAGCAAGAACCCAGTGTTTTTCAAAAGACTTGTTTTAGCTCCTCTAAAAATGTCACAGAAGGTCTGTATTTTATTGATGTACAAACGATTTCTAGCAAAATGTTTACCTGAAGAATCTAGCAGCTGCTTTTAGGTGCTCTGGTGCCACTCTGATTTTACTTCCCCTAAGAATACTACACGAAAAAATTACTTTTTTAAAGTGCTCCAAAGAACCAACTAATAAAAATACAGTAAAACATTCTACATGAGGTCTAAATCCATGGAAATCAGGTTACCCTTGGAAGCATGCCAGAAGAGTAAGCAAAAACTGTATCTGGAAGCAAACCTGTCTGCTTGTTTTATCAGCACGACTCCGTATCTGCATTTTTAAGCCCATGAAGGGCTCGTTAAGCCTCTCCCTGTTCCTGGGCCAGGATGTCATTGAGTTTAAAAATATCTCCCGGAGTCCATACGTGCACTCAGCATCTCTCTGAACCTCATTCCAACCCCAAGCTCCTCAAAAGTGCAAAGAGACTAAAATAAATGTTGAAGAGAGACCAGATTTTCTCAGCCTAACAGCCAACCTCCGATTAAACAATCTTCATTCCCTCGAAGTGGCAGTTTCCCAGCAGCCCGGGACAATTTGTATCTCCATGGCTTATCGGCAGCACTTGAAAAGGCACAAGTGACACTTGGAATGACAAAAATCCAACACACTTGGCCTTGAGCCTCCTGCATCAAGGATTACAAACACTTCTTAAAAAGCCATTTGCAGTAAGGAGATCAGAGTGGCTGAATTGACTTGCAAAAAAAAGATCTGTTTGCACTTGAGCCCCTGAACCAAATTCAGGAAGGGTGCAGGCCTCAGGAACGTTCCAGGTCTACCTTGATATCCTGAGGCAGGAGCTATCTACAGGAAAGCTTTCATTAGAAAGGGGCATGTTCATTAGGAAAGGAGATATTCTGGTGCAGCAAGCAATAAGAGAATCCATAGTGCAGGAAAAAAACCTGAGTATTTTGTAGAGCTTGTAGGAAACTAGCCAGAACAGCAAGAATCCTTTTTTTAAAAATCCCTATTTTTTATTACTTTCCTTTTTTAATTATTATTGAATAACCTTTTTTTTTTTTCCCCTCAACAGAAAAGTGGTACAAATCCTTCCAGTCATTTCCTTGAACTTATGTAAGGTGTCTCCATTTCTGCTGATCAGATGGAAATAATGGTTTCAGGAGAACCATCTTTCTCAACAAAAGGCAGGTAAAGCTGACAACTGCATCAGTTTCCTCCTACAGGACCTCATCAGTGACAAAACTGGGTCTAGGTAGGATGACACTGATACCTGGACTCAGTGCAACAGAGCTATTTTATCATAAATCAGAGAATTTAAATCAGGGTAATGCAGGACTTCACTAATCTGAGTGTTCGGGTTCCCAGTGACCGAAGCACTTGAGCATTCACTCATTTTTACATGTGTGTATTATAGCAGGACGATTCAAGCAGGGCTTTTTCCTGGTTTTTATATCTTTGGGCCACACCATTTGGCATTTTGGAACATCAAGCCAAATAATTATGAGAGGAATAACCCAGGGCCAGAGTGAACACAGAATAATAGAGGAAAAGAAAGGACCTGAGAGATTCACAAAGGATAGCAGGGGTAGGATAAAACATAACTTAGCACCAGATCAATTCCACCAGATCATTAGGATCAGCTCAGGTCTGTCAGGGCTGTGCCTGCCAAGCTGTACCTTGTTTCTCCCAGGGTTTCACGTGAGGAGAAATGGACATAAATGCTACAGTACAGTTTCCATGGCATTTACTGGCAGGCAGTGCAGTGAGGAGGGGGTTTGCCTTAGTAAGGATTGATTAAAACTGGTCTCAACTTGCCAAGGTTTCAAAAAGTCCAGAATCCATCAAAGGGAAACCTACACAAATGCCCCTGCAGATTTTTACAGCAGGACACAAAGCCTCTTGTCTTTGAGGTCAATAACAAAACTGCAACTGTGTTTCAAATTTCAACCATGCTGTAGGCTCTGCTCCCGAGGCACCTCTGTCAACTCACATCGTGTTTTTAGGCACTTGAAACCTTTCTTTTCCAGGCAACAGGAACAGTGAGGAAAGGAACAAGAAAAGACACGTCTGTAAATGCACTGTGGAAAGGAGGGATGGCTGGGGGAGAGGCACTCACGTCTGCAGGTCTGCCTGTCATCCCTGTAGTATCCCGGGGAACAGCGCGGAGCACACGCGCCCGTGTGGGACAGAACCAGGCTGCTGTTGCAGGAAGAACAGGAGAAGGGACCCTCGCCAGTGCAGGTTTTACATGAAGGGTGGCACCCTGCAGGGACAGCAAAAACCAGTGTTTCTGTTCAAGGAAAAGCAGGTCTCAGGGCAAGTTCCACAGGCTTCAGCACAAACACTCTCAGAGAGAGAGAGTGGTGATGGTGAGCACCAGAAGTTCCTGCCAAGTCTAAGCCCTCAGTGCAGCAGTGTCTCCTGCCCAAGAAAGGATCCTCTCCTTTCCTTCTCTTTTTACCCTCTTCTCTTCAACCTTCCCTTCTTCTTAAGAAAAGCCCTTACAGGATCTGGCCAGGACCTGTCTAAGAGAAAAGAGTGAAAAAAGGCCAAGCACATACTTCCCTCTCATGCTTTCTTTCAACTAGCTTCAGGTCAAATACTCTGTCTATGTAGGAACCATGTAGGGCTTTTCTGACAGTTCCACACTTCCCTGAAGATTCACATCCATCCCTTCAGCAGGAACTGCACTGAGGGAGACCAGACTATCTCCACACACCCTCTCCCCATTTTCCTCACGACTTTTCAGGCTCATTTCTTACTCTGACCGAAGAGATTTAAAATACCACAGTGGCTGAGGCCAGTGTACCCTGAGTGTACTTTCTCCGGAGAGGTTACATACAAAATCATTAGTCTGTTTTACTTCTTGACAGGCCTTTAGCTAAAGATTGATGCCATCATTACACCTGTCATGATAGGTGTAAAATTAATCATGAGTGAGAGTGGGCAAAGGAATCAGAAGCAACCACACTGAGCTGTGCTGGGGATGTTAAAATCCAGGACAAAATGTCCTATGAGTTTGACGTAGTCTGAATAATGCACAACTCCTTTTAAATGAAACCTTTAAACCCAAGGGAAGAAACGTTATCCCTAAGCTTACATTTCCAGGAAGGCAAAACCTCTCTCTCTCAGGGGGCTTTCCAATCAAGTGACACAAAGTATGTTTCATACAGCTCTGAGATCTCGTTTACCAAAACCAGGTAAATAAACACACAGCTCCCGGAATGCTGGAGAGAAGCTTTGAAATATTACCCATCCTAAACTAGATTAGGAAATGCCACTTCCTGCAAAAGGAGCATCTACATTGTGCTGAATATCTGGTCTTGGTTCCTTTCTCTGAAACTCAAGTGCAATACCCTTTGCTCAGCTTTGGGCTTTACCACGTCTCTGTCAGCCACAGAACAAGAAAAGGAACCTGCTTCCTTCTGAGAGCCCAGGGAGTTTAAAGCAGCTCAGACAATGACTGGAATATGAAACCACATCAACAACAAAAAGTGACAGAGATGCAGGGACACGTTAGAAAATAAAATGTGTCGCGGGTGCTGCATCCATCACACCAGCCTAAAAGGCTGAATGAAGTTGGCTTTCTGTTTTAGGAGCTGCTACAAGCCATCACGTTCTGGGCCATTACTGTAGCAACACAAGCCTCAGTAACAGACCTCAGTTAGGGTGATGTTCCATTTCAGGCTGCAAAATATCCTGAGAAACTCGCAGCAAGAGTTCTGCTGGTGTCTGCCTCTACTAAACAGGAATCACTTCATGGAACTTCTCGCAAGGACCCAGGCGGTTCCTTGCAGCTGCTCGAGGCGTGTGCAGGAACCACTCACTTTTGCAGGCCCTGTTCTCGGCGTAGTGCCCCGGAGGACAGTCAGGAAGGCAGAGATCCCCCAGGAGCAGGTGTCGGGCGTTCTGGCACTTCAGGCAGACGCTGCCGGTGTCCCGCAGGTTGGCCACGCACTGACGGCACAGGGGGTGGCAGTCTAGAGGGAGGAGGGAACAAGGGACACTGAGCACGGAGGGACAGCACAGAACCCTGCTGAGAACTCCAGGAAGGTGTTAGGGATGGAACTTTGAGAGCACATCCTGCTACCTGAAATTCCCGCATCCAAGGAGCGCTCCTTTCCTCTCTCCTCCTCCTCATCCTGCGCTCTTCCTGAGCACCACATTTTCACTTTTCCTCTGGGCATTGCTCCTACCTCATTCAAGCATCCTCTTTCCCATCCTTAAGTGAGCTTGGGAAAGCTTTGCGCAAAGCCAGCCCAAAGCCCTTTGCTTCCCAAGACCTTTCTCTGATTTTGGGTGCCTCTGCCTACAGGTTTCTCCTTAGCTCCCCTGGAAGCCTTAGGCACTCACCTCCCTCTGCTCCCACCGTGGAAAAACGAGGAATGCAACCTGTACAGCTGTATGACCTTCTCCTGTAGTTCCTGCTGTTCACATTTTCCCACACAAACGAGACATCCATACCCTGAAACAGCCACTGCAGCCCTCAAAGCCAGGCCAAGAGTGGCATCAGAGTGCCTCAAAACCTCTTCCTTTTTCCATTTTTCCCCAGCAGGATGCAAACTTGTGTCTCCTGACCTCTGCCTGAACTTAGGTGTTTCAAAAGGTTTGACAACAAGCCTTTTGTGTGCACAAAGGTGCAGTGTAAGGCAACCTGGAAGCCAAATTAATCCTCATTATGGTAATTGAGAAAATTATAAAGGAAATGACGACTGTCTTGAAAGAAATGTAATAATGAGGCTTGATTTGAGTACCTGGCCTCTTGTCAGATTTCTGCTGCAGGTTCACCTTTCCATCCTTTGTCTCCTGTGACAGCATCACTACAGATTGTCAGGCAATCTAATTTTACAAGCTGAAGACAGGCTCACATCGGAGCCTGGAGGAATTCTGCATCCACAGCTGCAGGAGCGCGGCAGCGACTGGAGCCTCGCCCCAGCTGACGTCTCCTGCATGTCACACACAGGTCATTCTTACCAAACACTGCTGCAAAAGCCCAGAAGCAGCTCAGAAATTGATCCAGTCCTGACTGCAGGCAGGGATCCAAGGTCCTTCAAGCAGCTGCCTTCCTTCACCTCTTGCTTTTATAGGGTATATAATCCATCCCCATCCTCTCAGCCTTGGAGCTGGGAAATTACTAGCCAGAGCTGGGGTAAAAGGTGGGCAGGAAGAGACTCTGTGCTTCAGATAAAAGCAAAGCAGCACAGGAGGTTGTGCTCCCAAACTCAGTGACCAACCTCAGAACCTCCTCGCAGGGGTTGTTCAGCAGCTTCCGACTGCACAGGAGAACAACTCCATACTCGAGGCATAAATCCCATGAATCTTCACTGCCAGAGATCCCAAACCTACACTGACATGGGAGTGGAAAAACCTGCCATCTCTCTGGAGTCCCTGGAGCCAGAAAGGATCACATGCAGCCCACCTTAAGGAGCAAGGACTTCGAGATCATCCAAAAGGCCCTGAGTACCTGTAATTTGTATGCACAGGGCTCGAGGTGGGGTCAAGAGTTTTAGGCACATATAACCAAGAAAACTAACATAAATCCAATTTTTTTTTTTTGTACTTCCACGTTTACCTGATAATACGTTACTGTCCTCACTGCTAAAATAATACTCCTCCAGTTTAATCTCTTGCTGGAGCCACGGGTCTTTAATAAAGAGCTTTGGCAGGGTATAATGAGTAACACATCTGGTCAAAAGGTTTCATAAATGGAGCATAAGAATGAGGCTGAGAAAATTTAGGGTATCCAAACAGTCAGTATTTGCAGTAAAATTTTTCCCAACCTAGATTTTTCCCAAACTAACATTTAAAAATCTAAGTATCTACAAAACTCTGTGCTGCTGCAGCAGAGTTTTCTCTTCACAAGCCTCTATTTTTGCTCCTGCAAGTGGAAAGAGTTTTCTCAGTTACTGTTTTAGGATGAATCAGCCCCATCACTCTCTTGTTCCTTTGCAAGCCTGGAGATCAAAGCGCACACAACACCAGCCAAAAACCCAGGGCTGACGCTCATGGTGCATTTGAGGGACATTGGGGAGCGAGTGAGAGAGTGAGGGAAGAACTGAAGTGCTTTGTTTGGGGAGAGATGATTTCACTTTTTCACAGCAGGCTCCCTTTGAAGCGAGGCCTAACAGAAGGGGGATGTTTTCTTTGTGCTTCTCCATAACACTCCACAGCCCTACTTGTCTCCTGCTTCTGCCTTCTCCCTGTCAATCCTCCCTCCAGCTCAGCCAGCAGGCACATTACAGCCTGTGGCATTTGGGTTTTCTGGAGCCTTCAATCCCCAGCTGGTTGCAGGTCAGTGCAATTCCCTTAGACACCCTCCAGTATCCAAACTGGATTCTTCAGGGGAGTATGTCACCGCTTTGCTCGTAGTGCCAATGCCTCCCTCCTCATCTTCCTGAGACTGCTGACTTGCCTCCCACTGTCCAAACAAAACGTTTTCCTGCTCCCCTTCCAGCTGGCTCTGATTTCCTCCTTCTTCACCTCTATGCAAACATAACCCCCACCACCTTCCCTATCACCGATCTTACTATAAAGCAATTTTCATTCTAAAGTAGAATGGAACTACTTACATGGATTTCTACAGTTACCTGGCTTTCACACCCTCTTTAGCTGTCTCTTAGCAAATAAAGCAAGAAAATTATGCCCTTCCTACACAGCATTTATCTGCTACAGACTGTTTTAAGACAAAAGAGGCTGCTGGGGAGACAAAATCATCTCTGAAGTGTTTGTGAATGCTCACAAAGCAAACCAGAGGCATTTCTGCCTCTCAGCTCCACCATTTGCTAAGCAATCACCTGCTCATATTGTTTAAACACACCTCCCCTCTTAGGGGCTCTCCAGACAAGTATTTCCTGATGCAAGTTTTGTGCTGTGCTCTAAGGTGGGGTCTGAGGTTTACGACAGAGCACGACTTAGAATCAGGGCTCAAAACACCACATGCTTTACAGGCACCTCGATGCACACAAAGTCTCCGGTATCTTACAGTAAATCTAGAAAGCAAATCAGTATGGTTGGTTTAAAAGGATACGCAACACTGACCAGGACTTTTGCCTTGTTTTGGTTGTTGGAATGGTTTCTTTTGTCTCTCTTTTCCAAGACCTGAAAGGGAATCTGTCACTCAAACAACCAAAGTGAATTCCTGGTGAAGTGCAACCACGTTCGCAAGGCTGTGCCTGCATCCTGTGAGAGCTTCCCTGGGCAGTGTGAGGTGGGAGATCCAGCTGGATGGTGCCTGGCACAAAGGAGCCCAGACCAAAGCAGGGAAAGGATTTTTTCTCCTCTGGCAGCTCAGCTGCTGATTCTGTAGGAGGCTGCACACCAGTGAGCTGGTGGAGCTAAGCCCCTCTTGCTCTGCTCAGCGAAGCTCCAGCTCTCTGTGAT
Organism: Machaerirhynchus nigripectus; assembly: GCA_013397975.1. Lineage (NCBI taxonomy): Eukaryota > Metazoa > Chordata > Aves > Passeriformes > Dicruridae > Machaerirhynchus > Machaerirhynchus nigripectus. The sequence goes on from VZRQ01011123.1 coordinate 48,324, forward strand.
GATATCAATGTCTCTCTAAAAGGACAGCAACAGCTCATTAATTTTACAAGGAACTGAGTATATTTCTTGTTGTCAGAGTGTCCCTTCTGGAATTTCAAGAGCAAGGCAGCAAAGCTTGTTACAGGCCCCCTCCTGAGCAAGCTCTTCTGATTTAGCTTTGAACCTTTTCCCAACTGCACGCGGCCTAAGAAAGCAGGGCCTGTGGAACACGGGGATTGGGAGTTCCCTTGCAGCTGGAAGATGCAGCTGGAAGATAAGACTGCACTGTGGGGGATTCTGTATCTGTGGGTGTTCACAGTTTTTTCTCCACACCAGTCCCTCTTTCATTTGTCTAATTGCCCATCCATGCAGTCAGGAAAAGGTCAACAAGGAGGTTTCCAGATCAACAAGGAAACCTCAAATCAGAAAAGCGAGGGCAGGGGTTTATGAGCAGGACGAGATTTTTAGCAGTGGTTGGTTTTTTGAGGCTGGTGATTGCAAAGTTTCCTGAAGCTGAAGTCAACTTGGACAAGAGGGAGAGGGAAATCACAGAGCGTTTTTGAACTGGGAAAACAAAACCCACGGAAGCTGTGAGACTCAGCAGGGGAGGGCTCAAGTCTCGAACACATTCGTGTACATACACTTGGGCTATAAAATCAAATTAATCAATTGAGCACTCTCAGGGAAGAATTGGCACAAATTCTACGTGCCCAAAACAGAGCTCAGAGACTCATTGATTTTTTGAAAGCTGAGGACATTTTGTCTTTCTTCTGCTTAAATGTGAAATGCTTATTTGATTAACTGCTGAAAACAAGACCCTTTTTTTTTCCTATTAACAAGGCAAATGTTCCAGTCCTCATTCAGGTAACATGCACAATAACACCATTAATTCCCAGGCAATGGTTTGGAGTGACAGTTGGTTTTCTCCAGCCTCTGTGAAAGATTTTCCCCTCCAGGTCCATAAAGTATGGCAGGTGACTATAATGCACAGCAGGCCCTGTAAGTCATAACACAATTCTGCCTGGAGGGTTGGGAATTAAAGATAAATGGGAAGATAATTGTAAAAATATATGGCTTTGGGAGGTGAAGGAAAAAGCTTTGTTAGATTCTGATGCAAATCATATCTTATGAGAGTGTCAGGGGTTTTAATGTTCTCTTTTATGGGACAGCTGCTCTTTAACTGGTAATTAATAACTTGCAAGGGCAAATTTAGCATTTCAATCAGTGCTGAATGAGAAGAATGAGTGAAACTTAACAACCTGGATGCAGAGCTCTTTATCTCCAGGAGAATTGGCAACAAACATCCTCTGCTTAGACACCAGACATAAATTTAGCTCAAAGAGCAACACACTTCAGGCTGCAGATCCGGGGCCAAAGCATGACTTTTTTTGTCAAGGCAAAAAAACCTCAGTTATGTTCCTCTGCAAGGGTCCTCACAGCTTCAGCTGGACAAAGGAACATCGATGCACCCAAGCACGTGGACACTGAGGGTTCCCATGCCACAAGGAATGCCCTCCACACTGCCTGAGGGAACCCACTGCTTCCAGTTCCTGCCCAGCACTGTGACATCTCCCTGATCACCTGGGATTTGGGGAGCAGGATGACTGGTCCATGACACCAAACACAGGGACAACTAAAGCAGCAGAATTAACACTCCTCAGAAAGAATCCTGGGTGACGACAAATGGTGCTAAGGTTTTCCCAACAAAATTCACAGCTGGAAGGCCACTTATGCACAGGACTTCTTTCATAGGGAGCATGATGCCAATTAATGGGGAAATAAGGTGGAAGAAATAAAGTGCATAGAGCTCTGACGTGCCAGGACGTTAATAAGTACCACTGTATCCCCTGAGATTGTACAGGGCAGAGGCACCTCTTCACACTGAAATGCTGAATTATTTCCAGATTGTAATTATTTGACTGTATGAAACATCTTCATTCCCCAACCTGAATTCCTAAGGAGCCGTACAGTACTTTTAGGATGTTTTCCTACTCCTCACACAGTTTCTTCCCCTGCTCTTTTTGTCTCTGCAGACAAAACAATCCCTGCTGTTTAAAAGGAAGATGAAGAAATGGTTCATAGAATTAATCTGTGGAGAGCAAAGAAACAAGTCTTCCATAAAAAAACCACCCAAGACATAGATGTAAGCAAAGAGAAGTCTCTGTGAAAGGGAATCGTATTAAACTGAGAACAATAGCCTCTCAATGGATATATTTATTACTTCTAATGCATTTTTCCCTCTTCTTAGGATTCCTTATCTCATTTGGAACTGTTCAGCCTGGATTAAGCCTCACACACCGTAGCCTTTTTTGATAAAGAAAGAAAAAGGCTTGATAAAGCTCAGAAAATGTTGGAGCAGTTCCCAGGATATGTTTATACGTGTCTGTGTGACGGATTAGAAGCCATTTTTCTTTTTAAACAGATAAATGCAATCAGTGGTTTCAGATGATGGGCTTAAGTGCAGGCACTGAGCACCCACACAGCATAACCCCCATCCAGAAATCCTATTACCTCCCAAAAATGCACACAGCAGTGCTTGCTGTGCCAGTTTTTCTTTAGGGCCCCATAAACTGCTTCTTTGGATCACAAATTTTAACTTAACTCCTTTTCCTGACAGTCTGAGCAGGACCTAAGCAGCTTTCCTGGTGGTGTGAAGGAGCAGGTTAATGGCACAGACAGATCATCCCACAGCAGCTCCCCTGACTCACCCACACAATACCCCACCAGGTTGAGGTACTGCTCCTCCTTGCAGCCCGTCCTGCACTTCCCACGATCCAGGGTGGCATGGGGGTGGCAGGTTGAGCATTCCCAATCAGAGGGGCCATGGCACGTCTTGCAGGATGGGTGACAGGCTGAGAAAGAAAATCAACACTCGTGGTTATGCTCCTGCTGCACCCTCTCCCCTCCCTCCCTCCCCAAAACACCAGCTCCCACCATCAGTTACTCCTATAAAACACGGGCATCAAATGGTCTCACGGCACCAGGGACGGCAGGGTTGTGGTTTGGAAGGCTCTTACATCCTCATTTTGAATAAACAAGATGAGGAATGGGTTGTCAGTTTAAAAAATGTGATTTTTTTCCCTGCATTAATCAAGGTATAGCTCTACACACAATATAAAACACAGAGAGAGAGAGAGAGACCAGCCCTAATACTCCTTCCCCTCAGCATATGCTCGTGCATATAAAAAAACGAGAGTGGGATGCACAGGGAAGATAAATTAAACTTCTCTTGGGACTGTATGAACATCATCATGGAATGAGTTTGATATGCACGAGAGGAAAACTAAGGAATGATTTCTCCAACAAGCCCTCCCAAACTGAAACCTCTGAAGCAGGAATGCCCTGCCAGCTTCATTAGCCATTCTGTCTGCTAAACACTCAGCAAAGAGATGGCAGAGAAAGTGGCCTGTAAGAGCGCTCAAAAATACTCCATGGACTGTTTTTCTATCCTTCCAGCTTTAAAGACAGATGCCAGATTCCCATGCTACAGATCTGAGGGAGATAAAAATACTACGGCTAACAGTCAGTGAAAAATTCTTAAAAACTACTTTCAAAGCTCTTTATGAATAAAAGGACACAGCTTGCAAGATGCCACTTTCCTGACAGTGAAATTTTGTTTCTGAGACATTTATAGAAGCCTGAAACCACATAAAGCAGCACTCAGCAGTTACCTCAGCTCTAAGGTAGCAGTGCACACCTCAGAACTGATGAATCTTTACAACGGCCTGCCAAATAAATCTATTTATAGAGTTGTTCCTTGGCTGAATAAATTGAATAAATTTATTTATTCAATTTATTCAAAGAGCAACGGACTTTAGAAAAGGTTTTTCTCTCTAAATTTGAGGCTTTGCCTAATAAAAGCATTTTATTTTTTGGTGTTGTCCATTAAAGAGATTTTTTCCACAGCACACAAGCTAGGAACACCATCCTGAAAGCACAAAATATCTTCAGGGAAACAGTCCTGAAGAGCAAAATTGAGCGTAATTTATGATTCCAAGTGTACATCTCTCTCCCTTAAGGAGGAGATTCCATTCCCTGAAATTGGACTATCCTATTCTCCCCTGAAAATACTTAAACAGCTTCATAAAAACCTGACAGCATCTCTTAATTACATCGAGAGATGCAGCCCGGGACGTGCAGGGAATGAGACGTGGCAGGGCAAGCTGCGGGTGCACTCACAGGAGCAGCGATGCCCGTGGCCGAACAGCCCCTCAGGACATGCGGGGAGGCACCGGCCCTCCAGCAGCACGCGGGAAGCCGGGCAAGCCGTACAGTCCTGGGAAGAATTCCCCACGCAGCCTGCACAGGAGGAGTGGCACTCTGCAGGGAAGGGGAAAAACAAGAACACACAGAAAGCCAAATTAATTCTGGCTTATTTCGCTTGTTACTACCTCAAAATATGGCCAGATTGCTTTCTTCCCAAGGATGACAGGAAGGTGTTTTTCCTCTACAGGATCCTCTGCTTGCAAGAGGTAGAAAGGAGTACAAAGTAGAGAGCAGTTCCGGAAGATAAGGAGCAAGCAGAGACAGCTGCATATTTAATATTTCTTTGCACCCACACAGTTCATTACTGAAATGCAAAGCTGAGCTGCCCAACGCCGTGTGATGCTGTTGTCCTCCCTGGAAGAGTCCTGGGGTTCTGCAAACTTACCAGCTGCGGAAATCACCTTCTGTTATCACCCCGCAGGGTGTTATCACTCCAGGCAGGGTTTTCTATCACTGCACAGTTATTTATCATGAGCCATTCTGGAGCAAATATCCACAGAGGCAGACTGGCCACCTGAAGCAAACGCTCCTCACAAGGATGATCCAGCAAGAATGAAAACTGCAGTTAAAAACTGCACTTCTTTCCTGGTACTGACCCTAAACCAAACCATCTTCAACTACGCCATCTGATTAAATAAATATATAAACTCACTAGCTAAAAACCTCATATTTATTAGAGCAGTGGCTGAAGGCCACAGGTTCCATCGTGTGAGTTGAACACAGACTTCTGGACTCTGGGGAGACAAGACACAGTGCTGGACAGAGGAAATGAAATTAAATATAGTAATTTATACAGCTACACATAATTTATATAACTACGCTTAGCTGGCTGCCAGAGAGATCTTGAAGGTGCCTTCCAACCCATTCTATGCCTCTACAAAACCAGCATTTTGCCCTACATATGAACACACTTCTGTTCTGCACAACGTTGTGGGCTTGCTTTTTCCAAAAGGTTGAACCTACAAACCTTGCACGAGCATTTTATAGTGAGAGCTCTGAGCTTGACATCTTGAACGCTCAGCCCTTCCTACAATAAATCAAACTCCTACTCTAATGCCACCACTGACACAGCAGAGCCAATACCACGAGGGGCTGTGCTGGGATTCTTGCCCCACGACATAATTCAGCGCTGTCACTGAGCTCTGCTCAGGCTTGTTCATCCACCTGAGGCAGGGGTATATGGATTCCTTCACACAGTTTCTACACCATGACCTGGACTCAGCCAAGAAAGCCCATTACCTGCCAAGGAACAGCCACTGCATGGATTGTACACCACACTAATGCCTTCAGGAATCAGTTCAAAGCACTGGGTACCTGTCTAAGGCACTGTTTAAGACAGAATCACTCCACCAAAATAAAAAAAAAGCCACTTCTTCATTTTTAACATCCCCTAAGGCAAAAAATGAGCTTGTACTCATTCCAACAAGCTGAGACAAAGAGATAAAATCAAAATAACCGGATTTTAAATTATGTCCACTTTTAAAAGATAGGATTTTTCAACAGGAAGAAGTAGCCATCAGAAATGTTATTACTGCTACTTTACTTAAGTCACTATCTCTCTGACTGGTGGGAAACCACATGTATCCCCAATGTACATCACATTACTCATTTTTCCAAAGTCTAGCCTTCATGGAAATGCTTCCTAGCTGGTATTTCAGGAACAGTGATGGCAGGTGTGCTGCCAGCCATGTAGCAGAGGAGCTTCCTCAAAAGAAAAGACTGCTGTGGGATGTACTGACCTGCTCCAAGGGCTAAGAAGGAGAAAGCTCAGTCTTTTTCGAAAAGGATTTAAGGATTGATCCAGCTTCAAAGTAAGTCAGTGCTAAAAAACACGTACTCAGCTTCAATGGAAAGAAAGCTACAGTGAGCTGAGCTGTGCAGGCTTGGACACAGACACTTAAAAAGAAAGTACCTGAGTCTTTTAGTCACGAGTCTTATATAGATTACATTTTCCCTCAAAAGTACTAGGATATGCCATTTTGAAAGTTACAGAGTTTAAGCACTCATGGCAGTCACAAGGCAAGCACAGGGCTCCCAGCATGTACAAATCAAACATGGTACAAGCTCCCCCCGGAACACCCAAACCCCAGGGCTTTGAACAGCTGTTCTCACCTCTGCAGACTCCTGTGCTATCCACATGGAACTGGGATTGGCAGTGGGGGAGGCAAAGGCCGTGCAGAGCTCCTTCCTGGGGCAGGTGAGGCTGCAGGACGTCCTCGGGCGCCCGGCACCGCAGGCACCGCGCGGCCCCCGGGCCGGAGCAGGATCCGCAGGACGGGTGGCAACCTGGGCAAAGGGGGAGAGAGCCCTCAGAGCCACAGCCCTGGGACAGCTTTCTCAGGGAGAAGGAAAAGGGACAGCTTTCCCAGAGACAACGACAAGGCCCAACAGCATCTGGTCCTGCTTTCTATAACAGAACAGGAATTTTCGAAACATACTTCGACATCGTTCCCCTCGCCCCCAAGGAACAGCTCTTTTCCTGAGTAAAGCTGAAGAACAGATAAAAAAACTGCAGCCCCATGCCACAGGCAGCCAATTCTCCTTTAATTTCTGGAACTGCAACAGTGAGCCCCATCTCAGTAGGAGGGACAGCAAGAAATGACAGTGTGAAGGGCTTACACAAAGCAGAAATCCACCTTCCGAATTTTCACTTTTCCCACTACTGCAAAGATGACCTGAGTCTTTGCAAATCTACCAGATGTATGTGGAATTTCATACCAGGAATACGTGGAATTTCATACTAGGTACATGTGGAATTTCATACCAGGTGTATGTGGAATTTCATCCACCTCTTAACTGGTGTCGAGAAAAGCTTGGAAGCAACGTACATTTATTTCAGCAGCATACACAAAAAGAAAAAAAAAACAGTCCCTGAAATCACTAAATCCTGGGGGTGTGAAAGCAGAAAGTATGTGGGAAAATTCATTTGTTCTCATTGCAGGAAACATTCAGCAGGAAAGGCAGGAATTAAGCATTGACTGGTCCAGCATAGGATAAAGGAAAAACAAAACCTGGTTTTCAGCAGCTGGGGAACTCATTCCAAGTACAGAGCTTACCCTTGCAGATGTTGTGATCCTGGTAAAACCCCTCTCCACAGTCCTCCAGGCACTGGCCCTGGCGCAAAGCCAGAGGGAAGGAACAGGAGGTGCAGTGAGTGGCCAGAGGTCCCTCGCACGTGGAGCATGAAGCGTGACAAGCTGATAAAGAAACAGAGCACACAGAACTGAAACATCCCATTTTCACTCCTCGAGAGTGGTGCTGCTGACTACAGCCTTCTCCAGCTGTAGGAAACTCCCAGCTGGAATGAGACGCAGCTAGGTGAACTAATGAGAGCAGAAATACACATGTATTAATAAGCACTAACAGTAATAACTCTGGCTCACACAAAATTTTGAGTATGCATCTCAGCCTGTTTCACATGGAAAAGAGGCCATTTCAAACAATCCGTCACAAGTGCACCAAAGAAAAAAAAAACAAATACCAAATTCCCTGTCCCTACTTGCATTTCTGTGCTCTTAAAATCCCCTCCCCACATCTGGGGAAGAGCAGACAACACATGGAGGGTGCCTTGAGAGGCTAGGACACCTCTTACCTCTGCACCTTCCGCTGCCACTCGGGAAATACCCGTGCGGGCACTGAGGAATGCACTTGCCCTCGTGTAACAGCTTCCCTGCAGCACAGGTCACACACCTGGCAGGCTCTGAAGAGCACCTCTCACAGGACTGGCCACAAGCTGCCAAGAGAACGGCTCATTAATGACATGCACTCAATTAGGGAAGAACAACAGAGCCATCCACCTCTCCCCATGTATGGAAACCACCCTATAAATCTTGATATGGCAGTGTACAGCAAGCAGCAGTTACCAGACTGTTCAGGAAGGAGTGGGAAAAAGGTGATTTAAAAAATGGCAATTTCCCCCCTCCCTCTTTTCTTCGAAGTGGGAAAATGCAGCTAAAATCAAGCATGATAATTTCTCTTGTCAATTCCTGTGGTCCATATTATCCTGGGCAATCAGCTCTGAAGTGAACTGACCTGTTGTCCAAGAGCACTGTGGAACTGTGGCTTCCCGAAGGCAATATGCTGCTGGATATTTAGAAGAGCCAAGCATTTTACTTAACCAATTTCTGTTTCTTTTCACCAGACAAAACAGATCTCCAGCTGGGTAACAAAATGCATGGATTTGGTGGAAGGTGACAGGTCTGAATCTCAGAGGTTTCAAGAAGAGGTTTCAAGCTATGGGGTTTTGAGAAACCACTGGCAATAAAAATCAAACCTAAGTTCAATTTCCTTTTCAGCTTAAATGATTTTCAGCTATAAGATTTCAAGCCTGCACACCTAAAGCACAGGTGAATAAAACTGCCTGGTATAGACATTGACCAAACTGAAAGGGAACCTGGCGATCCAGAAAAAGCACAAATAGCAACAATTTTGCCAACATATTCCAGCTTTTAAGCTCTCTCTAGCGAGCTGTGACTCAGACACACCTGTGGGAGCCACACAGCTGAAGCCAAGCAAGCCCTGACTGACCATGAATAATCCTCCCAAGCAGCTGGAGGTGGCTGCCAACAGCAATCCAGGCTAGACTGGAATGCATGTGGCAAATTGGAGAGTCTTAATTTGAGGGGGTTTTTTTCCCCTTCAGGATCTGTTTGACTTAGGTCTTTTAATTCCCTCTAGCCACCTCTTCTCCCTTTTCCCAGCAAACCTTCCCAGCTCCCCAGGCACATCTGCTATGCAGGTATTAGTTACTGTGATGCTGAATTATAATTAAATTTACAGAAACCTGCTGGCAAAGGCCATTTTTCTTTCCACAGACAAATGGATTTGTCAAGCCCTCAGAAACAACTCAGGCTTTCAAGCTGCTCGGCGAGGAAAAACCCCTTAAACCTTTCAGCATCTAATTAGCGTAAATGAATTAATAATCTCCCAAACAAACAGCAGCTTCCCTCATCCAGCACGAATGCACAAGGTGCAGCTGGCTTGTCAGACATGAATAAAGTCACAGCTGCTGCATGGCTAAATGAAATATTGATTCCTGCTTGTGCAGAGCGTTTCTCTCGCAGGTACTTACCAGTGCAGATCCCATCCTTTGAGTAAAACCCCTGGCCACAGCTGGCCAGGCAGAGCCCCGCCTGGAGCACGTGTGAAGGGTCTTTGCAGGACAGGCAGTGGTTCTCAGCAGCTCCCCAGCACGAGGAGCAGGACTCGTGACAGGCTGCAGGGGAGAAAAGAGCAGGGTTAGCCAACAACCCACTTCCAACCAGCTCTTTACAACCAACAGCCTGCACCACTTCACTTCTTCGCACGTTTGCTCAGGCTTTCACTGCTACAGAAAATGAAAAATAGCAAACACAACCCAGGTTGTGTGCTCTTAGGTTAGACTCTTTCATCCAAGCCATCCCGACGGGACGACTTCCAGCTGCATTTTGCACGTGGAATGTGACACGCAGCACAGATCAGAGCAGTTGGGGTAGCTGTTATCAGCCCAGGAAGAGTGCTGGGAACACTGTTAAGTCCCTGGTGCCAGGGGCTGCACAAGGAAAAAAGGAAATAGGAAGAGATCCCATCACAGGCTACTTCAAACTCCGCTCCTTGGGGTGACTGCTGACAGTGACCCAGCTCCGGGCACAAACACAGAACTGCGCCGCAGGGCTGCGGTCGAGGGTCGGCAAAACGAACAACCAGCCAGTCTGCTCCTAGAAACAACTCCTCCTGGCCTTCCAGGTGCAGAAGGAACTGACTGAGGGCTTCTCATGTGCTCAGCCTGAGTAATTCTTGGGGAAAATATGGGACACAGACCCCTATTAAATCCTGTGCTACCAGTGTTGCAGCAATGGTGTAAATTACAGTTCTTTTAGCTACTAAGATTTTTTTTTTCTCAATTACACCCAAATGTGTTCCAAAGATGTTCTTCAATTTATTATTTCACAATAAGGCAGGTACATGCTTGTGCTCCCAGTCTATGGCAGGTGGGAGAAAAGGGAACTTCCTGATCGCCTGGCAAACACATCTGAGGTTGCAGCCACCCAAGAAAAACTCATCTGTGAGCAGCATCAGTGCAATGCAGAAACCAGCAGGCACAGCAGCAGCTCATCCACAGAACTAAGAGCACATTATCCGTGAGTCATATGGCACAGGGGGGCATAACTACCCCTCCCAGGGGATTTCACAAAGTGCTATCAGCTCCATCTCACACGGAGGGAACTGAAACACCTGGGGATAGAACAGGGAGTGTTCAGAGGGCAAGGCACAGGACATTTGAGCTCATGCCCAGCACGTGGTCCTTTGGCATTCTGGATACTCCTTGTCCACGATTCCACCTTGGTTTATTTTCCCTTTTCTTGTCTCCGTTAGCTGTTTACTCTCCCCCTTCTCACCCTCCTGCATCTTCTTTCCCTCCACCTCATTCCTGATCTTTCCAGAATGCTGTGGCTCTGCCGGTTCCTGAGTACTCCAATGTGATGGGTGTCTCAAAAGGACCCTGGGCATCCTGTACTGGACAGGATCTTCCCCTCACCATCCCAACGCAATGAACACCAACCACCTCATCCCAAGGTAGAGCCTGTGCACACTTTTCTGCTCCAGTCGGTAATTTCCCTTGCCGATAAAAAAAGCTGCATCTCACTCCAGCTTGGATGATTCTCAAGGCACGTCTGCACTCGAAAGTTAACTGCAGAGTATGAGTTCACGCTGTACATTTCTAAGCAGTGAAATGTCCTCACTTCACCTTCCAGACCTGAGTGTTTTGCTCCTCTCTGAGCTCACTCTAACTTTCAACATGTTTTTGAAAGAGTGGGTGCCAGGACTCGGATCCTTTAATTACAGACTTCCCACTGCACAGCTGGGACCCCTGCCTGTTAACTTGCCTCAGTATGTCAGCACATCTGAACGTTCCCAGTCATTTGCAAAGTTCTCAATTCTTCCCTAGAGGTGCTGCTCCTTTTCAAGAGACAATTTTCCCTGCTGGCAGCCTGACTCTGCTTTGAAAAGTTACCAGTTGGCTCTTGCTGGCCCTTGGCAAAGCCCTGTGAGGGTGCTGAGGCCCTGGCACCGGTTGCCCAGAGACGCTGCAGCTGCCCCATCCCTGGAGGAGTTTAAGGCCAGGTTGGATGGAACTCTGAGCAACCTGGTCTAGTGGAAAGTGTCCCTGTCCACAGCAGAGGGGTTGGAACATGATAATCTTTACAGTCTCTTCCAACCCAAACCAATCTGTGATTCCCTGATTCTGTGATTACACACCCTGCCTCCAGAAGCCCTTGGCTCTTTCAGCACTGGATCACTGCCAGGCTCAACAGCTGCTCCTCGCCCAAACAGCCAGGCACAACTCCACGGAAAGAGCAGGGGGAAAATGGAAGCATTCAATGAGCCACTGTCAGCTCAAACATCTTTGCCTGCAGCAACCAAGTGGCTGTGTGAAAATAAATCAACACAAGTGACTGCATGGCCAGGAAGCTGTTTCCACCTCCCCTGGCTATTTCCAGTTCGGATTTGCAGGGGCTGTTTTGCAGCTCACCAAAGTGCCTCTCTGCAAACACGTAAAACACTCCCTGTTTTAGCTGACCACAGCAGGAGGGCAATGCCAGAGGCGTCCGAGTAAGAACACAGAAGGCACTGCTGGGCTTTGGGGTCCCACCGATCTGAGCCACCTCTCCCCTGCACTCCTCCCTGGGAGCTGGGCAAGCTCAGCTTAGCCACGCTCAGCCCCGGCCCCTGGAGGATCCTCCACAGCCAGGGACAGCAGGGAAAAGCAACACACAGGGAGCAGAAATCCAAGTGCTTCGCTCCAGAGTGAGCCGGGCCTGTTAGTGTCAAGTTACACACTTCAACATTGGCATTTTGGGAGATGAAAGCAGAAACACTCCAGCTCTGCCAGGGCTTTTGAATAATCTTGAAAACATAAATAATTAAGTTAGAAAAACGCAGTGAGAGCATTGAACACTGCAAGTCCTTCGAGCCCTACTGTTCTACCACGCAGACATAGTTTACTTTTGCTTCCCATTGCTCTGCCTTTGGTGGGGGAGTTCTGTTTCTGCCAAGGGAGAACCCACCACTCTGCCTGGCACAAACTGATCCATGATCTTTAAATCCACTGCTACATAACTGAACTTATTACCTTTTATTCTCAATTTTACTTTCTCTTAATGGTTTTAATTCTTCACAGAAGCAAATGGAAGGATGGGGACAGGAAACAACCCCAGTGCAGGATTAAAATAGGGCAGAGACCAAACAACTGTAATCAAAAATTCTAAAGAGATTCAATTAGACCAGCTGTTATAAAATATGAACAAAAGGAAAGGCTAATTCACTGTGTTTTTCTACAACACAGACAACAGTGTTTCAACAAGAGGACAGAGCAAGAAACCTGGTTTCTCTTTCAAGCCCAGAGCGAATCCCTCAAGAGGGAGTTTACTGGAACTATAGCAATTAACACAGTCTAGTTCATCCTTTCTGTGATTTTGAAACATGCTTATTGTAGATGTTAAAACCATTATGAGGAAAATCTTTCTGAGCAGTCTGAGGCCCGTCTCGACAATCTGATCAGAGATTGGCAGAAATAAAGAGGATACAAGGAAAGAGTGAATGGCAATGAATTACAGACCACATCTGAAATGTAAGACTTTCTCCACTGGTTTGACTTTATGCAGAAAATGCAGCCAGGCAGAACTAAAGCAAATTGGTTTAATTCCCTTGAGGAAAGAGGAACAAATTTTCCCAGCAACATTCAGCTACAAGCATGCGTGACTGCAAATTTGGACGGAGTGTACAATCAGTAATCTACAAACCAGCAATAAAATGAAACATTAGCCTTTCCCTACCCCTTCAGCAGTACATGGGCACTGCCAATTAAAACACCCGGAGAGCAGGTGGAAAGGAAATGATAAAATAAAACCAAGTGAAGTAGAAGATTGTTTGATACTTAAGTCTATGAATTCTTTTGGACTGGGTCCCTCTTGTCTATTTATACATCCACAATGGTGCCCTGGGCTGTAGTGGCTGCTGGAGGACAGAGGTTTTTCAGACTTTCAAACCCTGAAACAAGTAGTCAGCTCTTCAAGGGAAACCACTTCAGAAAAGGAAGCTGGACTCACCATCTAAAGTGCTTTGCCCTGAAATGTGCCAAAAACCCGAAGCCTGTATTTAATTCTAAGCAGAAGGGTTAGTTCCAAAGAAATTAAAGCGATGGCTCAGAAGTTAAGCATTTGCTCCACCCCTCTGCTGAATCAGAGCTGCTGAAATAATTAGAAGCCTTCTAAAAAGGCCAGCATCAAGACGAGAAAAGTGTTAATTTTAGAGAAAACAATTAAACTGCCATGATGAAAAAGCAGCTGCTTTACAGTTTGGGAAGAGTTTAAAGTATTTTAAAGGAGCAGGGGAAGCTCATAAAAGCACTGTCATAGTTCCATCAAATAGAAAGCTAACTTCCCAGTCTTACTCTCAGTCTTTCCAACTGCTAAGATAAAGGATTTAGACACATCTCAGCGTTTTATAAAATTACTGATTTACTTTGTAAAAATGCTTCCTGAGAGCAGTGAGCCCAAAGCACTTCCAGGAAGAGCGCACAGTATGGATGTTCAAATGATCGGCAAAACAACGCAGGAAACTTTTTCAGAAAGTATCTTTTCTGAGTCCTATCAATCCCCCATCTCTCCAAGCAATTTTCTGTACACCTCAAAGTACCATATCCTGAAAGGTCTGGCACGAGCAGGCGCAGGCAGTCTGCACTGAAGACAAAGAAACACACACATCCCCCCGGATCAAAGGGCCAGGCAAGGCTCAAGTAGTCCCATCATTAGCAAAATTAGGGCACACATCCTGCTCCATACCCTTCACACCACAAAACACACAGTCACACTTCCAAGTGAAACTGAAATAGAAAGAGGAAGTGAAAAATGTTGGTGGTGAAAAACATCTGTGTTCAAAACGAGCAAATTTTACACAACAGAACTGATCCACTGAGGACTTGTCATTAATATCTGCCCAAGCAGTAATCAATTTTACCCTGTGTGACTTGGTTCCTCTGTTCACTCATTCCTTCCTTTACTCTAGGGTGAATATTAACACCTATGTCAACAGCAGATGCCTCAAGAGAGGGGGTTCTCATAGCTCAGGTACGGCTTTTGCCTGCTCTTTTGCCATCACAGAGGACTGCAGCCTCCTTTGCTTTGAGGTACCTGTGCAGAGGAGCTGATGCTGGACGTATCCCTTCCCACAGGAAGTCACACACTGCCCATCCTTCAGCAGCAGGGGTGTCTGGCATGAGGAGCACTCAAATCCATTGATGCAGGCTGAGCAGGTTTCATTGCAGGCTTCCAGGAGAAAGAACAGAGAAGAAAAATCAATCCCAAATCCCTGATGCAGAAAGGCCCCCCGCCCCGCTCTGACAAAATGAGACGATTTTGCCTCATTTCAGCTGAAGAGTTCAAGAATTTGTGTCTGCTTCCATGTGAAACCTCACAAAGTCTCACGGTTACAACACAGCACGTGCCTGGATGCTTCTCCAACCAGAGCCTGGCAATCTCTTTAGAACAAACCCATGGGATCCCACAACCAAAAGCACTGCATGCAGCAGAGAAGGCTGGGTCTAACCCCTTGCAGAAATTACCTAAGCAGGCCCCCCCGTGCTGGTAGAAGCCCTGTTCACACATCTCCACGCAGCGCCCGTCCTGCAGCCGCTTCTTAGGGTCCCGGCAGGAGTCACAGTGATCAGCGGCCTGGGAGCAGCTCACACAGTCCGGGTGGCACTCACCTGCCACGGGGACAACACACAGAGGGGCAAAACAGCACCAGTGTTGGCAGCCAGGAAGGAGCAAAACGATGCAACTTGGAGATCAAAGTGAAATTCTTTGCTTATTTTCCCTGGGTGCTACAGGTGTGTTAGCTGTGGAGTGGGTTTTTATATACTAGATGATATTGAAGGGGCTAAATATTTTATTGCTCTATTTACTGTGTGAGAAGTCATTACACAGACTCAGATTTTCTAGGCAATTGATTAAAAGGGTATTCATTGTCCACATGGTTTCTCAGCGGTAAAAATTGTAAGTTACCAGGAATTAATGGCCCGAAACAACCTGAATTTCAGATTCCTCAAGCCAAACCCTGCAGTAAGTCAAGACCCTGTGTCCATGCCAGGTCAGAGTACAGGTGGCAGGCTGCTCCCCCTCCAGAAAAACCTTGATGCCACAGCACCACAGAAGTACTTCCTGGACACCGGTCCTTGGAGAGATACAGAAGGGAACAGTTTTTCTCTAGGTACAAAAAAGGCCCCTCTGCTCCAAGCCAAGTGTTCTCAGTGAGGCTCCAAGCCAAAAGTCCTCCGTGAGAGGGAGTATTTGCTGGTTTTAACAGAAATACAGCAGTGCCCAGGGCTTTTTGCTTTCCCCTGGCTGAGAAGGAGTGCGTTCTCTCTGCCAACTTCCCCCAGCACATCTCTGAGAAAGCAGCAATCAATTTTTGCTGGCTTTACAGAAGCCAGTGCAGCAGGGGCTGGTGTTCTGGGCTCACAGATTAAAACTGCTGCAAGCTGTGTTTTGCATTTGTTTCTCATCCCCACCACTGCAAGACAGAAAAACACAGAGGGAAAACAGCAGGCTTGGGTAAGGGAAATCGCCAGTTACCTTTTAGGACACAAAAAATGCAAGTTTGGCTCTGTATGTCCAATACCATGACCCCAAAGCCTGGGTTTTCCAAAATGCTACTATGATGGAAGCTAAATGGCCAGACTTTCAAGGATAACCAGCAGACCAAGGCACGCCTTGATAACTAGAAGGCAGAGGTGCTGAGAACACTGTTTTATCTGTCCCCTCCTCAGCAGCCTGTGCAGATGCTGTTCCCGCTCAAAAATCCAGGACAATTCCATCAGAACTGTCCAAACCCCGTTTTCCTCACTTTTTTTATCTGTAGTGCTTTCCACTTCCATTAGCATGCAGCAAATAACAAGCTTTAAAACAAGAAGATGGCAAATGTGCCTGGGCACTCCAGCACAATTAAACTGCGAAGCTATTTTCTTTTTACTGAGATGAAGAATTAACTGGAGCACCCTGATAAAACCAAAGTTATATGAATGCAACAAGAAGAGTTATGAAAAAAAGCTAGCAACCCGCAGCTAAAGCCTCCCAGCTGTGAAATGTAAATCCAGGGGAATGACAATACCCTGGAGAAAAAGGAATTTATAGGCAAAACTACCATATTACCAAGGCTATCCTAGTCTTTCCAAACAATTATTAACTGGCAGCCATTCAGCCTCAGGTGAGCTTGTGGCATAGCAGTGTAAGCACATTCTTTCTTCTTCCCACTCCCAAGAAATAATCAGGAGCCCATAATCTCCAAAACTCACGCTAGGATTCACAGAGGAGAGGTGGAAGAAAAAAAAGAAAAAGACATAGCTCTTCCAAAACACCAATCCCAAGGAGAAACTCTTTTTGCCAAAAGAAAGCTGTCATTTAAACCAAGTGAAGTCACTGGGAGCCTTAAACTTATCTAGGAACTAAATTGTATGGAAACGAGTTAATTAGCAACTGAAAAGCAGAGACGAGATAAGATTCCATGCGGGGATCAGACAGGTGCTGGGGGAGTGAAGGCTGCAGAGACTCCAGAACAAGGCAAGGACCGCCCTGGCTCTGTACCTGGCTGGCAGCGTGGACAGCAGTCTCCCTTCCCGTGCAGAGGCAGGCTGCCCCGCGGGCAGGGCGGGCAGGAGCGCTGGAAGCAGGTCACCTCCGAGTCCCGGCACTCGCATTCCCGGCACGGCCCTTCTGCCCAGGTCTCCCCGTTCTGCAGGAGAAACACGGCTTCAGGAGCCAAGGAGAGCCTTGGCACCGAGTGGCTTTGCCAGGCACGGAGATCTCCGGGTGAAACAGCACCGGGATGGAGGGGTCGACAGAAAAGGGACAGCAGGCATTTTAAATGATCACAAAGCTTTTCTGCCGGTTCCTCTCTCAGAAAGGCCAAAGCACCAACTGGAAAAAACCTGACACCCTAGTGTTTTACCTCACCTGGGGCAGAGAAAGGGGTCTGAGCAAACAAAGGATCTAAAAAAAACTTCAAGCAATATTAAACTTCCCATTTCCCACATCTGTTGGCGAAGAGCTCCAGTCCTCATCTGTGAGGGCAATGAAAAGTCCACTGCTGGTATAATTAAAGCAAGATAATGTTTCCTTTCTCTTTAACTTCAGAGGGAAGTTCCTTGAAAATTTTAATAATGGGCTCCTGTTGCAGTAAAGATTAAAATCAGTGGGATACATTGGCAGAAAGCTACACACTGCCCCAGCTTCTACTTTATAGGATTAAAATCAACCATCTTTATGAAATGTGCAGGAAACCTATGAGTAGGGACATTAAATATTAAAGGAGAATGATTTATTGAACTGCACGAAGGAGACCAAGGAAAACTGAAATTCTGTAGCAGATGCACACAAGTGTTTCTGCAAATTGCAAAAGCAACCTGCAGACAATATTAATGGATTATTTTTCTGCTGCACTTGCAAATAATATCCTTCTCAGAACCTGAGAGGGAGAGCCAACCCCTCCAAACCTTTGCGAGCAGAACTCACTCTTCCCTGCCCCAAAGTACAAGGATACTCACAGCTTTGGTATGTTCCTTGTAAACACAGTAACTATGACTGGAGATACATTCAGGACAGCACTTCCTCTCTAAGTGAATTAATTCTTCGCCCTGTGAAGAAGAGAAAGGTTGCAGCAATTCAAACGGAATCAACACCGCCAAAACCACTGTGGAATGCCGAGGCAGAACAGTTCTTGCCCTGGAATGCCATCTCCAATATCTAATTTCACCTTATCTTCTCTCTATCCCACTTCATCTCTGTAGGTATAGTTTGAAAAACGTGCTTAGTGAATATTGCAGTTGCAGAACAAACCTCAGAAAAGGCCTCGGAATTCAGCGATAAGGCCATTACTTCATCCCTAAATCCCGCAGAGAAATACTCCCCCTTTTTACTGTGGATCACTAGGATTTCACTGGACCAGCCTCAAGATTTCAATGCACAGAAGCTTACCTTCATTTTGAATGTTCTACTTCTATTTCCCCAGGAGAATTTCAAAGCACATGCTCTATTTATCCCAGATGGAAAAAGCCTGTTCTTTGTCACAACCGTACAACTCCACAGATTCCACTTAAATGACTTCGGTTTGAAGATGAGAATTTAGCAGCAGGAGAAAGGAATAAAGTGCCCCAATTCACCACAACTCTTTGTGCCCGAGTGGAAGCTGAATATTTAGAGAAGAGAGAGACTTTGTCCTAGGGAACCAGGACACGGCTCACAAGAAACAGCTTTGGTTTCCAAGATTACCAAATAGTTTTTCTGATTTATGCCAACTGGGTGTCTGTTCCAGGACAATTTTCACTGTGCCACTTTGGCACACTCAGTTTTTGTACGGGAATTATGAAAGACACAGACAGGGTGACAGCAGCACTGGTCACTGTTTAGTTCACCAAGGGGGAACACCTAAGCCAGGCCACACTCTGGCATCCCAGGTGCATTCCTGAGCAGGGGAACAGAGGGGGAACCATCTGGTTCTTAATCACCAAGGACCACACACGGCCTAAATCTCTCTCTGCTGCTTCTACTCATTTCTGCTCTTCAGTTACTCCAAAATGCCTTTGGCAGGGTTTGGATATCATGTCACTACCGTGTACTGTAAACGCTCCCATCCCCACCCACACGCATAAACAGAGGCTATAGGAAAAGTGGGAGCAACCATCCAGGGAACATGGCTTGCCTAGCCCAAAAAAATGCAGCTACGCTGCTCTGCCAAGGCTCAGAAAAGGGAGAGGCTGTGGGAGATAACTTATGGCTTTGCTGCAGAGAGATTGATCATAGTCCAGGTTGAGAGCATGTATTCCCAGCTCACAGCCTGCTGAAAATGGCTTTTTGAGGATTAGGTCAGAATCACCACGGACATTTTGCTGGACAAGTTTGTTTGAAAGGGTTTGGAGCTAAACCTCTTGCAGTTCCTATCTGTGGCCTCATTGCACTTCGAGTAGGATGATGTGACCAGAAAATTAATAGTGCCTTATGAAGAGAGAAATCCAAGTGCTCCTGGCTTCACGTTGGCTCCGATTTATTGAGGCAGGTGCCCAAATAAACAGACCTGCAACTCCAGAAGGAAAATACAAAGGAAAAAGGAAACGCGGCATTTGCTTTTTGAGTGAACATTTTCTTGTAATTAATTAATGCACACCTTGTGCTATTGAGGCAAACTATGACCAAACATGACTTGAGGAGTTTTGTACCCTACACATTAACATCTCCAGCTATCGTTCTGGAAAACACCCCTGGCTTTTCTGAATAATGGATTTTTTTTTGTCAGTACCCAAGATGTGAGCATGAATATTAACTAATCCTCCCCACTGAGCCATGACAGCACGCCATCATCATTAGTGTAAATGATCCAATTTACAGCCAGGAGCACGCAGGCAGCTCGCTCAAACAGCTGCAAGTGCACAAGATTTTATGACAACCACGACTTTTCATCCAGCAAAATCTCTCTGCGCAGTTTCAGGTCGGGTGATCGGCGGCAGCACCACGGCAGGGGTGACTTTGGGTCCCACACTCGGTGCATTTCGGTTGTTTCAAAGGCACAGTCACAGGTGAACATACACTTTTATACCCTGATACACCCTTTTTGGCACCATTTGGGAGTCCCTGTGTGGATTTTCATCCCTTTCAACACTCATGAAAAGAAGCTAATCCAGTGAAATCATTATGTCCAGGCTTTGGCTGGACTTCAGACACACCACAAGGGTGCTGCTGCTCAAGATTTAGCACACACACAGGCAGAATCACCAGAAAAGCATCACCACTGAGACAGAAAACCCAGAAGGCCACAATTCCTTCCCTTTTCCACACTGCCACTGTGGAGTAGTAGGTATAAAACAGATAAGAGCCTACCCAGATCACAGAATCATAGAATGGCTTGAGTTTGGAAGGGACCTCAACCCTTCCCTGTTGTTCCACCCCTGCCACGGGCAGGGACGCCTCCAACTAGCCCAGGTTGCTCCAAGCCCCGTCCAACCTGGTCTTGGACACTTCCAGGCATAGGGCAGCCACAGATTCTGTGGACAAGGGCCTCACCACCCTCACAGGGAAGAATTTCTTCCTAGTATCTAATCTAAGCCTACTTTCTGTCAGTGTGAAGCTATTCCCTCTTATCATGTCACTCCAGGCCCTTGTGAATAGTCTCTCCATCTTTCTTGGAGCCCCTTCAGGTACTGGAAGGCCACAATCAGGTCTCCCCAAAGCCTTCTCTTCTCCAGGCTGAGCAATCCCAACCCTCTCAGCCTTGCAAACAACACAGAAGTCTTATCCCACTGCAAAAAAAAACCAATTCAAAGCATATCCGTACATGTGTGGGTGAAGCATTCAACCCTATCTAATGCATTTTGCACATCCACTGCAGAGCAAATATAACATAACCTGGCAGGGAGGGTATTAGTTTTGGAGTAAACAGCACTGGGAATAAAATACCTTGCCAGCTTTGCTTCCATGCTAAGAGGGGCATGGAAAAAATAAAGAGAAGAAGAACACCAACTTCCATATCCAGCCACCTTATTGAAGGCCACTGTAGCACACAGAATGAGGATAAAAAGGAGCATTTCTTAAGCTTTTAACTATCTCTGACCTGTACATTTTCCCCATGTTCAGCTCCTGGTGAACCCAGCGATCACCACTGAACCCTCTGTGTGTCTGACCCTCCGCCACAGCAGGCAGACACAGCATGGGAGGGAATCCAAGTTAAATTAGTCACTGATTCACACTGGTTTGCTTCACAATGGAAGCCCACTGTGCAAGCTTGCACGGGCAATTCCAGGTTTGCTCTCCATCCCTGTGAAATGTTCTTGAGGGGATCGCACAAAACAAGAGCTGGCTTTTGGAGTGTCTCAAGTCAAAAAAAAAAAAAAAAAAAGAAAAAGAGGGGGAAAAAAAAAAATCCCAAGACTTGACAGGTCCATCTTGGTAGAAGAAAGCCTTTCTCACCTTGGCACACTCCACTTTGGCACACTCAGCTCCCTGGCAGGTGACTTGCCCCTCCTGGCACGCACAAAAGTCACAGCGGGTGCTGTTCCACATCTCTCCGTGGTACCTGATGGTGCCACCATCCAAGCAGCTCCCTTTGGAAGACACACACTCCTCACAGCACTTCCCGGGGCGCTGCACCTTGTTCTCCCCCTAGAAACATCACCCAGCAGTGAGCAGGGCTGTCTGAAGCCCCCAGCAGGGGCACAGCAGAAGTGGCTGGGGTATCAGAGGTGGGTGATTTTTCAGTACCTTCTCACAGGTGACAGAGCCACAGGTCTCCCTCAGACATCTGACTTCCCCTCTCTGACATGCACACGCAGTGCAGGCATTTTTTTTCCACTGCTCCCCGTGCTGTTGAAAAGGAACGTGGATGCAGTTGTTTAACACTCTTGGAAAGTAACCAAATTCCTTCCAGAAACCTGAGCTGCTTATGGCTCCTTCTGCATGTCTGTATCAGATAACAAACTTTTCTTAAAAAGTGCTGATCTCCACACGATTAGCAAACAGGAAGAAGAGGGATGAGGTCTAGATGATGCTGTGGGTGTGTATTTCTCATTCATTGCAAGCTAGTGGCATTGGGGAGGCCTGAACTACTATTATTAGCCAAAAGAAAAATCATTGACAGAAAATCCCACATACATACATTCATTAAATAATGCATTAAACTATTTCCAGATGATACAATGAAAGCTACAAATACTTTGACCACCAGTCAAAGCTTCTGCTTTCCTCCTTCAAAACAAGTGTGAAAATAAAGTGCCTCATCTGCTTCACCCTGCAAACTTCCTTTCTGCTGGCCAGCAAATTCTTATCTAGGCCTGATTTCTTTCAACTCTCCTGCCTTTCGAGGAGGGAAAAAAGCAGCGTTTGTACTAAGCTATCAGTGCTGGCAGAAAGTCAGATGTTAGGGAGAAGGGAAAGAGAGGTGTGCCAAAAATTGTGAGTGGTTTTGGTGTGGTTTGTCACAAGTCACCTGGAACGTTCTTCCCGACACCGAGCAGGGCTTTGGGACACATTCTGGGCAGCATTTTCCAGGAGACAGAACCATAACTTCATCCTAAACAGAAGGCAGAGACAAGGAAAAGAAAGCAAGAAGAGTTAAACGTGGGGGTCAGCATCAGTGCTTGCAATTCCAGGCATTTAGCATCCATGGGATAACCCACTGCCACTCAAGGCTTCGTTTTGGCCCAAAAAGCAGCACAAGAGCAGAGTAAAAGGCTCAGAGGATGTTTTCTCCACCTCATTTTCTGGGTTTATTTAGATGGCAGCTGAGGTCTGAATACATGGAGAGATGTAGATAAATTCATACACATGACATAAAGTGCTCATATTCAGGCATGCAGATCTACAGAGGAAAAAATAAATGTACAGGTATGCAGGGAAGCACAATAAAGCAGCAGATGGATGAGAGGATTTTTTTTCTGGAACTGCCACATTCTGAGGTTTTGAAGGTGTGATTTACACTCACCACCTCTCAGGCATCTGCACTGTTTTAGTTAAATCCATCCATACTGTCTGTACAGATGTTAAATTATGCTTAAAACTGGATTTTTCTAATTTCAATTTTTTTATGACGGGCTTAAATCATGTTGGAAAAGGGTGGCACTTCACACCAATATAACTTTTCCTGCATGCCTCAACTCCAACCATCCAAAATGTGACTTATCCCACTGCTCCCAGTCTGTGTACATCCAATGTTTTGGAACAGCACTGTTCATCAGCACCTCCCTCCAGCCACACCAGGATGATCAGGTGACAGACTGGTGGTCTGGAATTAGAGTAGAAATGCCAAGCACCATCACCTCATCTTCTCCATTTGTCAAATCCTGGGCTTTCAAAGAAAGAGTGGAAGACTTTGTACAAAAGTTACCAAGGACAGATTTCCCAGCAGAGTTAAAAGAACTTTTCTGTGTATTTTGGTAGCATGCAACAGGAATTTTTGGCATTCTTCTCCCTCAGTAACTAGGGAAGGGCAAAGTTATCTGAAAGATGGAAGATGAGAGTTTAATCCTGGGAGAATTTTTGTCTTGGCTTTTGAGGGAGTGGAGAATGAAGGAAGGGACAGAGACAAAGACCCATGCAAGAAAATGTTAGGTTTGATTGAGATCAGAACAGGCTCCTTGCACATCCTGCTAATGTCCCTTCCACCGGGATATGTCCTTGGTAAAAAATATCTGGAACACCATCAGAACTGGCTTTCTGCTGCATTAACTTGGATGCTGCCAGCCAATTACTCTCAAATACATCACAGCAACAACACAGTCACTCCTATTTCCATAAATTAGATCCTAATGATTAGCTGATTAAACATTAGTGCAATGGCTCAGCAGGTAATGCCAGCCCACTTGGAGTGGGAAAGGAGGGATCTAAAACAGGCATAAATTTGTTTTAATGCAGAGTGCTTAGTAAATGAACACTAATGGAATATCTCAGGACAAAGCAAAACACAATCAGCACACACACACAAACAGGTGGGCTTTCTTCTATCCAAAAAAAATGTGTTAATTGTCCAAGTATCTGGTCCAGCAACAGAAATTTGGGAAAGCATCAACACGGAATAAAGTTTATGAGTACTGCTTTTGGTTTTCTCAGTGAAGAGTTCTCAGTCAGGGACCTTCTGGATTCATCATTGGAGCGTGGTAATATATTTAAAAATACTTGGAAAATGGCAGTCCCTGAAACATAAAGTCAAGGTCAGAGACAAGGATTTCCAGGGAGCCAGTTCCAGGCACGCTGTTGTAAGGGAGTACACCAAGGGGCCCCAAAAAAGGGACATGATGGGCCCAATGAAAAAGATCCAAAAAGCACAGTCACACCCTTCAGCACTTTCAAAATAATAACAAGAATTCCAAAAACTGAGTGATTTGCCCAGAGTTTGGAGTACTGTGTAGTGTGCTGCTTTTACTAACCCTGTGTTAACGCTGTGTACAATCCTGTAGGGTTTTGGCTGGGTTGATCCCTGCCTAAATGCTAAAAACGCATCACTTGCCCACAGCAAAGACCTTGGAAATAGCAATGTCCTTGTTCTCCTAACTGGACTAAAACCATGAGCTTGCCTACGTCCTCTTCCCAGTTTTGTTGGTTTCTAAACACAAACACATGGAAGGAACACTGCTCTGAGACTTTCCTTTCAGCTCAAGCTGCCTTGTATTTCAGAACTCCTGAAGTCAAAAGGGGAATTTCATCCACATTTGACTACTCTCAAATGCATTTTTAGACTTCTTGTAAAAAAAAACAAAAAAAGTAACAAGACCTGCAAATCAAACTTTCCAGCTGCAAACCAAACACTGAAATTTGTGAAGATAAACCCCATTATCAATCTTGCATTTTCATTCCTTCACTCAACAGAAATAAAAACATTTCCTGATCAACTCTAGATGACTTTTTTAGTAGAAAAAAAAAAGCAGTTTCTTTAGAATTTGTGCTTAATTAGCCGGCAAAGGGATGATGAAAAGAAAACGGTGGGGAAAGAAGGTATTAAGGAAGAGACACATGGGCTTCACCATCACTCCACGTCATTCCTGCAGGGGAAATACCCCTCTCCCAAATCACCCACTTGTCACCCAGAAGCTTTGCCTGCTTATTCGGACCCCAGCATGAGAAATGCACATTGCCCATGGAAAAAGAGGTGTTGAGGAACATTCCTAGAAGGCTGGAGGGTTCTGACCTGGCTGCAGAGCAGAGGCTGGCAGGAAGCTGTGGAGCACTGAGCTGCGCCATCCCTGCAGACACATCTGGAGCACCGACCCAGGCTCCAGCCCTCGCCATCCTGGAACACGCGGCCATCAAAGGAACAAGGCTCTGAGGGACAGGAAAACAAGGGGTAAGTGTCTTTTCCAACACCTTTTATTCCCTTTCTGTCACCCATAATTAATCTCAGAGTTCAAAACTGCAGTTTGTCAAAGCAGGTAAAGAGAGTAACAATTCCACTTGTTTCCAAGGGGCTTGTGAACAAAGAGCTCTGGATGCACTTCTCCCACTGGGATTCTACAAGAAAAGGCATCCAACAGCTGATGCATTTTTGGAACTTGCAGTCCAAAGTGCATAGGAAATACCTGAGGTTTTTTCCCAATTTTAATCTCCAATATGAGGACATATTAGGCACATCTGCTCACTGCTTAAAGCTTGTCCCCACCTCTCGGCCCATGGGTGAAGCCATTAAAAATGTAAATACGGCGGCAGGACGGAAAGGGAATTAAGAGATGTGCTTGACTCCAGATTCTTCCCAACAAAACTGAACAAGGAAAGAAAAGCTTTCCAGATTTGGAACTAAAAGGATGTTCTGAGCTCAGAGCAATGGAACCAGACTGTCCCCCATTCACATGCAGTACTCACCACCACGGCCCACACATTTGGGACAGCAGGAGCCCTGGGCAGTGTCCTGCAGCTCCCCTTGTCCACAGGTGAGGGCTGGGCAGGTCCTGGGGCTGCAGGTCACCTTGCCATGGGCACAGGAGCACCGGACACATCCCGAGCTGGCCCACTGCGTGCCGTGCTGCACACAACACAACCAAAGGCACAGAAAGCACAGTGAGACCTGCAAATAAATCTTGTCCCTTTTCAAGTCCCTCCTCTCTCTAGCATGAGACTCGGCACTGACAAAAAGTTGCTTTCTGACCAGCTGGCGGTGGAATTGGGATGTGAAATGTGATCGCAGGTACAAATGTGCCCGTATCTTTCTGGGGATGCCTGCCCAAAGAACAGGCTTAAAAAGAGCCAAAAGACAAAAGCTGCAGCAAGAGAACGGCACAGGAGAACGCAGCAGTAGCACCAACAAGAAGAAATATAATGTATTATGATAAAACATAGCACCACCAAATCACAGGCACAAAGAAATACAAGAAGAGGATGGGTGTGCTACCCCTCCTGTTGCAGTTTCTGTTTAGCCTGTACCAGCTTCATGCTGGCCATGCCTCATGCTGGAACAGAGGGTTACGACATCCATCTCAGGTGTGGAGAGTACAGTCCACATATGCAAGTGTCTGGGTATTTTAGCATATTTCTTGAGATTTGCACCTGAACTGCCTCTTGTCAAACAGAAAAGTCTGTAAGAGACCACACAAAGGACTTGAGTTTGCTGTTAAGCCATTTTTCTACATTTGCCAGTTGTTTGACATGATTCATTAACTACTACCCATGAATCTTGATTTTTTCTTATCTCCAGACACTTATTCTGATTGTTTTGGCCTTACAGCCCCCCTAGGTGAAACCACATCCCAGAACCTGCTTCTTGAATAATTCAGGATTACAGAATACAGAACCCAGGACGCAGAGCAGCAATCAATCTCCAGCAACATAGATGGCTGCTGAGAGAAAAAGCCTTCTCTGAGGACAGCTAATATGTCAAGTTCACTGTGCTTTGCTCCCCTCCTGATGTTACTGCACTGTCTCAGTCATCCACAGAAACGGCAAAGGGAAGGAACAAGCAGGGGAATTTCTCCCATTAAGCCATGCAGGACGCACAATCGCTCGGCGACACGTTCCCTCTCTGCAAACCCTGCTGACCAAACTCCTGCTAAATTCCAGTACCTGACAGTGACAGGATATAAATGCAATGATCTATCCTTCCCCTGCACACCAGCTCAGCATCCTCCACTGGCTGAACCAAACAAAGGGAGCTAAAAACAGCTAAGGATTGTCCCAGCTGAGGAACTGGGCAGAGCACTCACGCTGTGGATCTGTCCTTCATGCTGGCAGAATCCTTCGGCTCGGGAGGCACACTCGGGGCAGCACTTGTTGGAGGCTATTTGGAGCACTTCTCCCTAAAAAGAGACAGGATTCCAATAAGCAGTTGACATCAAGTAGGGACTTTAACATGAAGGTGAAGCCATGAGGCCTTGCTGGACCTGGTGCTCAGTTCAGACAGGAAAGGTTTCAAGTGAAGTATGGAATGCTGCCACGCCACATCCCCTTGCTGAGAGAGGTGGCACCTCACTTAGTGTATCTGACATTTTACCCTCAAAATAGCAGCAGAATTTACACCCTAACTGTACAACTAGGAATTCCCCAGCCAAATTAGTTTTCAAAGAATAGAAAGCACTTGTCCAAGACGAAACTCAAGATTCTTCACTGAAAGGCCACTGAGAAACACGGGACAGATGTTGCTGAAACAAGATCAGCAACATTTGCATAAATCTCATAATGAGTAGAAAAGAAATAAACCACGGAGAGGGATGGTGATTTCTGAACTTGCTTTTCTGTTGATGGTTTAGCCTTGAAGCGTGAAAGGATTTTTTTCTTCCAAGATCCTTGGTGATCCTTTTCAATGTTTAAATGACCAGGTGTTCTTGGAACACCTAAACATTTTATCTTTAAGACTGCCCATGTCAAGGAGTCACACAGATTCATTTCACACACTAATAACCTATTTTCCTTGATGAGCGTTAAAGTTGCCACCTTTTCATTTATCTGATTTTTATCATTTTATCTAGCACACTCATTATTAGGTGCGCCATGACAGCACTTTATTTCCCTCCTATTTTTGCTATCCCTCCTTTTGTGCTATTTTAGCACAAAAAATCCTAATAGTTCTAGCTTTATAGTTCTAGCTAATAGTCTAGCTTTAATCAATGCACATTGATAATAATGGGGAAAACAAGTAAGAATCAAAATTATTTCCTCATTAGTGCTGTCATATTGGGAAACATTTTAACCTGCTTCACAAAGCCATATAATTATACTGACAGAGCCTCTTTTAAACACTCATTTCCACTGCTATTTGTGCACTCTACCCCAGCAATCCAGATGTTAATGCAAGACCAATTCCATGGCCAATTAATGAAGACCCAGACAAAGACAAGCAGGAGACAACGAAAGCTCAGCAACCATCACGAGGAAGAAGAAGCTGGAAGACAGACAATCTCAGCTCTGTTGTTGCTCAGCAGAGTGGAAAGTGCCCATCTGCATCTTTGAGGGAGCCCCGGCCCCACCTTCAAACAAAGGGGGACTGGAAGCTGGGCTCATGCTGGGAGGTTCGAGCCCAGTTCAGGGGCTTCCTTTGGGATCAAGCTGCTCCAACACCCGGCCTCTGGCTGGAGCGCGGCGAAGGGGACAAAGGCTTCACACACCACGTGTTTTCACTCCAAGGAGGAGTGGAAGGACACAGAACCTGTGCCTGGCTCTGGCAGCCACATGCAATCACCCCTTACCTTCTGGAAGTCACACTGAGGGGGTTTGCAGACTGTAGGCTCACAGGTGACAACACTGCTCTGGCAATGGCAGTCTTGGCAAGAATCCGGCTTCCAGAATGTGTTATTCTGCAAATAAAGTTGGAAATGAGATCCATGCAGCACAAGGCATGTCCTGTTTTAACAACATGTCTCAAACAACTCCATAGAGACAGACTGGAACAGAGCCCCCTCCCTCCCACACGCTTATCAGGCCCAACGTTGGCACTTTCCACTCAACAACTTCCAACATGCAGCTGAAAGACAAGGCCATGCACGGCCAATAATCACGGCAAAATAATCCAACCTCCAAGAACTCCAGGTGATTACAACATCTCTGGGAAACCTCCCTGTAACCAAGTTCAGACTGTCCACGCTGCAGGTTGATCCCAGGTTGTGCTGAGGCAGCACAGGTAGCTGTGAGGCAAACCCGCTGCTGGACACGTGGCCAGGTATGACCAGGCTCCACCCGGGCACGTTCATTCCGAAACACCCCGAAGGAGACTCTGGCCCAGCAGACAGTCTGACAGATCTGGAAACAGCTGTCGCCACCGCTCGATCAGTGCACCCAAGTGGAACACCCACAGCTAATTCACAAGGGTTTTCACCACCCATGCTTGACCCCCTTCCATTCCCTCCACGCTGAGGTCATGATCCCACGCTGCCTCCACAAGAAAATGGGAAGAGAAGGATCAGTTTCTCATCTGAAACACTCTTTTCCACTAGACAATCCCTGTTCCTGTTGTATAGACAAACACTGGGCTAGACTCACACCCCACAGGGTGTTTTCCTGTGTAGGATGGACAGCCCCTATCCCAGCCATCAAGCCTCATTTTTAATGGATCTGCAAGGAGACCAGACCTTGCTGCTCATTTACACGATGTAGTGATTTACTTCAATTTACTCCTAGGGCAAAGTACGACTTAGGCAAATTAAGCTACGGAAGGATGATTAACAGTTGACTGCTACGAGCACATTTACAGCTAACTACTAAAACTGTTAAGCATAATGATAAAATACTGAAATGTGCTTTTAAGGCCCATTAGGCTGCTTAATGAGAGAAAAAAAACCCTGAAAAACCTGGCCACTTGCTCAGGCACTTCTGTCCGGTGCTGGATCAAGAGTGTCAATCTGCAAACAGTGGGACAGCCAAAAATACTGCCAAAAAGTCCTTGTGTCCCTCCCCTGCTTTCCAAAAGCGTTTCTCCCACATCAAACTGTGCTCCTCTCTCAGGGTTAAGGTCATGCACAGCTTACAAACATTCCATCAGCATAAGAAATTCAGGGAGATTTTCTCTTAATGGAATGGTGGTGGCAATGCTGACCTCAGAAGGCGCACAGCCCCTTGGGGTAAGGCACCAACAAGGCAAAGAGGGACGGTAATTCCTGCTCAGGAACACAGCTGGTTCTCCCCTCGCTCACACAAACCCTGACATCATCTCTGCCAGCAGATTTATGGTGCAGTTAGAGAAGAAATTAAGGTTAAGTGATGTGTGTGCCAAGCTTTAGCTAGCACACACATCAGAGTTAACTCATCCTGCTGGCTTCAGCAGCGCTCCGTGTTTGAAATCTGGCAGCTCCCTGCAGGGAAGCCAGCCACAGGGTAAGCAGGAGCAGGAAGGGAGGGGGCACACTTAGTGCCTCATCTCTTGGTTCTCCTAAACTTTCACTTCTGGCCTCTCATGTTTATTAAAATAAAAAAAATTTTAAAAAAAAGAAAACAAGAAAAATTATTTCCACAGTGGAATAACGACCAAAGGACTCTCATGGCACAAGGTCAGCACAGAGCTACTCACATTTTGCGACTTAAATGCTCCGGTCTGTGGTAAGAAAACCCCTCTTTGGTCTTCTTCCTCCCCTGGTTTCTATCAAAGATCAAGCAGTCTGGCTCCTAACTATGGGCTCAAATCAGCTGCTTCTAAATTCCTTCTGCCAGGTACCAGATCAAAACCAACACTTCTCTGCAGAGTTTTAAAAATTCAGTATCTAGTTAATAGTCAGGAAACTACCACTGGATTTGTTGGGATATGAGAGTCTTCCAAGCACCTTCACAGGTCTCAGCGTCCAGGTCTTTGGACAATTCAACATTTAGCTTAAGATTCCTGGCAACAGACCTAAAGTCCAGTTTGGAAAGTCTGGATCCCACCTATCTGTCCTGTTGTGAGGCTTTCTTAGTGCTCACCCAGCACCTACAAGGACACTTCAAAGCTCCCAGGCAATACAGTTTTAAACATAAAGCGAGACTTTTCAGCGGACACTTAAAAGAACTGCTGGAAATCCACCTGATGTCTTCTCCACGGCCCTGTACCTCAGTGGACAAATTATCTGCTGCAATCTAAGTGCTGGATTCCAATCCTGTTGAGAGTGTATTTTTATCAATGACTATTTAAGGGGCTTTTTCCTGACAAGTACTAATATAATTAACAGTATAAATAACGAAACACCATGCAGAGAGCACTTTGAAGATGGAAAGCACTCCTTAAGCGCCAAGTAGTGCCATTATAATTTATTAATTCCCTGGATTTCCCTACATCAAAAGAAGAAATGATACCTGATTCAACTGAATTTTAAAACACCACACTGCAACAAGAGAAACATTTACGTTACTTGGGCCAGCCTGCAGAACAGGGGCCAAAAGAGCAAGAAATGCTCACAAACCCTTCGAGCCTGCAGATACCCAGACCAAGATGAAATGAAATAAAACTGCAGACACAGGAGCAGAGCATGAGCATGTGATGGGTTTGGAGAATACTGATGAGGATTTCGAAAAAGGCAGGGGAGAAAGAGATAGGAGAAGGAGGCAAGAACACAACCAGCAGTAAAAGCAAAGAAAAAGCTAAAGAGACAAAGAGCAGACGTGGAGAAGAGGGAGCCCAGAGCAGCTGTGAGTGCTCCTGGTTTGCTGCTGTCACCCTGTCACATTAACCAGAGCACAGAGAGACCTAAATCTCTCGGACCACAGCTTTTTCAACTGGCTATCATAACTTCAGACAGCTGCACCTGTCCCTCCTCTACCTCAGCAAAAAAAAACCGAACACCCAACAAATCAAAAATAATCACAGTCTGCTATTAATATGCGACAAGCCTCAGTAATTTAATCAGGTGCCACTTAGAATGGGATATCATCACACCAGATAAGAGTCTGTGTGCTATTCTGGTGCAGCGACTGGGGAAATAAGAAGCATACAACAGCTGGTTTGTGTCCCCTTTCCAGCTCTTACGGCTTCCTGAAAGTATCCAGTCCATCCCTAAAATGTCACTGGATGCTGGGGTGTCCCCTGCAGCACACAGGACCTATAAAGCTGGTCACTGGGGTGGTGGCATTGCTGCAATTGCTAAGCAGGGTGAAGCCAGCAGAGCACAGCTGCAGCCTTCGTGCAGCCAGGGGTCAAGCTGCAGATTTGTAGTGTTACGCAAAAATAAAGGGGCTGTTGCTCATCACGTACCCCACTAATTACCTAATGATGGTGAGGGGTCTGGAGCACCTCTCTCATGAGGAGAGACTGTGGGAGCTGGACCTGGTTCGTCTGGAGAAGACTGAGAGGGAATCTCATCAATCCATACAAATATCTCCAAGGTGTGCCAATAGGATGGTGCCAGACTTTTTGGTGCGCCCAGTGACAGGACAAGGAGTAACAGCCATAAACAAAAACACAAGGAGTTCCAGCTCAACATGAGGAAGAGCGTCTTTCCATGAGGGTGGCCAAGCACTGGAACAGCTGCCCAGGGAGGTTGTGGAGTCTCCCTCTCTGGAGACATTTCAACCACCTGGATGCATTCCTCTGTCACCTGCTCTGGGTGACCCTGCCTTGGCTGGGGGCTTGGACTGGGTGATCTCCAGAGCTCCCCTCCAACCCCAGCTATTCTGGGATTCTGTGATTAACTCTCAGAGGGGCTGCTCTGTCCCCACGCTGCTGGATTCTGCTTTGGAGAGCGAGGAGGCCACACCACAGGGAGATGCCCCAAGGGAGCTCCAAGTCTGAGTGTCAGGTCAGATTTACCTCCCAAGTTGTTCCTGTGCCAGAGACAACCGAGAAAAGGCAGGGATCGGGTGTCCCAGAGGAGGAATTCCAGGCTGCTTTGTTGAAAAGGCAGGCAGAGCCCGGAGCAATTACACTTTTGGTAACAATTACCAGCATCGCCCACCGGCTGCCAAGTGAGGAGCCTTGGCAGCGCCGCAGCCGCGCTTTCATTTGTCATTTCCACTCCAATTACTTGACAATGCCAGGCAATTGCAGAGAAGGAGGAGAAGCCCAAACGAAAGGGGAAGTGGAGAGAGCACTGCACGGTGTGTGGGGATACCCATTAATGGAGCGATGAGGAGATGAAAGTAATTCAGAGACACATAAAGGATTCCCAGTGTCCACTTGGGTTTGGATTTGATGTTTTGTCTTTGGCAATGGGGAGCTGTTGCTCTGCTGAGTGTGTTTTCAGACCCGGTATTTGCTCGCATGTAATAGAAACTCCTTGACAAGGGGGTTTTAATGGGCTCATTCCTGCATGCCCACAATCAGAGAACATAGGAACGACTGGGCTCAGAAATCAAATGGAAATTCAGCTCCTCTCAGTGGAAACAGCTTTAGTCCTACCATCCTGGGAGAGTACAGAGCAGTTAAGGCAAAGTGCAGGGCTTTATTACCAACGCGGCAACATGAACACACTGTTTCAGGAATTGGGAACTAGTTCTCCCCTTCTCCAGTCAGGGAATTAAAAAGTTATATAAAGTAAAACAAGGTACTGTTTCCACAGATCAACAGTCTGCTACGTTTCCAGCTGCTGAAAGTCTTTCACCAGTTGTACCTGCCTTGTGAAAATCAAAAGTCTAAAAATTACATTTCCCAGTAGCCCTAAGATATTTCGGGGATATGATATTCCAAAATATTCTTCAAATACCTAGGTGCTGTTGTAATCTTTATCCTATCTTTCACACAGACACAGAGCAGTCGCCAGGAAAGGGCCCAAATGAACCAAGTGCACTGAGAAAACAGGGCAGAGGGAGTAAAACTACGGTTTAAAATCATCGGTTCTCACCAGGACTTAAATCAGTACACAGAGATCCTTCTTCACACCAACAGGTCAATATTTTCAGAGCAGCAGTGATCCTTTAGAAAGGTTAATGCCTTTTGGTTTGTCGCTATTAGATTCACCCAAAGCAACTCGCGGCCTGTTTGCAAGCTTTCCTCGCGCATTAAATCCATCTATAAATGCACATGGTGAATGACTGATAGCAAAAACAATGGCTATTTTCTCCCATTTTCTTATGCTGCAGGTTTTTTTCCAAGCCCAATTGTGCGTTGAGTTTGATGAACCGCACACACCAGCAATTCTTCTCAGCGTGCAGGAATAACATTTGGGGTCCTCCTGCTGGTTTTTCTCCCCTTTGCCCAAGTAGTTCCTAACCTGCCACCTGGCAAATTTCAAACATCCTCTCCCAAAATGGCTTCTTCTGAATTGATATCAAAATGTTAATGGATGTCAGACTCGGAGTGCTTGACTGAACAGCTGTGGAAAAGAAGGGAGGTAAGGGATTAATTTAATCTAAACTTGATCACAGCTTTAATGATAGCACTTATTACAATATAGTGGCTATTTCTGGAGCAGCAGGAGTGCCCAGCTCTGCTGTGTGGTGGTCTGGATGCAGGTGTACCTATGGCAAAGCACCAAGGAGGTGATGTTCTGCCTCCTTCCAATGATGCTGCTTGTTCAAAAATTGAACCTGGCAGAGCCACCAGCAGTCAACAGCAAGTGTATCCCAACACAGATGTGTCAAAGGAAAAAGTGAGACTGCCAGCAGGATGCAGGATTTCAATTAAAAATGCAGGTTATGGTGGGCCAAATGCTTCCATGCTAACTGCATCTAAGCTGGGGCAGAGTGAAGAAGACAGACTAAGTCTTTTATTCCATTTCTAACAACAACAAAAAAACCCCATCACGCCATAAAAGTCCTTGCAGCTGATTCAGCAGAAAAAGGAAATTTCCTTCAGCACCAGTCACGGGCCCTCGGAAGCTCTGCACCAGGTGAAACGTAACTCTAATTCTACTTCTTGAAGGCAACAAGCCACTCTAGAGCAATTTTGCAAGCCATGTCAGCAAATATACAGCTATCTCCAATTCCAGGCTGGATATTTAAGAAGTATCCTTTCAAAGCGAGGAATTACACGCCTCGAATCCTACTATTGTCACTGTGGGTCCAAGCACTGTAATCTCCCATACAGCTCCCAGAAAATACAACCCTTTATGTCCTTATCTTCCATCTCAGCTCCCCGCGCAGCAGATTAATAAACTGGTTCTCTCTTCCCTTCCAAAGGGAAAGAGGACCCCTGCACAGTCATTAATCTTGGGAGAACGAAGGCTTCATTACTGAGCAAAAACGATGAAGAAAAGCCTGTAGAATAAGGAAATGTGCAGACTGTCCTCATGTCCCCCAGCACTGTTTCCAGAGCCTCTGGTTCACTGGGAGCTGGTGATATTCAACAAGGTGACAATCTCATGACCAAACCAAATCGAAATAATGGCAGCCAAAGGTGAGCGACAGCTCAGTGTTTGACTCAAACACACAGGCTCCTCGCTGCCTTCTGTTACATATGATTCAATTAATTGACTCTGGCACACAGAAACTACAGGCTCAAAAACAAAATCAGGCTTAAAATATCCTGAAAAGGGCAAAGATGATATATGTATTTGTGTGCTTCACTGCTGGGACAAGGGTGATCAAGTTCATTGGGATCAAGAGTGATAGCTTGGGGGGAAGGAGAGAAGGAGCAGCTGAGTTGAGCAGCACAGTCCTTGGCACTCACTGGGTCACACATGCTTTTAAAATGATTTTTTTTTACAGTGGCACCAAAATCACACCAAACAGCTGAGGAGAACTACAGCTAATTATCTCTTGCTGTCTGAAAGAAGGAATGCGGTGGGTACAAAAGCTTCTCCTGGTTCAAGAGCAGTGAGGAGACCGAGGGAGAAGAGGCAAAACCTGTGGAATAACACCAACAGGGGAGCAGCTGTGGCCACAAAGTACAGTGGAGAAAGAAGTAACTCGAGGGCTGGAAAGGGCAGTCAGATGAATCACAAACCATTGCTTTTCAGGGAGGAAGGCATAAGAAACAGTTGTATGACGAATTTAAACTCCCTCCCATGAGGCAGATAAAAGATAAACAGAGAAACAGGGCATGGGTCGGCCTCAGCAGGAGAAGTACCAGTCTATTAATTAGCATGAGTGGCCATCAGTCAGAAATAAATCATATTATTCACTGCTAAGTGGCAGCATTCGACAGGAGACAAACTGCACATCTCTTTGAGCTCATGCTGGAACAGTTCATTTTGCTTTCGTTATTCAGAAGCACTGCGTGAAAGGTCATGGCAAAAAAAATATTTATTTAAAATAAAAGCCCTGTAATCTTGTCTAAAGTATATTTACTTTTTCAATGCATAACGCCATGATTCTGTGACCTGATTTCCAATACAATGCCAGGGAGATGCCAGGAGTTGCTCTGAAAATAACCATGATCCATACTTAGAGCATCTCTCCAATTTGCTCCCTTTACCACAGTTCCTCTTCTATAGAAAAAAATTTTTACAAAATTTGACTGTCCACAGGAGAAGCAAGCTCAGGGACAAAGACTACCATAACCTTTACATCTCCTGCACGTGAATTTTTGTCTCTCACCCCCTTCTCAGTACTTAACACCTCGCTCGGGTAGTAAAAGCTCGGAACAGTTTACACGGCAAGCCCGCAACGGGGGCTGGAGCAGCAAGGGTAAGAGGGAGCACATGCACAAGCACTTATTTAGACCCTTGAAAACAGCCTGGGGGGTTCCTAAACCTCTCCAATGCTCATCGTTTAAAAAAGGGACAGTTTTATATCAAAGCACTTGGATCCTTCACTGCAGTGATATCTTAACCTACAGAAGCTGCTGCGTGAAATATTTAGCAGAGGCAAAACATATGCACCCCTTAAGTTCAGGCTGAGGAAGAAAATGCATCTTCCCTCCATCCTCAGGCAGCAAGAATGGGCTGGATATTCCAGTAAATAACACCTGAGAACGTGCTTTTGTTAACCATTTTAATTCTTCTTCTTTAATAAGCTTGAATGAGTGCTTGGTAATGTGTTTTTCAAAGCACCTCTCTGGGGTACATAAAGCCTCAGGCATCAATGTCTGCCCGGATTCAGCGAGAGGAGTAACACAGAGCTTTCCTCACATCCCTCTCCATGCCATGGATATTTGCCAGGCTGAAGATATTGCTCACTGACATGGCCTGAGCCAATTCCTGTCAGGCTACTTCACGCTTGGTTAGAAATGATTGCTGCCTCATTACAAATTTAATAATGACACTGTGATATGGCAGAACTCTTCCTCGCTATCTCCTTCTCTTCCTTCTGGAAGAAGATGTGAAACAGATTAACCACTACGCAGCCCAGGTACTCATAATTTTTTTTTTTCTCCTCAGGAAAGGAAATTCCGTTTTCCAAGATTTTGTTCACGTAGTTTCTACATGGCTGAAGAAACATCTCACAATGCTTTTAACTTCAGGTTCCTGCAGGATCCTAAGGTTTTTAGTTTTTATTCATCTGCATCTGCATCTACTTTGAGAAGGTCTCAGAGTAGAAGAGTCCCACTTGCCTGTACCCTGAACGATTCACGGCTTCCCTGAAGAATGAAGAGATTTAGGAAAAGTACACAGGAAACGCTCCTGAGGGAAGTGTCCTCTCTGCTGAATGGGTTAGGAATGAAAAGTCCAGGATGAAGAGGGAGAGGTTCCCCCATAACACAGCTGTACAGCTTGAGAGATTATTCCACACTCTCCTTTCCCCACCTTCATTCCCACTGTGCCGTGAATGTAGCTGATGCAATCACCAGCGTGGCACCTTCCTAGAGCTATAGAAATCCCACACCAGGTATGAATGGGACCTATCTGATTGCACGGGCGAACTCAGTTCTAAGGAAGAAGCCCTCCAAAGGAAAAGCAGGGTAATCTCCTTTGCTGCACAAGACTTATTTCTAAGAATGCTGCAGCAAAGCACAAAGGAACGTTCCCAGAGCTACAAGTACTTAGAGCAGCTCCAATCACGAGCCTTGTTTCAGTACACCCATCTCTCCAGAAAATCTCGGTGATGGGAATTCCCAGCAGCAAGGCCTTGGGGTTTCCAATACTTTCAGGTATCCCTCTACCTGTTACTCCCTATGTTTTCAAAACCAGCAGCATGTAAATAAAGCACACCCTGATAATAAAAGAGGGTAGGGGATGTAGAAAAATACTCTGTTGTATTCTTCCTTCCTCTCCTTTCTTTCCCCCCCCCCCAGCAAAGCAAAAGACTGAGATTCAAGACTACTGAATTCCCTTTCTTTCCTGCACGGCTCTTCCCCTCCTCTGCACTGGCACACTTCCCAGAGGTCTACGCACAACAGTGTGGATGGATGGCTTTTCCAAACACCTGCATCCATCATTTGATTTGACCTCCAGAGGCCACATTCTTCCCTGCATCTTTAGTTACTTTTATCTTAAAAAGAAAGAAGGAAAGTAATGTGGGTCACCAGAGTGAAACCGGCAGCCAGGCTCCCTCCCTTCCTGCCTGCAGGGAAACAACTGTGACTCCCTGCTTCAGTGGTGCCTGGATCAGCCGTAGCTCCTGGACTGCACCAACCGAGGAGAGCACACCTCAAATCACAGCCTTCACCTTGTGCTGATGTTTCCCACTCAGGGCCATGAGGAATGTTGTTTCAGGCTCTGCAAAGAAACTGCCATCATGTGCAGTCCTGGCGAGACAGCCCATTTCTCAGGAGCTTGGGAACATGAAGTATTTCAGTGCTCTTTTCTATAGTGCAGTAAATATTGCACTTTAAATCCACCTGACAGCTGTTTAAGTCCTGCTAGGAATCCAACCTTCAGGTTCTGGGACCTGAAATACAGCTGAGCTGTGCCTGCTCCACCCCTGGAAGTGTTCAAAGCCAGGCTGGATGAGGCTTGGCGCAGCCTGGGATAGTCGAAGTTGTCCCTGTCCATGGCTGGAACTGGCTGAGCTTTAAGGTCATTTCTGACTGTCTCCTATTTCTAGGAATACACATCCGTCCCTGCACAAGGAAATGTTGAACAGAGGACATGCAGTGACAGATGAGTGGGAAGAGGCTGCATTATCACCTTCCAGGACAAACGTGCTAAAATAGCAGCTAAACCCAGTAGGAATTGCAGCCATCCAGCATCCTCCCCTCAAAGCACGCACCAGACAGCTTCAGATTGCGGGGAGACTCCTAAAAACAAAGAAGAAAGCAAGCCTGGAACTCTTTTTAACACAGCACGCTAAAAATCCTCCAGCTTTCCCTCACCTTCAAGAGGCCAATGAAAGATACTTGATGAAAGCCTCGAGACACCCAGGGCTCTCCCTGCAAAAGCAGATTGCTCCAGGGAAATCCCAAATTCCCCAGCCCACACTAGCTCCCACCGGGCTGAGATATTTCCAAGACACACTGTTCTTGGAAATGAGGATGTACAAAGGCAGAAAACATTGCTTAACCCCTTATTAATCTGCAGAACTTTCCCATCACATGATGAGGAACAGAGGGCGGCAGAATTTTGGAGCCTAGCTCGGAGCACACTTGACTTGAAAACAAGCCAACACATGGATTTTTTTCCTACCCTTCCCTGGATGATTAACCTGGGCACCACTCCCATGTCTGCAGACACAGTACACGAGGACTGAAGTGCCCATGAGCTACGTGCACAAGTCCTATCGTGTCCACCCCACCCCACCATTTGCAGTGGAAAAGCAGAGGTTTATAGAAACAGAGAGCCCCCCTCTCAGGGTAGAGGATTAGCTACCCCGCTTTAGTTTTGTAGCAGGCTTACCCAGACCTTATCACAGCTGCATTTCCACCGTGGGTCTGCAAGTGTAAGGAAAACGTCATCCAGGATGCCAGGAAAAGGATGGGGTTTTACTCATGTTGTCGTGCTAAAGTGAACATCTCTGGCTCCAAGAGCAAACAGAAGGAGAACCTGGGGCAGAAGGACAGCAGGCAGGCCCCCAGGCTCCTTGCTGGACCTCCAGGCCGTGGCCAGGGGAAGGAAAAGGGACTTGTACTTCCAATAGTCTCCTCTGGCGACATCACCTGCTCGGAATCATCAGCACATGGCTCCCACCACATCGCAGGGGATAAGAAAAGATCACACAGACTATCCAAACCCCAGAGCCTGCTGGGAATGTTAATCCAGCCTCCTGCCACGACCCCGAGCAGCCCTGCCATGTGCACTCAGGGCAGCGAACTGAAATCCCCAGGCCCGGCAAGGGGCTGGCTTGGGAAAACACAAAGTACCTTCAGAAAATCCGTAATGTCAGGAGTAATTTCAAAATGCTTTCGCTCTGGGGGAGGGAAGCATTCTCCTCATCTTCTTGTAATGTCCTTCTTCCCTGTCATTTCTCCTTTCTTCTCCCTGATATTTTTTCCATTTCTTACAGACACCATTCATTACATTCTTAACCTTCAGCCCATTTTACATCATTTACCTTTCCCGACTTGTTCTGGGGGTTGGCTCTGCTAATTGCTGTAACTTTCCAAAACTTCGCCAGCTGTGGGACGTCACATGTGACAAAAAGAAAATCCAAATTTTGCCATTGTCGTGCCACCTCATTATTCAAATCTCTTCACAATTTTCAGATTACAGAGCGAAATTATCTCTCAGTATTTAAGCTTTTAAACTTTCTCAGAACATAAAGAGACTCTGAAAGGAGATGACATTTTATTGCTGCTTTGAAATACCTCTGAGGAAAAACAGGTGAAGTATTCTAGTGAACCACCTTGTC
This sequence comes from Machaerirhynchus nigripectus, assembly GCA_013397975.1. Taxonomy (NCBI): domain Eukaryota; kingdom Metazoa; phylum Chordata; class Aves; order Passeriformes; family Dicruridae; genus Machaerirhynchus; species Machaerirhynchus nigripectus. The sequence continues at coordinate 88,565 of VZRQ01011123.1, forward strand.
TCACGAAAACGTTTGTTTCCAAGACCCAACAGTTCAAAGGAAAATCACATTAGACAACGGACAATATCTTCATGGACCAGAATGTAAAGTAGACCCAAGCCTGCCAGTTTTGCTGACCCAAAACCCAAGGACTGCAAGCAATTATTGCTTTCAGTGAAGAGTCACAGCAGCCAGTGTGACACTAGAAGAAAATCAAAAGCTCACACATGCTTAGGGTAAGAAGTAATACCACATTTTCTCTCCAAAATGTCTCCTGTGGGTGCTGTGTTCTAATTTTTAGCTGGTCACAAGTCCCATCCCAAAGGCTGAGGTTTTGATTTGAGCAATGCCAATGTAATGTAAAACAACCTGAATATTTCAGACGCATGGGTCTGGCAAGTACCTTCCTTCCAGATGTCATTTAAATTTTATAGAGAGGCATAAGAGAAGTGATTTATGCAAGATGGAAGTCCTAGGAGGAGCAGCCTGTCACACACAATACTCGTACTTTGTCCACTGCTCCAACGTAACAGCAAATTGCACAAATTCCAAGGAAGGGGAGAGCAGGGGAGCTCTCAGGAAACTGGCAGAAAAGCAGAGCTTTCCTGCTTGGTGACCTTCATAAAATGAGCTGGCAGTGTCAGCTTTACCCCTGACCACTCACAGGTCTAAAGCACACTGGGAAACAAGCGTCCCCTTAAACGGCAACTCCAGCACAAGAGAAAAAACCCAGTGAAATCCTAAGAGGGTGGAGTGATCTTTGATCTCCACAAAGCACTTTGATCAGACAGCCAGGAGCAGCCAAAACCTGTAGAAGTTTTGGCTGTGATATGCCCTTTGTTAGCAATTTCTTAATGACGAGTATTCAGCACCAATAATTTGCTAGTGTAGTATAACATAACTCGCTTGATCTCTCCAAAATCTCTGTCTGCAGGAGCCAGGAATATTTGCTGGCAACTTGAGAACCTGGCTGTTTCGTACACAAGCAGGGTGCCACACTGAAACTCATCCAAGAGCTGTTAGTTCGGAGGGAATTTATAACGGTGAGCAAAACCACCTTCCTCATCAGGGGAATTATGTCCCTTCAGAAAAAACCTTTGAGCAAGATTATAAGGAGGAATAAGAGGAGGTGCTCCACAATGAATTCTTTAGAAGGGACCAGCTAAAGGCAGACAGGTGCCCTTCTAAAGGTCATTTTAGTATCTGCCACTGGGCAATCCAGAAATAAAGCCATCTTTCCTCGCTGCTCAAACACTGCAGTCCAACAAAGTCAGCAGAAACCCACCCTTACTCCACTGTTAGATTTTCTTCTTCTCCCAGCAAAAAAATTATTCCTGCTGGTTTTTGTCCAGGCAAGGTCTCCTCCCTCTGCATCCGGCTAATGAATCAAAACCAAACCCTGCACTTAACAAAACCCACATCTGACCCCGCATCAAAGCTGTACCTTGCCCTGCTTTGATTCTCCTGCAGATAAACAAAATAAAACAAGTCTCTGGTCTACAGTGCTCTCATTTCATCCTCTCCCCCAGGCAAGTTGAACTCTGGTCCTGCTAAGGATGGGGCACTAGAAATGCCCTTGTATAAACATTTGGCTTGTCTCAATTACTCGATCTTTGTGTGTTCAGCATTTTACAGACATGTGAGCAAGTACAGGCTTCCTCTCCCCTCTTTCTCCTTTGCCACTTCATACCTGCTTAAATTCAAGGCAACCAATCCTTCTATTACGAGCGGAGTTAAAGCACAGTTGCAGGGAAAATGGTGTGTGAAGTGCCTGTTTACATCTCCAGTGACTGAGGGAACCATTATCATCCATCCAGTTGTCACAGGCCTTTGTATCATCTGCTCAGGCCATTAGGATTTAATTCTCTTACACGATATCCAACAGCCACTTACTTGTAGGAACTCGCAATTAAGAGCCTCGCGTCAGGCACAGTTGCATGAGCTGGAACATTCATTACCAGCCTTGTCTGTCGGTGCTGAAACAGGCACCTGGAATTCCGTCTGAGAGAGCGCTCAGCGATGGATTCCACAGCCAGGCACGGCTCCGTGTGGCCAGACACACGGTGCAGATGTGATCAATAAGGCTCTTGGCAACAACATCGCCTACTGATTGAACAGTGCCCAGTTCTTACGCCCAGCTGCCTGCCAAGTCCCCGGAATAACCCAGCTCCTCCCCACAAATCCCGTGGTTATGGCTGAGGAGTTATCTCCAGGGAAGTGGCTTGCTCTGCAGCAAGTACTTTATCCCGAGCCAAGCAGCAATTCCCGGGACTCCAAGGCTGCTTTCTCTTGCATTCATGTGCAGCAGCTATGGCTTGTTACCTCCCTCCAGGCAGAGCTGGGAAAAAATAAGATAGAGCCAACAGTAATTTCACTGTTGCCCAAAGCAGCAAAATGTGTTCCAGTGGCTAACCATAGCCATCAAACCCTGCCAATCATTCCACCCCGTGAAGCACACATGCGCTTCCCCCTTCCTGGAAGTTTGCCCTCAGCACAAGCACTGGTGTCAAAACCTCATTAGAAACCACACTTTCTAAATTGCTTTTCATTTCGATGTTTTCCCTAATTAGAGACATTTCGGACATTCACATAGACCAAGGCAGGTAAGAGGGATGCAAATTAGGACAAGGTTTACCCAGAAGGCCAGAAAACCTACTTTAGTCTTCTTAAAGGGAGAAAAAAAGACCTGGCTCCAAAGCACACAACTGTCCTGAGATACTTTGAAAATCCTCCCAAAGAATCTATGCTTTATAGCGTTTTTTTACGGTTCCCAGCAGTGCACAACAGGGCTAAGAAGACTCAAAAAAAAAAGGATTAAAAGAAAATATATTGAACAGACGCCTCAAGAAGAAACAAATAAATTAATTACGCTCAACACATGAAAATGCTCTTCTTGGAAAATACCTTTCCTGAGCAAGTACAACTCACAGTGATACAGATACATCCAAATAGCAGGAAGGAAATGGTGTCAAACAGATGATCATAAACCCAAGGTTTCTTCAGGAATGTTCCTTTTCAAGGCATCTACAGAAAAGTACTTACCAGGCTTGACACAGACCTCATCCACAAAATAAATACCTCCGTAAATGGAAACATACAGGTGTTACCTTTGTCTAAATTAGCTTTTAGTTCCTATTTCCCCCCAATCTTTAAGCCATTTCCTCATTTTAGGTATAAAGCATCCAAAAAAGAAATGCAGGACACTAAATGTTTGCACATATGAATCTATCAGTCGTTCCTCCCTCCCTGTCTATGTGGACTTCTGAACTGTCAGAACTGGATCCGTCCTTCCTGTTGTTTTACCACTTCACCTCTCACCAGCTCTGGTTTTTTACATGTCTGTTTACTAAAACAATACTTAAAACTACACACGAACAGAAGGACACATTTGTTTGTAAAAAATGCAATTAAGACCTTTCCATCATTATGGCTCCAGGATTTTATGGGCAGGCCCATTCAAAGCCGTTTGCAATTTGGCTGGGTCTGGACTTGCATGATTTTACTGGTTTTGGTACCCGACTGGCTGCTTGCCCAACTCCCAGTTTGAGGAAAGCCACATCCCTCCTTCCTGAAAAACGAGCTAACAGAGATCCCATTGATACTCCACTCATCAGCTCTGTAAAACTCCTCAGGATTAATCATACACAGAGCACAAAACACACGTGCACTTCCCGAGCTGTTCCTGAGGAGAAGAACAGGCACCGTTTGGTTGTTGTGTTGTGTTTCCTACTGCAAGAAACATTTTTAGAGAAGGACTGAGGATTCCCTTTAGCAGAACAGCTTTGAACGGAAAAGAAAAAGGAATTTTGCAGCATTTTATGACAAATTATAAAAATTCCAGCACTTCCCCTAAGAACATGTGCTGTACCCACTGATCACAGAGGCCGTGCCGTGTTATCTGATGAAGCCCAAAGGCCAAAATATTTCTCTTCAGCTGCATCTAAACTATGGGGAAGCAAAAGCAATTCCTCTGAGCACTTACCCGCAGGGCAGTGCAGGGCCAGGCTTCTAGTCTTGGATTCCTTAAAGAAGACTTGAAAACGCATTTCAAAACCAAAACTGACTTAATGCCAACATAAAAGCTGAAATATTTTCGCTGCTTGAAATTTACCTTTATTTAAATGGTACAACTTTTTCACTCACTTTGTTCATCAAAAAGAGACACTGGGCAAGACCAGTTTCTCTTTTAAGCCCTCTTAAACTGCAAGAGAAAGACGGCATTTTCAAAAGACATCATTTTCCAAAACAGGTGAGTAAAATCAAGCTCCCAAGCCTAAATTTATGCCTTGAAGTGCTCAGTGTTACTCTCCAAAAATCCTGTGTTCAGTTGACCATTGCCAAGTCTTGTGGAGCCACCACACAGCTAAAACAGGAGAGGAAAGAATCAACCCATGGTCAGGATCCCTAAATCCACAGCTTCACTTTAGGCTCCTGATCTTGGAAGAACTACACAAGTCACCTTAGAGCATCTGCCCATAGACAAGGATTTGGGAGAGGATGGAGAGACAGCAGGGAACATTATTTTTTGAATATTATCTTGAGAGAAAATAATAATAAAGAAAAGCACTCCCTTGTGTATTAATCTCCTATAGTTTCTTTAAGGACAAGCTAATATCCACTTTATTCTTCAGCCAGGCAAAGAGTCACACTGAGAGTGTCTGCAGTCAGAAATGCCTAACACAACCCCAACTTTCCAATTCCAAACAGACAACTGAACTAAACACCACACAAACTTTTGCACTGGCCCCCAAGAAGTGCTTTAAAGTGGACACTTGGCTTTTCCTCCTCAGTTAACTCTCCCTGTCTGGAAAAGCTCAGTTAATTTAATTGGCCTTTCAATTCCTTGCCATGTCAATAACTGAGTTGCTATGGGTGAAATTACAAGTTGCAGATGAGTTAATCCCACTGTGGCCCCCGTCATGAACTCTCCCCCCAGACCAGTCCTCCTTCATGCCCCGATTCCCAGCCCCAGCGCTGCCATTCATGGGACTCTCTGCTGAGCAGATTTAACTTGCTAAGTCAGCAGATATTTATTCACTTTTGCCTGATTCAGGCTTCTGCCTCCTCTGAGGGAGGCAGGGGGAAATGTGAGCACCCCTTCCTGCAGCAGCATGCGGGTGCCTGCGATTCGGGGCGGAATGAAATGACACCCTCACATCGCCAATGACAGCTGGATGAACTTGCATTTTTTGGACTTTAGATAACGTTGCTTAGGATATTTATTACATTGACATACAGAAGTGCTCAACTTTCAGATTAAAACACAAACCTGCAGCCAAAGTTAGAACCAAGGCCCTCCTATAAACCCTACACCACATCAGTCAATCAACCACAGTGGCCACAATCAAGCTGATTTTCGGTGCTTCTTCCTCTGCCATTTCCACAAGTGAAAAAGAAATGGCCAAATGCACATGGTGGCAGAATATCAGGAAGGATTGAGCATATCAGATAAACCAGGATTTGCTGACTAAGAGGAATTCAGCAAGGCATTAGCTGAAACTTGTTATTAATTCAAGCTACCAAGGCTTTACCAGATAAGAAGTTTAAAAGCTTGTGGTTTAGGAGTCTACCATTAAAGCACAAGAGGTAGAAAAAATTGCTTCAGTGGATTTAGACACTGAGGACTCTTTTTCTTGACTTCCTACAGAGTATTTTCCTTTTCTACCCTCGTCATGCTATCCCATTTCTCATAGATTACAGCCCTGCTATGGCATTTGTTTAACGAAGTTTACACAACATTAGAGGTACTTGATTTAGCTGCCACAGCCACCATCTGTAATTAATCCTCCCAGGAGCCAGGACGCTGCACAGCTTGTTCCTGCAAGCTGGGTTTCTAATGTGGAACAAGCTTATGACCTCCATAATTCTGGTCTCCCATCAGTTTTATGCCATCATAACTCCTTGGCATTCATTTGGCCACTCACACCAGTCAGTGGAGAACAAGACCCACAGGGAGAGGGTGTAAATCAGCTGGATGTTACCAGCAGGTGGGAAGGAGTCCTTTCCCTCCTTCCTCTCCCTTTTCCCAGAGCAAGGAATAAAGCAGCACACAGCAATTTGGCCATTTCCGTGTATCTGGCTCTTACTGAGCAAGAGTTACATGCCAGCAAGACACAGCCTACAATGCTGGGACAGGGCTGGGGTTTGCCATCCACTCACTTACACACAGGAGTATCAGTGGAGCAAGACAGAATTCCCTCAGCCTCCCCTTTGGTGTGACATGAAAAGGCAAGTGAGACAAGCACTACACCTTCCCCATGACGCTGTCCCTATGCCACTGTACTTCCACAGATTCCACCCCAAAACGGAGCCTGCCTGGTTGTAATGCAAGGGGGCCTGTGCTGCTTGACTCTGCTGAATAAATGAATTCCTGACTCTGGTCCAAAAACTGCAATTTAACAAAAGTATACCTTTCAGGGGGAAAAAAAGCCAACCATGATTTAAAGATTTCTAGTGATACAGAATAATTCATAGCACACGTCTGGAAACTGTTCCAATGATTTCCAATCTTCACAGTAAAAGTCTACCTAGTCCCTAAGCTGAATTTATCTAGCTTTCATTTTCTGGCTACTCCATTTTCTTATGGGTAGAAGAGGTTTATTTATAATAATTTCTGTTCCCTCTGTAGCATTCTACAAATTACCCCTTAACTTTCCCTTTGTGAACTGATGCAGACAGAGCTCAAGTCCTTTGTAATGAGGAATCATGACTCTGTTCTGGATCCCCTCCATCCCTGTGCATCCCCCCCATATTTCACCACAAATGAACAGTGAAAAATCAGATTAATGTTCCTCCAGCTGTGACAGCAATGCCAAATACCCAGTTAAGGTAACATTGCTTCTCCTGAATTGTAAGCCCCTAATAATCACAGAGGAATTATATCGTGCCTTAACGCTCGAGTGTTAACACACCAGGAGCCCCCAAAAGGTTTTACAGAATCACAGAACCATGGAATCCCTTAAGGTTGGAAAAGACCTTCAATATCATGGAGTCCAACCATTAACCCAGCACTGCCAAGGCCACAACTAACCATGTCCCCAGGTGCCACATCCACAGGGCTTTTAAATCCCTCCAGGGGTGGGGACTCCACCACTGCACTGGGCAGGCTGTTTCCATGACTGCCCACCCTTTCACTGAAGAAATTTTCCCTAAAATTCAATGCAAACATCCCCTAGTACAACTTGAGGCCGTTTACTCTTGTCCTGTCACTTGCTACCTCAGAGAAGGGACTGATCCCCACGTCACTCTGACCTCCTGTCAGGGAGTTGTAGGGACAAAGAAGGTCCTCCCTGAGCCACCTTTTTGCAGGCTGAGCCCCCTCAGCTGCTCCTCGTCAGACTTGTGCTCCAGACTCTTCCCCAGATCCATTCCCTTCCCTGGACATTCTCCAGCACCTCAGTGTCTGTTTCTTAGAGTGAGGAGCCCAAGACTGACCCCAGGATGAGAGGTGGGGCCTCGCCAGTGACCAGCACAGAGGGACAGTCACTGCCCTGGTCCTGCTGGCCACACTATCTAGAATAAAAGCCAGGCAGTTTATATCCTGTATTCAGATGTGTTATATCTTAATGTGGGGGGTTTTTTGGAAACAATCTTGAAGTGTATCTTTTCTTTCCCCCTTCAGAAGGCCTGAATACCCTCCTCTAATTCATCTCTGCCCACAGCCAGTTCTTTGGGAACAGAAACAAAAACACAACTGGCCCTGGCCTCTGGGGCAAGATAAGAAGGAATGAATGCTTTTGTGGTAGGTTCCCAAGCTAAGCTGTTATGCATGCCCAAAGGACTCGTGTGCAAACACGCTTACTGACTCCACACCATAAATCACTGTTTTCCAAAGCAAATCCAGCTTAGTATTTGTTTTGTGCACAAGTCAGGTTGAGACAGACAACAAGGAGCAAGCCCTGAGCTTCTGAACGTCTCCATAGAGGGTTCACTTAAACAAATGAGATTTCCTCTCCTTGGGGCTGGGACGTGTCCTGCTCTGAGGAAATTAAGATGGGTGTCAGTGACAGATACAAGACACATCAGAAGGGTTTGCTTCTCTTCCAAATACCTTCACCTTCAACCCCAGCAAAGGTGATGGGTTTATCAGAGCTGGCCTAAATCCTGAATCAAAACCTTTAAAAAAACCGTATTTTGAAAACAAGCAAACCCCTTGATGCACAGCCTCTACGGTTTGATAAATTCCACAGGACTTTTCTGCAGTTTTCTTCTGGAAATGCTGTTCCAAGGAACTACCCAAAATACTGCCTTTACCAACAACCACTCTTCAGATCTGGTGTGCATGAAACGAAGAGCGAAACACCTGGCAGAAAACAAACCTCCAGCAAACCCCAGGGCACAGAAACACAGTCAACCACTGTTTAGATCAGCTTCCAAGTTGGTGTTTCTTAAAAGGGTACACACACCTTTCCCAAAGACTTGATACAGGAGGTGCATACCTGCTTGTAACACTTCAAAGGGTCGTGGTAGGTGCCTTTTGCTGATCTTCCCCTACAGGACTTAAACTCTGGCCCCCACTGAGTGTGTAAAGTCCCCAGGAAAGGCTTTTTCTTTCCCTAGGTCTGTAAAATATCAGATGAAATTGGGAACAAGCTCCTGTAAGCATCTATTTAAAAGTACTGGAAAAAAAAGGAAAAAAAAAAAAAAAAAAGAAGAAAGATGCCTGCAGGAAATTTTATTTATTCATACCCATGTTCACATTAAAATGCCAGGGAAAACACTAGGAGAAAGAGAATGGGAGAAGGAACTTCCCTACAGAAAAAACCCTCGTCACTTTTACTTTCTGTATAAAGGATAACGAAAGACTCCTGCACACCAGTCCCACTGCACTGCTTTGATTTCGAGGTCCCCATATGGACAACACGGTCCATAAAGTAGCAGTGGGAACACAAGGAGGCCAAAAGCTCATCAAAAATTCCTCTGGAAGTCTCTGTAAAATGGTGATTAAGAGAAAGGGGAAATGAGGGGAGGCGAGAGAGAAATGCAGTTTTCTTTGGATGCCTAAAATACCGTTTTCCAATTCCTTCAGACACATAGGGATCATCACCTTCCTAGCGACCAAATTGACTGTGCAAAGAGAAAAATAAACCCCAGTCAAGGACCTCATTTGACTTCTCAGCAGTCACAGCAACTGCCTTGCCAGGAAACAGAGACACGAACACAAAGCACAGCCGGGAGCTGTTCCCAGGGAAGCCAGAGGCAAAGCACGGATGGATTTCCAACACTCCAAGTGCCTGGGAAGGCACGGATAATCATGTTTGATTGGAGCAAGAGTAACCCAGCTGAAACTGCTGCAGGAACACACAAAAAGCATAAAACAGCCCCTCCTGTTCAATTCAGTCACGAGAACAGCACCAGGACATGAACTGCATCCATGCCGAGGACACCGGGATGGGGGAAGGAAAGACCTTGCCAACCCCGCAACACCTTTGGTATTCCAGCCTGGACTGCAACCTCTGGATGCCAGAGCATGCTGCCCCTCACAGAAGTGGTTCATAAGCACAAGAAAAACACAGGGAACTGCATTCCCAACCAGGGAGGCTGAGCATTAGGGTGTCTAAAGGCAGGCAAGTGAAGGGAATCTCCATCCCACTTTTAACACATTCCCCAAAGCCAGTTTCCTCTGTAAACTCCCAGATCCAATGCCAAATAATTTCTTTATGTGTGTGGGTGGGAGTTTGGCTCTCAAGAGCCAAAACTCCACGTGTAGGGCCAAGATGAGCTAAGAAAAAGAGACAGGGCAGCGGCTGGGCTTGCTGCAAATCCCTCGCAAGGGAAGTGAGACGGTAAATCCATGCTCTCTCTGGAAAACACCAACTGGCAAAGGGGTTGCCAGCCTGCAGCCCCGTTCATTAAATGAGCTCAGTGGCTGGAAGGCTGACTGCCAGCGCCAGGGTCAAGTGCTCAGCTGGGAAAATGCCTGGCTCCGCTGACATCAAAGCAGCTCCAGCACTCACAGTAACTCGGGACTCGGGAGTGCAGGAATGTGGGCTCCCCAAATGGAAATGTGCTGCTCACGTTTCCATAAGCCTCACCTCCAGTTTCTGTGCAAGGCTGCAAGCTGGCAAGGCTACAAACCCCACCTAAATCACTCCAGCACCACTTCCCAGAGACTGAAAGATTAAGCACGGGAACAGCTCTCCCTGCCAGCACGGGCGGATATTTCTCATTTTTCTGGCCTGCCCAACACCCCTCGCACAACCCCGCTCTGTCACTCCACACAGATGCTGCTGTCAACACCACCTCAGGGAGGTTTCCAAATACAAATCCCAACAAATCACAGCTTTCTTGCTTCCACATCGTCACAGCCGAGGGTCTGGGTGCGAGCTGAAACACGGCTCTGCTGTTTCAGGTGTCGTCGCTGACCAATGTGGTTTCCACCACAGAAGAGCACAGCAGTGACACTTGCGGTACTCCAATGATAGTAAATATCTAAAGCCTTTAAAAGATTAGTGCAACCCTCTAAAGGGGGAAAGGCTCGATTACCAAGGTTATTTTTTCAGAGGTTGTCGTACAAGATGTGATGGATTTAACCAGATGCTCTCATCATTTCTACTGCAGTGCTTGATAAAGTAGCATCTATAAATACACTAAAAATGCAATGAATTACAGAAGCATGAAATGACTTCAGTAAGGTTAGAAACACTCTGGCACCATACAGAATGCACTAAAAATATTAAGTATAGAGACCTCACTGCACCTCTTACATAGCACTACTGCTGATTTTAACAGGGAGGTCACTTAGTGAGGCTGCCAGATGAGGAATTATCATTGCCTCAAGTCTGAACATGTGGATTTAGCAGCTATTTGTAGAGGCTAATGAAGGCATCTGTATAAACAGGATGCTGAGGAAAAGATTTGACCTTGAAGATCAGACAAGGTACCAGCAGAACAAAATAGCTATTTCCATGCTAGTCTAAAGCAAGGGAAATAATCATACATGAACAAACTGCTGGTTCCCTGTGCTAGATTTAAATCCTGCATTTTCTTAACAGAGCCACAGGCTCAAAAGCATCAAGCACGGCTTACTGATACCTTGCTGATAAGCAGTGAATGCCCAGCAAAAATATTTTGCTTAGAGAGCATCATTCCCCGCTTATTTTTGATACTAATACTTTCTATTTTAATGAGGGAAATCAGCATTGCCATAATAGTTCAAAAACTGGCAATGAGAGGGCTTCATGTCACAAATCAGTGCTTCTGGCAGCCTGGACGCACCAGGTGCCCATAGCCAGCTCGTACCAGACAGAAAGGCCATCCAAGGGATAACTGGACAACACACAGGATGTTGATCACAGCAGGAAAAGCAGCTGGACTGCACAGCTCCGTCCTAGGCTGCAAAATATCATGGATGATGCCTTTTCCTAGGGATTTCAAGAGGCTTGCCTCTGATCTCACTGATATTTCTCTGCCCGAAGCAAGAAGGAGAACTGACAGTCTCACATCTTGTGAGCTTAGATCTTCCCCCGCAAAATGAGGTCAGAGGAGAAGGAAGGATCTCTGCTACTCCAGAACACTCCTCTCCAAAGAGTGAAGCCTTACCACTCTCCTAAAGCCAGCAAATCCTTCTGAAACCCCCTGGAAAGGATCCTGTGACTAGAGAACCTCTCTGGCACGCAGCAGGATGTGCACAGGGTTGTTAAAGCCACATCATCTTCCAAAAGAAACAGCAGGGCCAGTGTGGAATTATCAAATTCTGCTCGGAAGAATCAAAGTATTAAGGGACCAGACAGAAAAGAAACACCCAATATTACAGAGGTAAGTGACTTTAAAACAGTTCTACTTTTACCATGCTGATGGGTCTCAGCTATCCTGTATCATTACAGACACACCTGTTAATCACACACCACATACACAGGATCCCTCCCTGGATTGCATTCAAGCATCCAAAAGCCTCTTACGAAGTAAAATTACAACATGAAAAAAATTTAAAATACTGCAAAACAGTGCCCTGCAGTCATGCCCAGACTTCTGGAGCTGCAGAATGCACTGCTCTTAGGTAACAGGGCTTAAAGCCTCAGTTCTGGGACAAATTCTCCTCAATTTTTATTCGACTGTATCTCAGTGGGTTCCATTTATCTAATACGAAGTCTCCAAATGTCTTTGGAAGCAACATATTCGACTTTGCTTTGTCCTACGGATCTAATTAAAATTTAAACAGGTTTTCATTAAGTTTATTGTTTCATTCTGGGAATCTTTGTTTTAAATAAAACATGGAAAAGAGGCCTAAGAACTACTCTTTATGTCACTCAGTGGAAGCACATAATTCATTTTCGGTTTGGAAGATCTCAATTTAACAGCAGATTAAGGCTGTTAAGGCACTTTTTGGGTTCCCTTTCCACAACCGCAATGATCTCGCAGTTTCACTGAGAAATTGAAATAGAAAGGAGTAGATGCAATTTTTAAGAGCCTGCAATTTAAAAACCAAACCCAGGTTTGCAAAATGGAACACTTTCAGAATTCTGATTCTTAAAATAACAACAAAAAATTAACCCACTGGAATAAAAGCGTAGCAAGTTAGTTCTCTGCAAGGCTGAGGACTCCTTAGGCACTCAGGAAAATCAGGCTTTTTACACGTACAGAAGAATCTATAAAAATGCAAAAAAACATGGGAAAGAAATTGCTAACAAGTTTGCTCATGTTTTCCCCTGAAACCACTTTTCCAGGCTCGATACATGAAAGGATTTACTGCATCCACTAACTCAGAACTGGCTCTTTGCATGTCAGCAATGACAACTGTGCCTCCATCAGCCTAAGTTTTTCACAATTAAACAACCAACCCTGTGTTTCCTCTGAAAATCTAAATAGCCACGTACCCCAAGACCTGATGTACGGCATATTCGTTTCGAGCTGGCTACGCACCCAAAAGGAATTAATCCCATATGACCACGACCAAACCTCTTCACGCAGGACAACAGGTGAATTCCCAGGAAAGGAAAAGGTTGAGATTCCCAGGGAGCCTACATTCCCATTAGAAACAAGATCTCTGGTTTGATAACCAAAGGGTTCAAAGTTTCTTATCTTTGCCATCTCACTGCAAGACCCCAACTTGCAGCTCCTGTTTATGTCCCCCAAAATTTATTACACTTAAATTAAAATTTCCCGGTCTTCAGCCTGCAAGAAGTTTCATTCTGATCTCCACAAAACACATGCAAAGCAGGTTAGGAAACTAAATTTTTTTTTGAGTAATGAAACACCTGGCTTAAAATTATTCAAATTAATCCGGGAAGAAGTCATGTTCAGGATTTATCTTTTGGGGGAGGAGGGAGAGGATTTTTTCCCCCTGGCTGATCCTCAGAAACACAGAGCCTGGGACTCTCCTTTAGCTGCAGCATGGCAGCTGGTAATATACAGATCCTTTGGACGCTGAGCTCCCGGGGTTAGTTAGAGGATTCATTACAGAGTGATTCTGGAGTAGACATGATGATTACAAAATCGAGTATTTTATCCTAACGGGTCTCCTTAATCTACGGCTCAACAATAAACCACAGCACAAGCAGAATTACAGCAGTCTTCCCAGGCAAGTCTGTTGCCTGCATTCCCACTGGAAGCTATTTAACACGCATGGCAGAAATACTGGCATCCCAGCATCATAAACTTCAGAGCATCCCGCGGCTCCTGACAGCCCCTCCCAAGGCTGACGGATCCGAGCGCTGACATAAAATCAATGCACCCATCTGGGAAGAGCTTCAGATTTGGGAGATTTTGTCTTCCTGAAAGCGCCAAGGAATACCTTGGGTGAATTCAGTGGTTAAAATAGCAGCAGCTGGAGAGCTAAATTTTGCTGAAAAGGCCCAGGGAATGATTGAACCTGGACAACACTGAATCAATTAATTTAACTATAATAGCATTTTTGATGGGGATTATTCGAGGGGAAAAAAAAATAAAGGGAAAAAGAAACACAGTGAAATCACCCTGGAGATAAGAAATTCCACATGGGACCACTGTCCAGACACAGTAGTCCAGTTTTGCCTAAGGTTTATGATGGATTAAAACACTAGCAAATCTATTTCAAAAGCCCGAGAAGACCATTCAGTTCCTTTTAACTTCTTCACCCCAGATGCTTTGAGGGTGAAGAACAAGATCTCAAACGCACCCTGGGCTGGCAAATGTGGCAGCATCAGCACAGAGGAAATCACCAGCAAAGTGGGGATCCACTTTCCTCAGTTATCTTACAAAATCCTTAAGTTCTTTGGAGGTCACTGAAAATGTACAGCAAAGTTCTAACATTTGTCTTACCAGTGAATTAGACATCACAATGCCTCCTCTAAAGAGAAAATGCAAATGGGAATCCTGGCCAAGGCTTTGAAAAGGTTGAGGAGAGGGAAGGAACGAGGAAGTGACCTAGCAACAAAAAAAGGCATTTTGCATGGTGGGGATTTAAAAAGAAAAAGTGAATGATGAATTGTAAGGTATGACTTCCTAAACAGAGCTCTTCGAATGCATGCTGGAAGATGGAAGGCACAACGACTTGGAAAATTTCTAAATGCTGGGTAATTGTTAAACTCCTGTCCTGGTGAATGAATCCATGAGAGAGCCGGTATCTCCTGCCAAGACCTTGGCATATAGCTCCTATAGCTGTGTTATTAAATGTTAATCATCTACTTAAGTCAGCACTCGTGGACTCACAGCTCCCATCCAGGAAGCTCACTGGGATGGAAAATGTGGAACAGGGAAGCTCTTGTAAAGACCCTGATCTCCAAATAAAGCTGATGCCAGATGACCTCCCACAACACAGTGAAGATTAAAGCATGACTCTTTCACCAGCCAGGATGGAGAAGAAAGACCTCTGGAACAGAACACTACAGCCAGCAGACACTCACAGCTCCGAGGAGAAGTCCTTATGGACAGCCCAGAGTCTCAGATTAAAGCTCAAAGGCTCCACAACTCCCAGAACTGTCTCTTGTAGTTTATGAATTTCTCCAGCTTTATGAATTCCTCCTATCCAAAGCAAAGAAGAATTGTTTCAAAGTTGCTTCGTGCCAAAAAACCCCACGTGTGCCTGACTGTTTAGGAAAAGCACCCCATGGATTCCAACACAGGACCAAAGGCTGTTCTTAAACATGCACGGACAACTGTAGAGGGGCACGACTTCATTGCTGGGCTCTGGACTGCTGCAATAGGAGACCCAGAAAGAAAAAAAGAGGGAAGAAGAACCATTTCTGAGCAGCAAGTGTACTGTGAAAAAACACAGACACATCCATATGCACAGAAGGGTTGAAGAAGAGGGAAGGGGATGATAAATTCCATGGATTTGCAGCTCACTGTGGAGCGAGCTGGGAAATACCCGGTGAGATAAATCACCTCAGGACAAGCAGAGCCACTGGCTTTGTGCTTCACTGGCAGCAGGGCAAATGTGCTTGGGGCAGGCAAGTCTGCCTCATCCCTACTTACAGACACGTCATGGAAAGGGACATGGCTATCCAAGAGTGAGCCCCTCTGGTGCCACGTGCTGCTCCCTGACACTGGGGCTGTGGATCTGAACTCCTGCCCAGCTCCACGCTCAGGGGGAATTGAGAGATGCTACTTCTGCATGAGGGTTAAATTTCTTGGGCCACAAGGCGACATTTAGAACCACTAAGATAAAAAAGAAAAAATATTTCATATTAAAATGTGTGCCTCTGTCCCCTCCATTTGCTGATGAAGGGACAAGAATTCACTTCATCCTTAGGAGAAAAATGTTACATCTAAGGTTGATTACCTGGTACCATGAAATAAAGAGCCTATCCCCATTCCTCTGTATTTCACTGCTGTTTTCAAGGAAAACAAAGAAGGAACACGCAGCACATGCTTGATTCAAAAATCACTTTTATTTTTGATCCTCAGTTGATCCCAGCGTTCTGAAACCCACAAGCAGATGAGATTTGCTCCATGAGAGGCATCGCATTACTATATTAATAAATGTTAGCTGCAGAACATTCATGTACATCAAGAGGATGTAGCCCCAGGCTAAGTAGTGGCATTTAAATCACATTATTTAAAAACAAAAATATCTTGACCATTGTAAGAGTTAACAAGCAAACCTTTCAACTGAAATAGTCCATTCTGATCTCATTTTTCAGTAGTAACTTCTTCTCCTTCTAATGAAATTAAAATGAAGCTCATTTTCCACCGCTAATTTGAAATATTCCCTAACCAGAAGTGCTCTGCACTTTCTAACATTTATTTTAAAAGTCACTAAATTTATTCAGAGTAGAAGCTATCTGGAATGGGAGATTTAA